>OZ037751.1:6430000-6795184 GCA_964035475.1 Salix caprea
CCAGAAATATGCACCTCATTGGTTTTTATATCTTTAACATAAAATACAAATAAATGAAATTCAAAAAATACATTATTCTCTATGCAAAAATATTTAACAAAAATCAATGGCTTTTTAACATTCATAACATGTAAAACATTAGATAGGATGAAAGTACATTGTAGGATGTGCAATTTAGAATGAGTAATCTCTGAAAATAACAGTCTTTTACCATCACCATCATGTTACTAATCATTGTCTAAATAGAGTTCTAAACTTGTCATACTTGCAAGATCCGGTGTCGTATGCTGGATTACTCCCGTATAAGGAAACCAACTCATAGAAGAGGAAACCATCTCATAGAAGAGGAATTCTAAGGATTCTAAAATGCTAGATTAGCAGTAGCTTGTAGATTTTGAGAATTAAATTAGGAGCAATATCTAGCCAAGTGACCAAAGCCAAAACACAATTGACACTCCACTTGCCTAGTATTAGTATAGAAGTAGCGGTTCTGCCAGGCACCACCATTTGTAGACGACACGTAGTACCAGATGAACCACTGGAATGTCTAGTAGATGAGGAGAAACGACGTTGAGCTGACAAAGCAGATGCAGGTGGCTGTGAAGGTGTCTCCCAAATACTACGTGATGTAGTGTCACAATCAACCACAAGATGCAAAGTTTCAGCTGACAAATTAAGTAGAAAGAAGTGCAAAATGTCTACTTATCTGATCATGTTGTCTCCATGGCAAGTAAAATGGATTAAAAACAGGAGCTGTTGTGTTCGTGACGACAACATTCGGTGCGGGACAAGAGTTTGAACCACCAGCAAATACAGTTTTATCTGCTTTCTTTAGTATAAACAGTTGATGTTTGTCACTTTCAAAGATCTAACCTGATTATTACTTGATTGAGGGATCGCCCACGGCAGCACCACTGAGATGTGATTATAGAATGAGAGATGTGAAATTGGGTAGAGAATACAGGACTCTTCATGAGGCATCCATGATGTAGGCAAGCTATCTTAGTGCCCATATTTTATTATGGAAGCATTTATTCCCACAAGAGTACACAAAGTTGTTTAACTCCTCATTTAGGTGCATCACAGAAGAAAAGGGAGAAAAATTATTATAATAAAGTCTACTTAGTTTCAACTATCACTCTGTGGTATCCTCTGATTAAATATTTCTTTCTGGGTGTTTGACTTTAGATAGAGGAGACAATCACCGTTCGTGGATATATAAAAAAATGAAGTGGACATAGCCACGTCTATTGCTAGTATGCATTTAAGTAGCAAGTAGGAGAAGTGTTATACCATTTTAGTTCCAAATTTTTTTCCATCTCCCAATGCAGCCATTTTCTTGCTCTAAATTCCTGCAAAAGTAATAGTTCCAATGCCATGTCCGAGGGCCACTGGCCAACAACCTCTTCACCAAGACAGCTTTGGACTTTGTAGATATTATTAAGGTATTTTGTCTTTTTTTCATTCACTCCATTATACTATATGCAATCCTTGGAATACACAGATTTCACTGCTGGTATTTTTCTGCTGTTATTTATTTCTTTTTTTGCATTACAGTTTGTTTAATGAACACAGCAAAGGCTGAAGGACCCATCTTTGGAACTGGTTTATTTTGCTGCTGCTGTTGTTACAAGGTTTTTCACTGATCTTGTCTATATAGCTAGCAAACATGTGCTCTGGCAGTGGTGGTAGCAATTCTCAAGGGATTATAAATTGTGAAGATTTGGTTTCAAAGGATGGAGGAGATTACAGGAATGAAGATGCAATGAGAGTAAGAGGAGAGGTCATGTTTGTTCATGGTCTTCTCAGACAATTTAAGCTCAATGGAAATGTAGGAAGGTTGCCACTGCAAGAGGCAAGTTTCTCCCTCCCTCCCTCCCTCCCTCCCTCTCTCTCTCTCTCTCTCTCTCTCTCTCTCTCTCTCTTGTTTTGTGTACGCATTCTCAGCTTTTACAGTACAGTATTCATCATAAGTTACGATCGTACGAGGGGAAGTTTATAATGTTTATGCTTCGAGCATCCTGATGGTTACTGTCATTATGCAGTTAAGGTTCGAGAGCAGTAGCAACTCCATCATATGGGTAGACTTTGTTAAGAATTAAATGATGATGTTTTAGTCCAAATGACCTTAGTGAAACTATAGAATAACACTAAAAGATTCAATCTGATGTTTTGTTTTTTCAATAAAATACATTTTTAAAACACACTCAAATACAAAAGCTACTGCATTTCTAAAGACCAATGAAATAGGAGTGTGTGTGTGTGTGTGTGTATTTGTATGGTATTGGTACAGAATAGCAGAGCTAAAGTAAAGAATCTCATTGTATATATAAAAATAAAGTAAGTTGTTAAATTATATTAAAAAATGAATACTGGTGGATCTCACACAATGAACTATTTCCTGCTTCACCAATAGCTGATGTTTGACCTCAATTATTATTGCTGGATCACATGCAGTAACTTCAGTTGTATTTGTTTTCGTGTCTCTTTTTTAAATAATATTTATTTTTAAAAAAATATTTTGAATTATTTTAATGTATTATGTTGTCCTAAAACAAAGTGGCATGTCAACAAAAGGTTTAAAATCTGTATTGCAAGTCTCAACAACTAGGGTTTTATTCACTTAACTTGTACCTATAAAAAATACCTAAAAAAATAAGATTTTCTCGAATTTAAAAAAGATATATGCTATATTAAAAATAACTTTTAAAATTAAATAGATATTTGGACGAGCACCCTAATGTGCAGCTCAGTTTTTATGAATGGATGTTAAGAGTAGGGACCATTGTTTTTACTAAAGTAAGCACTTAGTACATAGTTTTGAAGTGGTGTGATGATCACTGGCGGACGTGAAACAAACCTCAAAACAAAAACAAGACCTTACCTTACTTTTCAGGGCTTCAAAATTTGGGTTGAGACTTATAAGAGATATGCCATGAAATTTGGGGTTGAGACTTTAAATTTTAAATTCAAATTAAAATATATATTTTTTATAAGAATTTGAAATAATTAAAATTTTATTTATTTATTTATACCCACAAAGTATGTTTAAAAACAAATATGTCATGTTCTTCTTGGAAATGAAAGCCGTGATATTCAGGTACAAAGATTTTTATTGTTTAATGGGAAGATCCATGATAATTGAGAAAGAAATTAGACATCTATGCTTTTGTGATTTTGACTTTTAAGAGAGTATGAGCAATAAACAACTTTAAATCTCGATGTATATGACACTCATCATCTTTGCTGATATCTCATTTATGTCAAATTAATTTACTTGTATTTCATGTCTTAAAATAATATATATATATATATATATATATATATATATATTTATCTTCTAATTTTTTTATATAGGTTTTGAACATCACAATGGATTAAAGTAGCTCGTGCATGCCTATAAAATCTCAATATGTTTTTATTATGGGGAAAGATATTCCTTGATGATATTTTTCATCGCTATTTACATTTTGCTATGGTAAGTAAGATTATAAAAAATAAGATAATATTTTGATGATAGAAGCTTTATTATGAGAAAATATATTCTAGTTATCATATGTATATTTATATTTATCATATATATATTTATATTTCATGTAAATTTATCCAAGTTTTTCATGTAAATTACAACAAAGTTTTTAAAATTAAGATTCCGATAAAGATTGTTTTTAAAAGTTTAAAAAAAATATATATTAAAATAATATTATTTTTTTAATTTTTTTTATAACCCAGAATTGAATTCTTAATTTGTAGCTGATTATTGTTAAAATCACGATTCAAATCATGATCAACACACAATAAGTTGGGGAGGATCTTAACAGGATTTTACTATCCCCTAGCAATTCCTAAAGAAAAACCCTTTGAGAATATTTTGGCCTTCTTCATGTTAACTTTACTTTCCATCATTACCATCAAAGAAAATTATCGTTTTCTAATGTTGACCAGCTTAAAAGTTATAGTAATGGATTTTCACAACACACAAGAATCCACAAGGAAGTTGTATGATATAGATTGCAGATTGATTATTTTTTTATCATATATCATCAGCAACATAATCAAGATAGCTTAATTACAAGGAAGTTGTAATTAGGGATAATTCCTTGACATGGAAGTTATGGATTATATGCAGGTAGGAGAAGAGGCGTTGTCTCTGGCCAAGGTAGCATTCCCAATAATAATGACAACACTGCTTATTTTCTCAAGATCTATTATATCTATGCTCTACTTGGGTTATCTAGGAAAGAATGAGTTAGCAGGAGGCTCACTCGCGCTCGGGTTTGCAAACATCACAGGCCTCTCGGTGCTGAAGGGTTTAGCCATGGGAATGGATCCGATCTGTGGCCAAGCCTTTGGGGCCAGAAGATGGTCAGTTCTCGGCCAAACCTACCAGAAAACTCTCTGTCTCCTGGTTCTTGTTTCTATACCCATCTCCTTCTTATGGCTAAATGTGGAACCAATCTTCATACGCCTAGGTCAGGATCCAGATATCAGCCATGTCGCCAAGGTTTACCTGACCTTTTCAATTCCTGAATTGATAGGTCAAGCTGTTCTTCACCCTATGAGATCCTTTCTGAGAACTCAGGGCTTGACAGCTCCTCTTACCATAGCTGCAGTAGGAGCATTGATCATTCACACTCCAATCAACTACTTCTTGGTAATATACTTGAAGATGGGGGTAAAAGGAGTTGGATTGGCCCTTGCTTGCAACACGTTGAATTTGAACCTGGGCCTGCTAATTTACGTCACGGTGTCAAAAACACCATTGAAACCTTGGCATGGCGCTTCAGCTCTCTCCATCTTCCATGGATGGGGGCCATTGCTATCGCTAGCATTGCCTAGCGTCATTTCTGTGTGCTTGGAGTGGTGGTGGTATGAGATCATGCTGTTTCTCTGTGGCTTGCTCCGCAACCCGAAAGCAAGCGTGGCCGCCACAGGCATCCTCATTCAAACAGCAGGTATAATCTATTCGTTTCCGTTTTCCCTGAGCATTGGTGTGTCTACGAGAGTTGGCCATGCATTGGGCGCAGGACAGCCGTCTCGCGCGCAGTGGACAACCGTAATCGGTATCTGCCTCGCATTCACTTTCGGACTCTCGGCATCTGTTATCACGGCTGCCCTGAAATCCGTCTGGGGGAAGCTGTACACTGACGAGCCGCAGATTCTTGAATTGATATCAACTGGACTCCCTCTACTCGGGCTATGTGAGCTTGCCAACTCTCCACAAACAGCTGCCTGTGGAGTTTTAACGGGTACTGCACGTCCCAAAGAAGGCGCACGCATAAACTTATGTTCCTTCTACTTCGTCGGATTGCCGGTTGCAATTCTCCTTACTTTCAAATGTAAAATTGGTTTTCCGGGGCTCTGGTTTGGGCTACTG
The DNA here is from genome assembly GCA_964035475.1 of Salix caprea. Taxonomy (NCBI): domain Eukaryota; kingdom Viridiplantae; phylum Streptophyta; class Magnoliopsida; order Malpighiales; family Salicaceae; genus Salix; species Salix caprea. The sequence continues at coordinate 6,435,378 of OZ037751.1, forward strand.
GCAGCACAGATTAGCTGCCTGTGCATGATGTTGTATACAGTGACTCGAACAGATTGGAGGTACGAGGCTATAAGGGCTGAGGAGCTAACTGCAGCTGTTGGGGATAATGATGTGCTGGTGTGAGTTATGGCGGAAGTTTTGAAGGAGAAATTACAGGGATTTTCATGTTTCTCTGATTTCCATTAATTAAGCAATTGTAGTTAATTGTAGTTGTATCTATGTATCACCATAAGGACTTCTTGTATATTCTTTATAATTTTACAATTTTATTCAGAGTTATTTGAAGAGAGATTATTAGTTTTCGGTGACTTTTATCATGGTATTAAAGAAAAAGGTCTAGGATACCATGGATGTTTTTCGAGAGAAAAACAATGGCAGAACAGATACTTTTAGTAAGGAGTTTTCAAGGAGAAAGTCAAATCCTTGAAGAACTAACCACCAAAATATCACAAATATTGAATCACACCTACCCCAATAAATCAAGAAACCATTGGTGCACCAATTGGAATCAAGCTGGGCAGCACCATCTATTAAAATTATTTTTTAATAATATGGAGAATAGAAAACGCAGTGGTAAAAATGGAGAATAGAAAACGCAGTGGTAAAAAGGTGGCTAATTAATTCAATGGATCCAAAACTGATCGGGAATTACTTCAGATTTCCAACAGCAAAAGCAGTACGGGATGTTATTGCCACAACCTATTCTGATAGCACTAACACCTTGCAAGTTTACAATCTCAGAATTAAACAAGGTGGAGGATCGATTGAAACATACTATAACAATCATTAAGGTTTATGGCAAGAAATCAACTTTCATCGCCTAAATCCGATACAGTGTGAGGCTAATATATACAGAAGTATAACAATCCTTAAGGTTTATGGCAAGACAGAGCTCTTTTAACAGCAACCAACGCACCTAATCGATATGAGGGGGATGTAGTTGGAACGATGGTTTACTTTCTGAAAAGAATGTCATCTCGTGTCCTGAGTTTTGAAACTCTATTACAAGTTTTTGCTCATTATGTATCTGAAAGAGTTTGAAGAGATTGAAGAGAAGAAGTGAAAAAACAGAATGCAGATTTTGATTTGAACAGTGGAAGTTTTTACTGTTTATTGAACTGGAAAATATCGTTTGATTGCTTACTTGTTTCAGCCATCTTTACACGATTAAATAGACTTGAAATAAACTGAAATTGCTGGTTTGTAGCACTACAATATGCCACGTTCAGCTGACCACTAACATGACCACTAACATAAATGTGTCATGTTTTAGCTAACAACATAACTGACTCCTAAAGACTAGTTCACGTCCTGAAGACCAGCTCTAGTCTTTTATTACAGCTGAATTAAAATTAACAAAGACAAACAATAATAAAACAAAGGCAGCAACTTAAGGCATAACTCCAACACTCCTCCTTGCATTAAGGGCTGCATACTCCTATCAGCCTTGTGAGAAATTCGAACCTGTTAGCAGGAAGTGCTTTGGTAAACAAATCAGCCATTTGATCTTCAGTCCTGCAATAAAGTAGCTTAACATCTCCATTCTTCTGCACCTCTCGGATAAAATATAATTTGATGTTGAAATGTTTGGTTTTCCCATGAAACACTGGATTGTTAGAGATTGCTATAGCTGCTTGATTGTCAACTGAGATTTCAGTTGCTTCTTCCTCTTCCATATGTAGATCACGCAGTAACTTTTGAAGCCACAAAGCTTGGTTAACTGCAGCTATGGCAGCAATAAACTCTGCCTCTGCAGTTGATTGTGCAACAATGCATTGCTTCTTGGATGACCATGAAAATATTGCTGAGCCTAGATTGAACCAAAAACCTGAAGTGCTTTTCATGTCATCAATGAATCCACCCCAATCACTGTCAGAAAAACCATGCAATTTCAGAGTTTTACATTGCATAAATTTAACACCAAAGCTGCATGTCCCTTTGATGTACCGCAGGATACATTTGGCTGCCCTCATATGTAGCTCACTTGGACAATGCATAAACCTTAATAGAAGGTTTGTTGCATAAAGAATGTGAGGTCGAGTTGCTGTCAAATACAGCAAGCAACCAATCAAGCTTCTGTATTTTTCTTCATCTACCTTGGCCGATCCATCCTCTTTGCTGAATTTATCCTTCTGATGCATTGGAGTAGTAGTTGGTTTGCAATTCTCCATTTGAAACTTCTTCAAAATCTCCTTTGCATATTTTTCTTGACCAATGAAGATCACTCCTCTGCTTTGTTTAATCTCCATGCCGAGAAAAAAACTCATGAGTCCAAGGTCACTCATTTCAAAAGCTTGCATCATGTCCTGCTTGAACCTTTCAATTTGCTGCAAATTACTTCCAGTTAAAAGTAAATCATCAACATAGAGGGACACAATAAGAACATTATCATCAATTTTCTTCACATAGAGAGTTGATTCAGAAAGACTTTTCTGAAATCCAAACCCTGTCAAGTAGTCATCAATTCGGCCATACCAGGCCCTTAGTGCCTGTTTTAATCCATAAAGTGCCTTCTTCAGCTTGTACACCTTGTCTTCTTCTCCTTGAACAACAAATCCAGCAGGTTGTTCAACATAAATTTCTTCTTGTAAATCGCCATTGAGGAAGGCTGATTTTACGTCCATTTGGAACACTTTCCAGTTTTTGTGTGCAGCTACCGCAAGCAACAATCTGATGGTGTCCATCCTTGCTACTGGAGCAAATGTGTCTGAATAATCCACTCCATACACTTGAGCATACCCCTTGACAACCAGCCTTGCCTTGAATTTGTTGATGGAGCTGTCAGCATTCAATTTGGTTCTGAAAATCCACTTGACGCCAATAATGTTCTTGTCTGCAGGTCGATCAACAAGTTCCCACGTATGATTCTTTTCAATCATGTGTATTTCCTCCTTCATAGCTTCCTGCCACGCTGGATTCATCATCGCATCTTCATAATTTTCTGGTTCACAAACAGCCACGTTGCTCCTTTGATAAATTTCTTCAAATGATCTGGTGCCACGTACTGGTGATTCATCAATTGATTCAATTTGCAGAGGAGCAATAATGTGATCATCAGGCACCGTGATCTCTAGAGTTTCATCCCAGTTCCATTTGTCATCTTCATGGAACTGCACATCCCGTGTGATTGTAATCTTCTGGGTTTGAGGGAGATAAACTTTGTAGGCTTTAGAAATTGTACTATAGCCAACAAAGATACCTTGCATTGCCTTCTTGTCCAGCTTGTCCCTCTTAATCTGTGGAATGTGAACAAAGCATGTGCTGCCAAAAACCTTAAGAAAACTAAGTGAGGGTTTGTAATTATACCACACTTCAAAAGGAGTTTTTTCTGCCAAAAGCTTTGTTGGGAGACGATTTTGGAGAAATACTGCTGTGTTAGCAGCTTCGGCCCAAAAGACTTTAGGCAAGTTTTTCTCATGTAGCATGCATCTAGCCATCTCCATTATGTACCGATTTCTTCTCTCACTAACCCCATTCTGCTCTGGAGTGTAAGGGGCTGTGAGTTGATGCTCAATACCAGCTTCTTCACAATAAAGATTGAATTGTGTTGATGTGTATTCTTTGCCATTGTCTGAACGAATTGCTTGAATTTTGCAGTTGCTTTGATTCTCCACATTCTTCTTGAATCTCCAGAAAATTTCAGCCACCTCTTATTTGAATTTCATAAAGTAAATCCAGCACATTCAAGAGAAATCGTCAATAAACAGCAGGTAATATTTAGTGCCATTTAATGATGGTGTGCTTAGAGGACCAGCCACATCAGTATGAATCAGCTGCAGCTTTTGGGATGATCTCCAAGTTGATCTTGGAAATGATTTTCTATTTTGCTTACCAAACTGACAAGCATGACAGTTCAATGTAATTTCGGTAAATGGAGGTATACCTCTGACAGCCTCATGGTTCTTCATTGTGAGCATTCTTTGTTGATGGCAGTGCCCCAACCTTTTGTGCCATAACTCAGTATAATTGAGTTTTGTTGGGAAAGCATTATGCTCCTCCTCAAATGGCAAAAACGAGAAACTTTTGCCCTTCATTCTAACTTGTAGAATTTTGCAGCCAGCAGCATCAAAAATGCAGCAATGTTGATTTTCAAAAATCACTTTCATTCCTTTCTCAATTAATTGCCCCACACTCAACAAATTCTGATCTATATTAGGTACATAAAGAACATCTGCAATTGTTTTTGTACCTGAATTTGTTGTGATGGCAATTGTTCCCTTTCCCTTGGCTTCAATGCATTCACCATTTCCAATTCTTACTTTTGCAACTTCTGTAGGCTGCAAATTTCGGAAAAGACTTTTATCAAAAGTCATGTGGTTGGTGCAGCCACTATCAATTAGCCAATGGTCTGAGGTGGTTTGAACCGAGAAGCATGCAGCCACAAACATCTGATCCTCATCATCTTGGTTTGCAACTTGAGCATCTTCTTCTTGTTTTTGATTTTTGAATCTGCAGATTATTGCCTCATGTCCAAGCTGATTGCATTTGCTGCACCTTGCATCAGGCCTCTTCCAGCATTTGAATGGTGGGTGACCACTCTTGTTGCAGTGTTGACAAGGTGGAAAATTTCTCTTAATAAATTTCCCCTTGTTGTAACCTTGATTTGGTTTGTTGCTGCCTGGAGTTGTGTTCTTTCGGAAGAATTTCTTCTTGTCATGATCTGCAAATTTTGCTTGCAAAGCTCCTTCAATTGCATGATCCTGCCTCATAAGCCTTCTCTGCTCCTGAGCTTGTAAGGCATTTAGCAACTCTATCAATGTAATTTTTGACAGGTCTTTAGTATTCTCCAATGTTGTAATTGAAGCTTCATACTTTTCTGGTACTGTGACCAGAAGTTTTTCAACAATTTTGGAATCTGCAAATGAGGTTCCCAGCAGCCTGACTCTATTAGCAATCCCCATCAATTTATCTGAGTACTCCTTTATAGTCTCAGAATCCTTCATCCTTTGCAGCTCAAATTCACGTATCAAGTTTAAGCTTTGCATTCCATGAATTCTTTCATCTCCTGCATATTCCTTCTTCAAGTAATCCCAAACATCCTTTGCTGATTGAAGTGACATGATCCTGGTGAAAATGGTGGTTGAAACAGCAGCAAACAGACATGTCTTAGCCTTCGATTTCTTGGTCTTTCTCTCCTTATGACTTTTGATCTGAGTCATAGTTGGATTATTAGGCAGTGGTGGCACCTCATAATCCTCTTCAACAGCTTCCCACAAATCTAAGGCTTCTAGGTGAGTTTCCATTCTTACTGCCCATAGTTGAAAATTCTCTCCATTGAAGATTGGAGGAGAAATATGGGTGAAACTTGATTCAGAATCCATCACAGGCCCTTCAAGAAAATGCTCTGATACCAATTGAAAGAGTTTGAAGAGATTGAAGAGAAGAAGTGAAAAAACAGAATGCAGATTTTGATTTGAACAGTGGAAGTTTTTACTGTTTATTGAACTGGAAAATATCGTTTGATTGCTTACTTGTTTCAGCCATCTTTACACGATTAAATAGACTTGAAATAAACTGAAATTGCTAGTTTGTAGCACTACAATATGCCACGTTCAGCTGACCACTAACATGACCACTAACATAAATGTGCCATGTTTTAGCTAACAACATAACTGACTCCTAAAGACTAGTTCACGTCCTGAAGACCAGCTCTAGTCTTTTATTACAGCTGAATTAAAATTATCAAAGACAAACAATAATAAAACAAAGGCAGCAATTTAAGGCATAACTCCAACAGTATCCTTGTTGTCTATATTGATGATTTGATTGTGCCGCTTATGTCCACCCCCATAAAAACAAGCGACCAAGCTTGATCCATGTGCAGCTCGCTGTCTTTTTCTTGGGTATTCAGGACATAAGAAGGGTTATCGGTGCTATAACCCATACAGGTACCTTTACATCACCATGGATGGTACAGTTCTTGAAGAAAAAACTTTTTTTCCTGCACAGGACACTCATTCTGATCTTCAGGGGGGATGTTAAGTGAAGATGAGCCTGTTGTTGGCTGGGAAAACTGGCCTAGTTTTGCTGATATTGGGGCACCTGTGAGACCTGATGTTGATGGCCAAGAACAGGCTGCTGTGCCTTATGTTGAACAACATTGTCATCAGGCACACGAAAAACTCCACCACAGGGAAGAAGACGATAGTATACCGGCATATTCATTGTGCATTACAACAAGAAAAATCAAGGAGCCTGGAAGAGGGAATGCATTTCCTTTTAATTCCAAAACAAATTAAACCATAGCATGCACGACAAGCAACTCAGCAATGTCGCCTTTGAAAACAGAGAGACAGAAAACAGAAACCGCAAATGATACTCGAAACTCCTTAATTGATCCAAATTCATTTTCTGAATGTTAAATAAGAAAGACAAATTTCAGTATCACAATCCCTTTGATAATATAGTCAAGCTTATTAAATGTGTTCACAGGCATCGGCTTTGATCTACTCATTTTACTAACTAGGTAAGAAATATCAAACCTTGTAGAGTTCATAACGTACATTAAGCTTTTGATTATTCAAAAATATTTTAATTGATTTATTTCCTTATCTTTATTCTTGGATAAATATATACTTGCATCAACCAGGCTTTTTAATTCCATTTCGTTCTGGTCGGAATGGTCGGAACGTTCCGTTCCATTAAAAAAACCGAGACGAAATGGCGTCGTTTTCGTCTCGGTTTTAATTCCGGCCCGTTCCGGAAATTTCAGCTAAATTCCGGCTCAAAATCATAATATTTCTTTTATTTTAGAACATTTTACTATCATAATATTTTGAAATTTTAGAGATGTTTCTAATTTTGAGATTATGTTTGTTTGACTTTGTGTTTGTATTGTATAATTTAAAGTTAATTTATCTTGAATTTAAATTATACTTGTTAAATTAATATTTTAATTTTTTCATATATATATATAATTAATTATATATGAACAGCACAACCCCGAAACGGCACGCCGAAACGCTCCAAAACTGAAACGTTCCGTTCTAATAGAAAAACCGGAATGATATTGACAACCTTGGCATCAACTAGTGCTTTAACAGTTTTATTGTCAATTTTATGTCAAACTTGTTAATTAATATTTTCTTAGTAAATTTGATCATGTGATCATTGCAACCTAGAATTAGCATATCATTCATATAAAGACATACAATGACATAATATTTATCTATGTTTTCCATATAAACACATTTATCAACTTCCTTGATTTTGAATTCATTTATCATCATAACCTTGTCAAACTACTCATGCCATTGTTTATATGTTTATTTCAAATCATATAATGATTTACAAGCTTATATATTTTCTTTTCCTGTCCAATAACAACAAATCCCTTGAGTAGGCATACATGTTTATCTTGGGAAGTCCATCTCTTTTATATTTATGAGTCTATCCCATATGTTTTCTTTGGATAGTTCATTCTTGTTTTTCTTGAGCAACCCACTCACTAATGTGTTCTTGTATATGGTTTGCCCCTACATATCCCTAGCCAACTACTAACACTTTTTTTACCATTATTTCCATGTTTCTGACTTAGTGTAGATAGTTCATTGTCTCAACTTATTCCTTAACACCTTGTTTTGGACATTCCATTGTTTAAGTTGTTATTCTAGACAATCAATTATCTAGATGATTTTCTATAGATTAGGTATTTCATCACCTCAACCCATATTTGGACAGTTCGTTGTCCTAGCAACTTGTCTTAGCCAGTCTCTCATCTAGCTAATTTTTTATAGCTTGAACATTTTATTGTCCCAACCTATTGCTAGCATGCCCTCGATTCTAGCAAAAATCTTTGCATATTGCCTATTGGATTTAGCCACTATCAATTGCAAGTTTTCAATGCTCTTGGATTAGTTAATTCAATGTGATGTTGTTGGTATGTCTCTTCCTAAACTTCCCACAAACAACACTAAACATTCTACAAACTTCGCACTATAAATAGTATGCCTTGGGCTATTCATAATCCAAGTGTAAAATCATGCTTTTGCATAAGTTTTTATGTTGTATGTTGAAACTGTTGATATCTTATGAGTTATCATTGCCTACCATGTTCCTCAAGTCACATTTCTCGTCAACATGAACTTGGCCAATTTGATACAATGACAAGGTGTGTGTTTTGCATATTTTTCTTATAAATCTAGGTTTTTCAATAGTATAAGGTTTTCAATATTGATTAGACTTTTGTATACTTGATAGGCTTGTGTAATAAGCCATAACATTTGATAATTAAAAGTGGCAAATTGTTTTTAGTAGGGATGAGGTGTGATGGCTTAATTATAAGATTCTAAATTGTGTAATTTATGATCATCATGTTGTTTTTAAGTCTACACATGTTAACTAACTGTTTTTGTTCTTTTGGTTTGTTTTTATCTTTTATCTTCTTTTTTTTGTATTTTTTGGAAGCATAATATTGGTAAATAACATAAAATAATTATAAATATCATTAATTCATATATTTTATTTATATTGATAAAATATTTTAAACAAATTAATTTTTAAACATAATGATATCAATGCTTATGTTATTTTTAATTTATCATCACGTGTTGCCCCTAGTTGCTCGTGTTTCTAACTTCACCATTGATGCTTCCTTAACCTTTGCTACAATGCTTTTCAAAAACACCACTTTTATTATTCTTGTTGTTATTGCTTAATGGGTTTTTCTATTATCTTTTCCTAAATATATTTCATTTATCATTTCATCTTTTGTAAATGAAAAAAGAAAATTGAGCAAGGACATGGTAGGTTATTTTGTTTGACAAGGAGTGAATATTTTTTGTTCGGTTCAATTTTGTTTTGGAATTAAAAAAACCACTTATTTTTCTTCAAAATTTAATTAAATTGGAAAATAGTTTAAAGAACCCGGTTTTGTTTTGACATGGTTTATTTTTTATAAAAAAAAAAAATCAAACTTTTTTTTTTGTTTTCTAATCAGGCTTTTTCAATTAATATTATGGCTGTAGAATATTTTATAAAATATATTATATTTGATATATATATATATATATATATATATATATATATATATATATATATATAACATTAACTGATCAAAATAATTTAAATATATTTAAAAAAAGCATGAAAAAGAAGGATAAGAACGACGAGTAGGCCTCATCTATTACTGCTCACATAAAGGAACATGGGCGTGGGCCCAGTTGCAGTATCACATCAACATAAAATCTGTACTAAATTCTTAACTTGATTGATTGAATTTGCATGATCACCGAGACACAAATTTGATTCTGATTGATGAAGAACAACTTTCACTAATGCATTTTAAAAGCCTTTAAAGAATTTATTACTGGAAAAATGTTATATTTTCCCTTTATCTGTCTAGTTGTTTCAACGATCTTGTTTTCTAAATCATGGCAGTAGAATAAATAAATTTAGACTGATATTTACGATGTTAATTAATATACAAGAAAAATGCATTTTGATTCTATATATTTTTTAAAAACAATTGTATATAAAATTGATATTTTAAAAAATACAATCAGTAACATATTAACGCAGTGTTTAATGTTGTGCTCTAAAAATACTTTTAAAAAATTTAAAAATTGTTTATTTTAAATTAAAAATAATATTTTTATAGTCAAAATATTATTTTAATATATTAAAAAACAATCTATAAACGGTTAGAATGATGAAATCATGAAAGGGCCGAAATGTTGCCTGACTTGGGTGCCCTTCATCTTCTTCATTTTTAGTTATGCCTTCATTTTAGTCATTTGTTCTTAAACCATTTATCAACGACCAATGATGCCTGACTTGGGTCAGAATATTACATGCCCACCTTTGAATCTAAGGCCAATGTTATAGGTTATAAACCTTATTTGTATAAGGTCTTTCAGTTGCTCCAATATTTAACCACAGTTAAGGATCATGTAGAGGATGAATCAAAATATATGAGTTTACTCATATGATTTTATTGGTGATGGTTTACCTTTCATTTTATAATATGTTTTCTTGTGTAAAGTTCTTATGAAGAAGGGGTTCCTAAATTGGACAAGCCTTGGTCCATAATATTTTATTGGAGGCGCTTCTGCATGATCGCCACGTAATTTAACTACATGTTTATGATCACGGACACTACTACGTACTTGATGAAGTAACATCACTTCTTTTTCTTTTGTGTTTTTTTTTTTTGTAATTTGGATGTCCGGACCAGTTTGCGCGCACCTTGATTATTTCAGACCCACTGAACATCTTGTAAGTTCAATGAGCATGTAAGGCACCGCAGGGTGACAGGCATACCGGACAGAGATCGGACCAGAGTGTCATGAAGGGGGTACCCTCCAGATACCGCTAGGACTCGAACCACGGTCTCTTGAAGGGGGCGCCCTCCAACTACCGCTGGGTAGACCCCTGCTGGTAAAATGTTAATTTAGACTTTGAACTTATTAAACTTATTAAACTTTGAACTTTTTTTCCTTTGAAAATGGTAGCTAAAAGAAAACAATTAAGGCAAATCAAATTGTTTAGCATGATAATAATTCTAATAATTTTACAATGAGTTCATAATAAAATACAATCAAATTAATGATGCATAACATCATCTCAAGGCAATATCTCATTCATTTAATCACCAAAACCATCTTAAGGAATCCAAAAATTAATCTAAAAATCACCAGTCATAACCCATGTTATATATCCCTTCAAATCTCCATTATACTTTGTTGTTATTATTATTATTTTTCTAACCAGAAGTTATTGCAATCTGAGTCTCGAGGCCAATTTTAGCATCTAGTTTTTATTGGAACTTTGCCTAGTGCTAAATTTAAAAAAAAAATCAAAGAAAAAAAAGATGGAGCATTTATAGTTGTGATTAATGCAGCGGCTAATATTTATAATTTCAATAAAATAAATTGTAATTTAATAGAATAGAATAAAATAAAAATAGTAGTGTGGTCTCAATTCTCAGTCCTTAAATAGAGCCAACAACCAACTGTATACGAATCCACTTCCCCAAGTTCACCTCCTAACTTAATTCTTCTATATAAACACGACTCCTTGCCACCACAACACTCACTCCACTTCTCCTTCACTCTCAAGCAAGACAAAGGAAAAGTTATAACTCCTATCCTAGCCTTCCTCGAATTATATCAGCAATGGCTACTGCCAAGCTAGTCTGTGCTCTCTTGCTATGCGCAGTGCTCTCCGCCACCATGCTGAGCGTTGATGCCTTGTCATGTGGTGTTGTGGCTGGTAATTTAGCACCGTGCCTCACCTACCTAAAGAAAGGTGGGCCGGTTCCTCCGCCTTGCTGCAGAGGAGTCGGGGCTCTCAACAGCGCTGCTAAAACCACTAAAGATCGCCAAGATGCTTGTAAATGCTTGAAACAAACCGCCTCCAAAATTGGTGGGGTTAATGCTGGCTTCGCAGCTGCTCTTCCTAAAGCTTGCAGAGTTAACATTCCTTATAAGATGAGCACCTCCACTAACTGCGCCAGGTTAGCATTTCTTACTGCTTTATTTTATTTTGATTTTACCCTTTTACTTCAGTAATCCCATAATGCTATCAACAAAATCCCATTATACTGAAAGTTATGTGATATATATAAGAATTTCTCTGTAAGAAAATCACTATTTTCTTTGATCAGTCAGTCGTATAATTGTATAATTAAGAACTTCTATGTTCTGGAATTTTTGTACTTTTTACTAGTTGAAAAGTGAGCAATATGTTCGTACTACTAACGTTGCCTTCGATCTCTGTGTTTTAGCATTAAGTGAAGGGGATAGCTAGAGATGCGATTTTCAACGGTCAAGGATATAGCTAGGGTTCCATATGAGTATAATAAAGTGGGTGCTTCTGCACTCTTGATGGTTAGCCTCCACTTCATGATCAGCGAGTCTCCTGTCCCTGTTATCTACATATGTCTTTGAGTTTTTGTTTGATTATTAGTCTTGTGTCTTTCGATCCAGTTATATTTTGTCTGGATGTCATCTATGCCATTAAAAATAAAATAAAATAATTATGTTTTATCTCTCTGTCTCCCTTTTCTATATTTAGTTACAATACCTCCGCAAAGATCACGTTCCATGCTTTGCATGAAGAGACGTGTTCAGAAAGTTCGAGTGATTTGCCAAAATGCTTGCTGAGAATAGCAATAAATTTTTAAGATCTTGTTGAATGTGGCAATGCATGGCTGAGTTGCTAAAATGGTCAACTGGCCTCTCGTCGCAGTTAGTATAATGAATTCCCACTGATGAATTCGCAGCAGTCGCAGTCAAACAGAAGCGACCGAAGCATCCAAAATATGCAGGAAATTAAAAGGAATGTTCTTTGAACTTAAGAAATGAACAGAAGAACGATCGATTATGCAATGGAAACCCGTAAAAAGTAAAGGGAGTAGATCTCTGAACTTATCCAGTTGCTCAATAATTCATGCTGACTTCATCGTTGTAAGTTGCTAGCATGCTTATGGGCTGCGTAATAATTCCGCCCCCCACCGCCAAAAAAAAAATACAAAGGCATTAATTGACTAGTTTTGTTTTTACTTCTGCAGCTGTTCTCTTACTCGCAAGTGGGACGGTTTAATAAATGAGTGCCTTTAAAATTATTTTGACAAAATAATAGCACAAAAAAAGGAAATGATTTATAAATAAGTTATTATACAAAATGATGTCTCAACTAATAAATCATGAAATGTTCATCCACAAATAATATTTATATGGGAAAAGTTACTATGTTTGACAATTATTACTTGGATATGATCACTCTTTATCTTTTTTCCATTTATTATCTTAGTAATATAAATAATATTAATATAGATTGAGTTGGCTCATCATGAATGACCCAAAACTATTTTTAACTTCATCTCTCAATCAGATAACTTTCTCACTAATTCTTCAAGATTTGTACTTAACAAATAGGTTGTGGACTAGACATACTTTGGATGCTCCTTTTATTCCTTGTATTTGTTTATGAATATGTTATTTTCCATGAAACAACACTTGCATGCATTGGAACATCATAACATAAATGTTTCTCATTATAATTGGTTGTTGGTCACAACTCAAACATTTCCCAGCAAAAAATATTTGATTGTGCTATATATATTTCAATTTATCCACCATAATATACAAAAATAAATCCTCAAAGAAAGTTGAGAATATATATTGGGTTTGACTACTCATTGATAATTAAATATTGAACTTTTAACAAACGATTAATTTATGGCATGATTTGTCAATTGTTATTTTGATGAGACTATATTTCTAGCAATAAAGAAAGAAATTGAATAATTCAATAAAAATATTATATGGAATGCATTACCATTATTGAATTTTAATACTCGTATAAAATAATATGAAAAAAATTCAAAAGATGTTTCACACTTTCTCTTGCAATACATAACAAATCAACTATTGGATGGATTCACTAACTCAAAAGAATAGCCAAATCTCATATCATTTATAAAAGCTCTAACCCGGATTGATGTCCCAATATGAGAATTCACCAAAATTATATCAAAGTAATCTAAGTCACACCAAAACCAACTAGTTCAAAAAACAATTCCTCGGAAAAAAAAGAGAGTAGATAATAAAGTTAGAGTTATAAAAGAGACAAACATTCATAAAGATATAAATATAATTAATCATAAAACCCCAAAGAGGTTTAGGTCTCTGAAAAAAATAAAAATAAAAATTTTATCAATTATGTCCTTATAAAAACGAAAAGGAGTAAATTATTTTAAAAAATAGTTTGAGATGAAAGACTTGGAAAAAACAATTTTTTTGTCTCAACTTGCAAATCAAGTATTTGATACATAGAATTTTTATTCACGAGTCAACTTACACAAATAAAACCCTTAAAAAGCTTTTTATGGATAAACCATATCCATTAAATACTTCAATGACTGTTTGATCGCTTGATTTGAAAATTGATCATTTTAGATCTCGAGAGGATAAATTACTTGGTCTCAAAGTATTATACCTTAATGCAATCAGTGCATTAATATATGTTGCTAATAATACACAACTTGATATAGTATTCTTGGTGAATTCACTAAAAAAATATAATTCTTCTCCCACTCGGAAATATTAGAATGAAGTTAAATATATATAATTTTTTAATTTTAAAGAACTATGGATATGAGCTTATTCTATTTAAATAATATTAATAATGAATTAGCTAAGTATTTTGATGTAAAATATTTATTTTATCCATATAAAAATCAATTTCAAATATGTTAACCTTTTATGTGAAATAATATTATTACATCATGAAACCTACAAAACAAAAATTAGAAGTTCTCCACCAAATTTACAAGCCCTTTGTTTCTGTTTACTCCACTCTTTATCTTTTTATGTGTACATCATGAAATCTACAAAATAAAAATTAGAAATTCCCCACCAAATTGACAAGTCTTGCATTAAAATTCGTCTTCTCCAACAAGGAATAAAAGTCCATCATCACATCAAGTTATCCGGGTTTGTACCCGGCTTGTTCATTTTGAATTGGCTTCTTGAATTATATGCCGAAGGCCCAAAAGATAGACTGATGGATGCCCAGAAATTGTTTGAAAAATTGCCTCGAAGGATTTGTGTTCATGGAATGTTTTGATTTCTGGGTATGCTAAAATGAGTTTACTCCAATAAGCTAAAAGTATGCTTGATAAAACACCCGAGAGATACAACTTTTCTTGGACCGTGATGATTTCTGGGTAGATGCATCATGATAGGACTAATGAGACTTTGGAGTTGTTTAGAATGAAGAGACATGAGAATTCCAATTCGAATAAGGTTGCAGTTTCTAGTGCTCTTCCTACTACGACATTTGTCATTGCTGATATTTGTCATTGAGATGACATTTTTTTTTTTTTGGTATAAACTACGCGGTGTTTTAGGCACTGGTCCAGACTAATCCACGTTCGCACCGGGTGGGCCCTGAAGGGGTGAAAGTGCTCCCCAAATGGCCAGCTCCATACAAGAGTAGGGATTGAACCCCTGACCTCTCTTAAGAGACGAGAATGCCCTCACCACTCACGCCAGGACCCCTTGGGTCATTGAGATGACATGTAGGTTTTTAGTCAATTTATGACTTATTGTTACTGATTTGTTTGGTTTGTCTTTGCAGTTGTTTTGGGTTTGTGTTTGGGAGAAGAAAGGAATTGAAGACAAAGAGGATTTCGAAAGAGGTAAGCTTCTCAATTATCTGCTTACCATCTGCTTGATTATATGCCTATTTATACTCTTAGGCTTTACACATGTGCTGTTTACATGTTTAACAGAAAGTAACTGAATTGTAACAAACTAATTAGTTACAATGACTTCACACACTAAATGCATGTTCAACACAGTTAATCTCAGCTTATGAGCTGCTCCTATGCTTCTTAATCTTCCTCTCCTGCACTGGTAGTCTTCACTGCCTTCACCATGCAGGTCTGTGGATGGCTTATATTCCAACAGCCTCTCCTAAGCCATTTACAGACTTAACTCCAAGATTCAATCTTAACTGATTGAATCTCTCCTTAGGTAGAGCCTTTGTGAAGATGTCAGCTAGCTGCTCTTCACTTGGACAGAACTTCATGTCTATCAGTCCCTCCTTCAAGGACTCTCTGATGAAGTGATAACGTCTGTTAATATGCCTTGTCTTCTGATGAAAGACAGGGTTTTTAGCCATAGAAATAGCAGACATATTGTCACAGAATAATGGTGTTGCATCAGCTTGCATTTCACCAAAATCATCTAGGACAAACCGTAGCCATATTGCCTGAGCTGTGGCTTCAGAGGCTGAGACATACTCAGCTTCTGCAGTTGAGAGAGCAACTGTGTTTTGCTTGACTGAAGCCCAGGAGAACACCCCACTGCCAAAACTGAATGCATACCCTGATGTGCTCCTGCTATCATCTTCACTTCCAGCCCAATCAGCATCACAAAACCCAATTAGGGTTGCTGACTTGTCCCTAGTGTATTCAATACCATAGTTGAGTGTCCCTTGAACATACCTTAGAACCCTCTTGGCAGTTCCCATATGTTTTCTCGTGGGATTACTCATGAACCTGGAAAGCAAACTGGCTGCATACATTAGGTCTGGCCTAGTGGCTGTCAAGTACAATAGACTTCCCACAATCTTCCTGTAAAGGCCTTCATCAGCCTTATCACTTCCATCTTCTTTCTTCAACTTCTCACCCACAACCAGGGGAATTGCAACTGGTTTGCAATCCTCAAGTCCAAACTTTTCAAGCAAGGACTTTGCATACTTCCCTTGATGAATGAAGATGCCTTGCTCAGTTTGAATCACCCCAAAACCCAGAAAATGGTGTAGTAAACCAAGATTTGTCATCTCGTATCTTTGCATCATTTCCCTCTTGAAATCATGCATCATTTTCTCACTGCTGCCAGTATATACAATGTCATCAACATATATTGCAACAATGATTATATTACCTTCATCATCTGCCCGAGTGTATAGAGTAGCTTCACTGCTGCTTCTCTTATATTTGCACATAGTGAGATAAGTGTCAATCTCACTATACCAGGCCCTAGGTGCCTGTTTTAGGCCATACAAAGCCTTGTGCAATTTGTAAACACTGGACTTAGCCTCCTTGACTGTAAATCCCTCTGGCTGCTCAACATACACTTCTTCTTCTAACATTCCATTGAGAAATGCTGACTTAACATCCAGCTGGAACAATTTCCAGCCCTTTTGAGCAGCTAAGGCAATTAGGGATCGAATGGTATCCAACCTTGCTACTGGAGCAAAGGTTTCATTGTAGTCAATTCCAGGCTTTTGTGCATATCCCTTAGCCACAAGCCTAGCTTTGTGTTTATGCACTGTCCCATCAAGATTTAACTTGGTTTTGTAAACCCACTTTACCCCAATCACAGATTTATCAGTAGGTCTAGCCACAAGCTCCCAAGTTTTATTTTTTTCAATCATCTCCAATTCAGCCTCCATAGCCTCTTGCCAAGCTATGTCTTCAGCAGCCTCTTGATAGCTCTCGGGTTCAGTAATAGACATATGACATCTAGCATAAATGTCTTCAATACTTCTCATTTTAATAGGGGTTGAGCTAGGTGTTGACTGTGTGCTGCTGGTTTTGCTTGAACTTCCAGATGATCCTTCATTCCCAGAATCATCACCATTATCAAGCTGAACAGATTCTGTTTGGACACCTTCTTCTCCACAAGATCTGTCATGTTCAACATCTTGCCATGAAAGATGTGGAGGTATGAACTTCTGCTGCCCTTTCTGTTCTGACTGCCAATCATAGGCTTTCCCTTCATCAAAGACTACACTTCTTGATAACACAATTTTGTTAGATTGTATTATGTATACCCTGTAGCCTTTTTCACAACTCCCATACCCCATAAAGATCCCCTTCTCGGCTTTATCATCAAATTTCTGCCTTAGAGATGCAGGTATGTGTGTATAGCAAATGCATCCAAATGTTCTTAGATGCTTAATGCCTGGTTTTCTTCCAGTAAAACACTCAAATGGTGTCTTGTTTGCTACTGACTTGGTGTAACATCTATTCTGCAGATAGACTGCAGTTCCAACAGCCTCTGCCCAGAACATAACAGGTATTCCCTTCTCTACCATCATAGATTTTGCCATTTCGCATATTGTTCTATTCTTCCTCTCAGCAACACCATTTTGCTGAGGGGAATATGCAATGGTAAGCTGCCTCTCCATACCTTGATTCTCACAAAACTTCTGGAAATCATTAGAGGTATACTCTCCCCCTCTATCACTCCTCAATTTCAGTATTTTATAGCCACTTTGCAATTCAACCATTGCCTTAAACTTCTCAAACACTCTTAGGGTATCAGATTTATATCTTAAAAAATAAACCCAACACATCCTAGAGTAATCATCAATAAAAGTAATAAAGTATTTATTACCTCCTATTGACTGATTTTGCATTGGTCCACACAAATCAGTGTGAATCAATTCCAGTGGCTTGCTTGCTCTTGTGCTCCCTTCTTTGTCAAACTTCTCCCTATGATGCTTTCCAAAAATGCACCCTTCACATGCATTATTCACCTCTGTCAGTGTTGGTAAACCAGTAACCAACTCTTCCTGCTGCATTTTGTTCATACTGTCAAAATTCAGGTGGCCCAACCTTCTATGCCAAGTCCAGGAATCATCCATTACTGATGCTCTTCTTGCTGCAGGTAACAAAGACTCCAGTGAAAGAGGAAAACAACGATTTCCTTTCATGATCACTTTGGCTATCACATTTTCCAGCCTTGCATCATCGAAAATTATAGCCTTGTTGCCCCCAAACAGAATGTAGTAGCCATGCTCCATCATCTGCCCTACACTCAGTAAGTTTTCATCCAAACCAGGGACTAACAACACTTCTTCTGTGTATCTTCTTCCTTGCTTGGTCTCAACTACCAGTGTTCCTTTTCCAGTTGCAGGAACAAGGTCTCCTGACCCCATTTTTACCTTGCAAGCAATGCTCCTGTCGACATTGATCAGCATAGATTCATTCGAGGTCATGTGGTTGCTACAAGCACTATCCACAAACCATACATCATCATCCTTCACACTAGCAGCGTGACATGCATAGAACAAAGTTCCAGTGGTAACTTCTTCCTCCTCTTTTGCACTATTTGCTACTGTTTTGAAGTTATTGCAATCTTTGGTATTGTGACCAAAGAAATTACATCTTCCACACCTTGGCTTCCCCTTGTATCTGCACAATCCAAAGTGGAACTTCTGACAGGTATTGCACTGAGGTTTGATGTTAGCTTGATTATTGATAACACTTCTATGCTGTGAATTGTATGTATCTTCATGACTTGTTTTGCCTCTGTGATTCCAGTTCTTGCTGGAATTATTGTGCTGATTCCTTCCTTGAACCCAGCTTGAATGGCTGTAAGCTTGTTTCTGCCATTTTGAGTTACCTCTCCCCTGTGAAGGCTTGTTTGCAGCAGCATATCCATGGTTATACCCAACCTTAAGGCTGCTAAATGCCTTTTCTGTACCAGCAACTCTCTCTCTTTCATCATGTAAGTCCTCTCTCTTATCAAATACTTTTACCGAGGCAATGACTTCTTCACTTCTAAGTGTTTTTAAGTTTCTTGTTTCTTCAATAATCGATACAATTGACTTGTATTTTCTGCTAAGACTCATCAAGATCTTTTGCACTATTCTTTGTTCAGTTATCTCTTCTCCAAGAGACTTCATATCATTTATCACTCCAAAGAACTTAGTCAAGTAATGATCTAAGCCTTCTCCTTCAAGCATTCTCATATACTCAAATTCTGCTCTTACAGCCTGCAACTTCACTTCTCTAACTTTATCATCTCCTCTGAATTCTCTTCTCAACAGCTCCCATGCTCCTCTAGCTGTCTCTTCATTTCTGATTCTTGGAAAAATATCATCAGTCAAGGCTCCTTGGATAATGCTTAGAGCCTTGGCATCCTTGATCCTTTTCTCCTTAATCTCAGCAGCAGTCTCTCCTGACTCAGCTTTCTTGTCTTTCAAACCAGAAGATTCTCCACTGCTACTTTCACTAGATTCTTGTGGTGATGTATCACCACATACAACCACATCCCAGAGATCATAAGCTCTGAAGATTGTTCTCATTTTAACTGACCAAAAATCATAGTTCTCACCATTAAATTGTGGTGTTCGTAGGTCTGATGATCCAGTCATTGTTCTTGCTGTTGAATTCTAATTTGATTGATCACAGATTGTTTTACTCCCTTCCTTGTTGATCAAGCCAGCTCTGATACCATGTAGGTTTTTAGTCAATTTATGACTTATTGTTACTGATTTGTTTGGTTTGTCTTTGCAGTTGTTTTGGGTTTGTGTTTGGGAGAAGAAAGGAATTGAAGACAAAGAGGATTTCGAAAGAGGTAAGCTTCTCAATTATCTGCTTACCATCTGCTTGATTATATGCCTATTTATACTCTTAGGCTTTACACATGTGCTGTTTACATGTTTAACAGAAAGTAACTGAATTGTAACAAACTAATTAGTTACAATGACTTCACACACTAAATGCATGTTCAACACAGTTAATCTCAGCTTATGAGCTGCTCCTATGCTTCTTAATCTTCCTCTCCTGCACTGGTAGTCTTCACTGCCTTCACCATGCAGGTCTGTGGATGGCTTATATTCCAACATGACATTTGTGTGTTGTCTCTTTGCTACCGACTTAATGTTCATAGCAGACGCATTAACTTCAATGTATTTACGAACCTGCATATGGTAAGTAGCACAGTGTGACAGAAGTAACTTCTGTCTTAAATTGGTCCATGCACATGGCTGGGGTTTGGACGCCGAGTCTCCTGTTTAATTCATTGCAGCATTAAAATTCGCAGCCGAATTCCATTAACCTCAACTACCAAGCATTCAATATTTTATCCTGAAACACAAGATTTCACCAGCAATGCCTTCATATTCTCCCTATTTATTCACCACCTCCTGGTTGCCCTAAAACCCACCCCCCACCCCCGTCCACAAATAACAAGTAAACCTTAATTATATTTTGCTGCTACAATAGATTCATCAACAATGGCAAGTTCTAGAGCCCTTAAGTTTGTTTGCTTGGTTGGGTGCATCATGTTCATGATCGCATCCACCACTGAAGCAGCAATTCAATGTAATCAGGTGGTAAACACCTTATCCCCTTGCATGTACTACGTATTGGGCACTGGGGTTCTGACACAGCAATGCTGCAATGCGATCGTTGGCCTTAACAATTCTGTCAGCACCACACCGGACCGTCAAGATTTGTGCAGATGCCTGAAAAACACGGCTAGTCAATTCTCGTATAGTAGTCGGAATGTCGCCCTTGCTGCTGGACTTCCGGGCAAATGCGGCGTTAACCTTCCTTACAAGATTGACCCCTCTACCGACTGCAATATGTATGATTAATTATATATGCTGCTTAATATGTTACAGCATTTCATATTTTGATTCTGATCAATCTTGCGATTTGCTTTTTGTGGTTGTTGCAGTGTGAAGTGAAGCTGACGGATCGATGGTGTTCGGTGTTTTGTCTAAGTATGCTACAGTATTGTACGGGAATAAATGGCTTCCACTGTCGGGAAGTCTTCTGTTTTCTAGTCGTGGTCTACTGTGCTGTGTCGGCATGCACGAAGCAGATTTGTAGGACTGAGAAAACTATTTGTGCTGTGTGCTACGAGTTTCATATCTGAAATATATATCTCTACCTCGTATCCTAAGTGATCTTAATTATGTCTTCGCCACCATTATATATGCTTGTGGTTTTGTTAATGTAAAATTTGTCAGGTTTCCATGAAGTTACATGCCTGCAAGCACCATGATGAAATTTGCTTGGTTGAAAAAAGGGATGTTCTTCAAAGCATGGGAATCTGGAATGTCTAATACGTAATATACAAATACCGTAATAAATATTACATTTAAATAAAATAATACACAAAGTTCTGGTTGAGTTGTGGAATAATCTGCATCAGTAAATTTACTGGTGCCGGCATTATAACAACTCCCCGTTACAACAGTAGCAGAAGTAAGGCGTGCTAAAGGAATGAAGAAAAACTTCGCCGGGAAAAAAAAATTATGGTTAGTTGCTGTATGGAAGAATTTACATATGAGAATAAAAGCAGTTAAATAATGTAGCAGAATTAGTTCGTCTGATAGTATAAATAAGAATGATAATGTAAAGGCGAGGAAGTCTAATGAATTCTCTTTTCTTTTTTTTTCGGTTGTTTTTTTGTAATCCTGTTCTCTACACTTAAGTTCTTTGTTAAGATTTAGTTCTTGACAAACTGGTGCTGGAACCTTGAATCCAGAGAAATTATCAAGAAGATGATCTATAATGAAGGAGAACAACCAGGTTAGAGCTATGGAGGAGCACGACGACATTTAATTGGATGAAAGAATGCAAGCTCTTCAAGAATAATTGTAAGATTCAACAGCTGACAACAGGAGATAGTAACAAGGACAAGCTAAATGGAATGAAAAACTATCTGCTTGCACAAATCAATATGTAAATAACATATGACCAAGTGATGAGATCTGGAGTGCACGTCCTTCTGTCAGTTTTTAGAGCTAAATCTTGAAATCAAGTGATGACAGGAATTTCCAGCACTGAACGAAAAGAATCGTAATTAACAGCTTATTACTGAATCATTTATCAACAGATGTCTTAGCTGAGAAATGCAACTATTCAGGATGACCTGCTAGTTTGTTGATGAAATAAGACTAATTAATGTAGTTCTTGTACCAGGACAGATAAGTCATTCTGTGATCATACTTTTTTGTTAATTTTATTTACTATCAATATCTTTTTTAATATTATTTTTAAATTAATTTGATTTATTAAGCCATTAATTTTTTACTTTCTTATATATATATTACAAAACATATAAAACATGTAGAGTTTTGTACTGTACACCCCCTCACACAACACTGTTCTTTCGACAGTGCACGCCCGAAAATGGCCCTCGGGCGCGCGGCGAGAGGAGGGGCTTAACCGGGGCTATTCTCGGTTTTTCCATTTAATTTTCTTTTTTTTTTCTTAAATATTCATTTGTGAACAGTGTAATGACGGTTTCATCCCCGGTAATAGGACAAAAACAGGCGTCCGGGTGAGGGGCACCGGCGTAATTGCGCGCGGCCGGACCGGCCCGGTCCGGTCCGGTCCGCCACAACTTTTGGATTTTTTATTATTTTCGGAAATGGCTAAATACGGTTTTAGCCCCTAATAAGACAAAAACACTTAATTGGGTGCAGGGGTGGAACGGTAATTGGCCCTATTTTTCGAATTTTATAATCAGCGTCTGTCAGGGCGTGGGCCGCACGCGCCAGCCGGTTTCCCGCCTCACACCCTGTTTAGGCGGCGCGTGCGGCCTTATCCGGTGGACGGAAATGGTATACCGGATGACAGAACGATGCGCCGCCGCGTGGTCTTCTTCCCGCGGTGGTGCGTGTAACCACCAGATGTCCGTGGACGCGGCGGAGGCCGGTTGAAGTCGCCGGCCACGTTTTCTCTCTCTCCTGCACGTTAATGTGCAGGAGAGTCCCCCATTTATTTTGACTTTGCACTTCGATCCCTCTACTTTTAATTTCGTTTTTGGTCCTAATTTCTGTTATATAAGTTTTAATTTCATTCGATTGGGTCCTCCGATTTCAATTGATTGAATGTCAAAGTTTCACTTCGGTCCTTCTACTTTCAATTTCCGGATTGGCTGTATATAACTCAATCAATTCGGTACAAAACTTCCGATTTTTGCATTTTTGTCCTCTGATTTCAATTTAGAATAAATGTAATGTGCATTTCAGCCCTTTGACTTTTACTTTTGTTATTTCAGCCCTTTATATTTGATTTTCATTTAAGTCCTTATACTTTTATTTTTTTATATTTATAAAATAATCCCTACTTTTGTCCATGTATATATAAAAGTGTATTTAACACAATAATAATAATAATGATAATAATAAGAATAATAATAATAATAATAATAATAATAATAATAATAATAATAATAATAATAATAGTAATAGTAATAGTAATAGTAATAGTAGTAATAATAATAATAATAATAATAATAATAATAATACTAATAATAATGACTTAATTATTTTTTGTTCTTACGCTTCTCTGTTTTTTTCCTTTCTCCCGATAATTTGATAATAATTTTTTTTTTTTGCCGGTTATAGCAATAATAATAATTTTTGTGTTTTTTTTTCTTTTGTTAAAATTTCTTGCATGTTTTTAGTCTTTCATTGTTTTTTTCCTGTCATTATTAACATAATAATAATAATACTAATAATTAAATTGTTTTGCGTGCTTGCCCTTTCTTTAATGTTCTTTTTCCCTCCGGATAATTTCATTTTTTTTTTAACAGTAATAGCAATAATTTTTTTTTTTTAAATCTTTTGTTAAAGTTTGTAGGATGTTTTTAGTCTTTCATTTATTTTTGTTTCTTTCATTATTAACATAATAATAATAATTATAATAATAATAATAATAGTGATTATTATTAATATTATAATAATAGTTATTGTGTATTCTATTATTATAATAATAGTGATTCTTTATTCTTTCATAATAATAATAATAATAATAATGATAATAATAATAATTTTTTAATTGGTTTTTCTTGCTTGCTGTTTTGTTCATGCTTTTTATTTTTTTCCCTCGGTATCATTTAATAATTTTTGTTGTTTTTATTCTAGCGGCAATAATAATTTTAAATGTTAAGACTCCGGTGTTTCTATTGTTATAATATTTTAAATTAATATTGCTTCTTTTTTCTTTTGTTTTTTTTTTTGCTCTTTCTATTAATTGATTTTTATACTTTTATTATCTGCACAATAATGATTTAAGTAAGTTTTTTTTTTCTTATTCAAATATTTTGCTCTTTTTTCTAATGTTAGTGTACGCTCTTTTGTGATCGTTTATGACACAATACCTATATTATAAAAGATTTAATCTATGTTTACGTGACAAACTCAACTCAAAATTATAAATTATATACAAAAAAATACCCGCAGCAACGCGCGGGCAATTTGCTAGTAATTATATATAGCTCGCGGCGTAGTTAAAACTAATAACCATCATAGAAGTAAAATCGGAGTGGATCCATTATGAGAAGGAAGGAGCCCGACTCATTGATTGCGACCCTTAAGGAAAACATCTTCTTGATATGGGCTTGCAATGTGTGGGCCCCCGCCCATTCCTAATTGTATAAGAGCTGATGTGAGGTCCACGCTTACATGGCGCGTGATGGACTTGCTACGTTTTGCTTTTCAAATGGATTCATCTGGCCGTTGATCTCTCCGCCACGAGCAAATCTGACGGGGACAAACTCTTGGAGTCAACAGCCTATCTTGAAAGGTCTCTTGGACCACTCTGAATTCCAAAGTTTGACTGAGCTGTCACTTCAATCGAGGCACTCATCGCTGAGAATCGAGGTGGCTTGTGAAATTACAATTAGGGGCGTGACACTTTGCAGTTTGCATGGCCCTCCCTCTTCTTACTTTCCTCAATGACCAAAAAACCCTCTTGGGCTGACGTAAATGCAAGAAAGAGGATTTGAATATAATAAGCTCATGCAGCACACAAGTTCTTTGTTACAGTAAATATCTGAAGTGGTTGAGTTCCATTTGGATTGTGATCGGAAAGTTTATTACAGTGGCCATCTTCGACCACTCGAAGTGTGTTTGGAGTGTGTTAGTTTTCGTGTTTCAAAATATGTTTCATTTAAAAAAATCAAATTGATATTTTTTATAATCTTTTTATGTTAATGTTAATGAAAAATAAACATTATAATCGAGGAATGTTTATATTTTATTGTTGCTGTTGTGAAAGCAGGTGGCAATAATCAAATATTAATGGAGTAGTTAAGTCCTGGGTTATGGTAGGTTTGACCACTGCCCTCACTGCCACCCCTCTCTCTTCTCTATTACACTAATATTCCTCAGCATCTTATTTTTCTACTTTTTTATTGATTAAAAAAATATCTCTCTCTGCTTTTTCTCGTTCTGCTTTCTTTGACTTGTCAAGGGTTTTGCTTTTCCTCATCAAAATCACGCCTTTCCCATTTCTGCGTTCTCTTTTGTTCTCCTCTTCCAGTACTTGTCCCTCCTCTCTCATGTTGGAAGCTTTGCAGGAGCTTCTGTTTAACTTTAAAGGTTTGATATTTATCATTGGTTTTTTATCTCCGTAAGAATTGTTTCAAGTTTGAAGCTGATGGGTTCCTTTTTTTTTGTGTGGATTGTAAAGTAGTGACCTTTTTTGGTTCAATGGTTTTTTTTGTTTGTTTCTTGATTTTCTGTTCTTCAGATGTTTTTGTAGATTGCTATTTGTTTACATGTGGAAAGTTCTTGGAGAATTGATATTTGAAATTTCGGGTGCTTATAGTTTTGAAAATTTTGAGCTGATTTTGGATCTGGGTGTTGGTAGTTTGGTTCGGTTGATGGGATGCTGATTTATATAGCTTGTTGTCTTAATTTGAAATTGCGTTCATGGGGATTCTTTTTTAAAAAAAACTCCTTTAGTAATTTAATGTTGTAGGTCTTGGTGGGGAATATATTGACTAGTTGGCATTTTAGGAGATTTAAGGCATTTTGATTGGGTGTGGAAAACTTAAAGTTGGATAAATTATTATTTTTTTGGCAACATTGATTGTGGTTATACGAGGTTGATTGTGATTTTAAGACAATTTTGATGATATGGTGTTAAATTTTAGTGGAATTTGATCTCCTTGTGATTAAGGGTTGTGTAAAATTCACCCACTGATCAACTGATTTCCTTTATGATTTAACTAGCACTATCTTTGTTATTAACAGAGGTGTAATTTGAGCTGTCATTGCTTTGAAAAGATGTAAATTTTATTGAAACATCGATGGAGGTCCTTTAATGCTCTTTATCATTGTCACATCAAGAACAGGCATGTATACATAGCATTTCCTATAAAAGAACTGAAGGTCAGGGATTGTTTTCATTTGAGTTATCTGATTGGATGATTATAGCATTGGTGTTAAACATCGAAATTCCTGCAACTTGATTTAGCTTTTTATTGTATTTTAACACATGCATTCTTTTCCAAATATTTTATCATCTTTGAGAAGTGTGTGTTGATATGAGGCTTTTTTGTTTTTTGGCAGAAGCATAGAAGACTTCCTTACAGCTTTCAAAACTTGAATGTTATAAGATGGGCTGTTTCACAGTTTTGAAGAGCAAAAAGAAAAGGCTCGAGGCATCAGTTTCCATCAAGCGTGTTAGTCCTAAGGAGCAAATACCAACTACTCTGCCTGAGCCCCAGGTCCAAACTCGGTTATTGCAGTCAGCACCCCCTAGTTTTAGGACCAGAGCGAAGCCTGCTCAACCAGAAACCAAAGTACCTAGTGATAGGGCAAGAGCTTTATCAGCTCCAGAAAGCCTTGATGCAGCGGAACAAGTTGCTCTTGCATCATCGGAATATGAAGAGAATGAAGAGTCAAAAAACCCAGTTGGAAATGCAAATGAGCAACGGCTTCCATGTCCACAACCCCTTCCACTCCCTTCACCTCAGGGTGGTGCTGTACTGAAGCCTGTGAGTAGCTTTAAAGCAGTAAATAGTAGTGGCCCTCTCTATGCTTCTGGACCATTGCCGCTTCCTCCTAGTGGAACACTGAGGAACTTTTCATATGAAGAAATTCTATCTGCTTGCCGCAATTTCTCTTCAGATCGATGTGTATCTGAAGGTCTTTCATCCATAATGTTCTGGGCTTCCTTTGGGGATGATGCTTCAAGTTCAAAGAAGTTTGAAGCTAGTGTTACTCGTCTTCATTCATCCTCTCAGGTAATGTATGAGTGATAGTTGAACTCTGAGAATTCCTTAAATTTCTGAACAACTTTCTTAATTTTCCTTGCACATTCATCTACTGGTAAAGTAAGTGCTTACTACAACTAATACATCCATTTTGCATTCCTTTATCTTCATTCTCTTTCAAATATCACGCCGATCATTGTTCCTTTCTTGCCTAAGAAGTGAGCTGTGCAATAGAAAAGCTGATGTGTGTGGTTTAACTTTGCTCCCTGAAAAAATGACATAGGAATGTATGCATGAGTGTAGTGGAGAGAGGAATTTTGTCAATCTTCTAATACTGAGGGTGCAAAGTGTATTTTTCAAAACTTAACTCTGAGTTTAAGTTTTAGCTTAAGAATACAACTAGAACTTAGATGCATCATTTGTGGAGTTTATTTATCATTTGCCTTTTCTTTTCAAACACTTGAAGTGTCTTGATATTTTCAAAGAAAGGGCAAAGATGCGAGCATTTTAATGTTTGAGTATTTAAACAAGACCCTTGTGTTTGATCTTACAGGGTTTAAAAGAGTTTATAAATGAGGTTAATACCCTTGCATCTTTGCAACATCCAAACTTGTGCAAATTGCTTGGCTATCATGCGCGTGATGGGTCAGACCAGAGAATGCTGGTGTATGAGAGGCTTTATCATGGAAGCTTGGACCGGTTGCTGTATGGAAGATCTGATGGGCCTCCCATTGACTGGAACAGCAGGATGAAAATTGCTTTATGTGCTGCCCAAGGTCTTGCTTTTTTGCATGAAGAAGGGCCTTTCCAGGTAAAATTGCTAACTTTGATCCATGCAAAGTGAACAACGAAACAATGCATATTATTATATATAGCTCACAATACTAGTCCAGACTTCCTGAAGGATGATTAGATTAACTTTTTTTTTCCTTTTGTACTAGTTTTTAATTGATTGAAATTTGTTCTATATATCTTACTTTGTTAATGTTAAGTGACAATTGAAACAAACCATCTGTTTGTTGCTAATATTCCTTTTTGTAAGTTTTTTTTTCCTGAAGGGAAATATGCGGGAGACTGCACAGTGTTTCAACACTTCTAGTTTTCCATGAGTTTTATGTTTGCTGAAGCTATCCTTCCATTTCAGGCAATGTACAATGAGTTCTCTACAGCCAACATACAAATTGACAAGGACTTTAGTGCAAAGCTATCAGGATATGGTTGTGTTGGCCATATTCCTGAAACAGATATCTCTAACAGCTCAGTGGTAAGCTCCTTTATCTCGCCTGCTTATATTTCTTCTTGTTTTGCATAAACTAGTGATGGTTTGCTTTACCTCCATACCTTGGCTTGGGGGCGGAGATGGCTTCCAGATATTTGCATGCTTTTATTTCTCAAGACTCTGGAAGCCTTTTTCTCTTTGTAGAGTTTAACACTTTTCTTTCTGTTCACTTGTACAGGCGGCAGCAAATCTCTCAGTAGAGACAGTAGAGAGAGGGTTATTGACTCCAAAGAGCAATGTATGGAGCTTTGCGATTGTTCTTCTTG
The DNA here is from genome assembly GCA_964035475.1 of Salix caprea. Classification (NCBI taxonomy): domain Eukaryota; kingdom Viridiplantae; phylum Streptophyta; class Magnoliopsida; order Malpighiales; family Salicaceae; genus Salix; species Salix caprea. The sequence goes on from OZ037751.1 coordinate 6,464,138, forward strand.
AACTACTCACTGGCAGGAAGAATCTTGATAGCCGTCATCCGAGGGAAGAGAGAAACTTAGTTAAGTGGACCCGGCCTTTTCTAGCTGATGATTGTCGACTATCGCTGATTATGGATCCTCAATTAAAATGCCGTTTCCCAGCAAAAGCAGCCCGGACATTGGCTGACATTGCTCTAACATGTCTTCAGAAGGATCCATTGGAAAGACTAACCATGAGAACCATTGTTGAACATCTCAAAGTTATACAAGACATGAAATACTCCAGTCGCTTTCCTCTGCAAGAACCAGCTGCAGTTGCTGGGAAGCAAATGTCCAGATCACCTAGTCTTAATGGAATTATCACCCCAATACCAAGGTTAAGTTTCTCACAATCTCCGCCGTCAAGAGCCCGGCCATCATTTTCCCCGGCTAGGCCCCTCGCTCTACCTATCTCTCTTCCTCCTCTTGCCTGTTCCTCAACTCTCTCTCTTGAGGAACTGGAACGACAAGAAAGCAGGAGATCAGCAGCAGCAGCTTTTTGAAGACCGAGTGTTGAAGGATTTTGATTGTTAATATATGCATTTTTTTTTCATTTTTTGGATGGCTTTTCTTTTTTACCCTTGTTGGTGATCCAACAGAACATATAGAAAGATAAAAATGTGGTTCTTCAACCTTCCCAACCCTGAAGATGTTGAAAAGAAGAGTGGATGCCAGTGCAAACCCAAGTTCAGCGGGATTCAATTAGCTTCATTGTAATCAACAAAGCCATATTCGAGACTAACGCTCCATGCTTGTTCCTGCTCTTCAATGATTTGTTGATTTCAAATTATTGCATGAAAGTGCCCCTCATCTGTTTCGAATGAAATAGGAAACTCCACTCCTTGGTCTCGGTTTATTATTGGTTGCCTGCAGAGGTTATCCATGAGATTCGAGACTGAGGATACTGAATGTGGTGAGCATCTGCTAGGGAAAGCAAACCCAGCTGTTGAAACTGGTGGTTTGAGTTTGATATCTTACAGGACACGAAGCCAAGTGGAGGAGATTTTATGAGATGTTAACGGTAAGAGAAACAGAAGAGGAAAATAAATATCAGAAAAGTCTTTTGTACTGTATTCTTTTTTTCGGCTCGCTCGATATAAACTACTAGCTTTGTGCAGATTATTGTATCTGTGGGCGAAAAGTATGGGAAAAGAAAAAAAATCGTGTACTTATTATACATTATATATGATGAATAAAGACCCTGAAAAGAAATGCTGATCTCACACGAAAAGAACCTGGGAATTTGTTATTATACAAAAACAAAACAAAAAAAAAAACACTTCAGACAGGGTCGTTTTGGCTCTGGTCTGGTCCAGGTTCATCATTCTCTTCACCTCCGCTCTCCTGCTCCGGTGCAGCGGAGGCAGGTTGACAATCATCCGTAATTTTCCCTTCATTTTCCTCCGTTTGCGGTGGTGCATGGGATGCTGAACTTGCTTGTTGCTCAGATAAACTTGCGAGACCATTCTGCTTCAAATACGTGTCCAATGGAAGGCTTGCTACTTGAAGAAAGCTCGTCATGCTCATTCGGGCTAACCCTGCTTGTGAGTCTTCTTCACGGTCAGGATGGCAGTTTAAATCTAGATGCCCCTTGCCTGAGTCAGGCAGCTTGTTTGACAGATTATTGCTCTGGCTTTTGGATTCCAACTCATTCCCTGACCTGGCTTCATTATCCGAAGGATCTCGAGGTATTGATGCGAGCTTAGAGCTACTCTCTACCTCGGCTTCATCTTTGGGACCCGCCATTTGCTGAGTCTTCTGGGCGATCTCCGCCTCACGCTCTGACTGACGCTTCTTTTTGCGCATCATTAAAGTTTTGAAACGGCGTTTAACTGTCATGCAGACGTTGCACGTGCAAGTAGGCTTGTGCTTCCCCTTCCCACTCGGTGGCTGGATGCACACGATGCATGAGCAGCCAGGACGGTGTCGGGGGTGTTTCGTTGTGGTTGCAACGGCGGCGGTGGCGCTTTGCTCACCCACATCCCCGAGGATTGCAGCATTGGCCAGAGCATCCAGACCAGAAGATTCATGTTCCTGGGTTGGCTGATGACTGCTACTCATTTTCCGTTTCTTGAAATCTATATCAAATGATTAAGGCCTCAGTAATATTAATATAATTCTTTCGAATGCAAGGATAAACCACATGAGGATATTTTACCACATTTGTAAATTAATAATATAAATCATGCGAATATTTATAAATTGGTGGCTCATTATGCAGGTCACACAACAACTTCAGAAAGGGCATGATAGCCAAAACACATGCACAAATACCAGTATATATACTGAACCTTCTCTTCTTTATTTCGCTGACTAAATGACCATGCCTTCATGCATTTATCTGAATGAAATTTTCTGTCAAAATTTACCAGTTTGTTGAAATTGCAGATACAAGACCATACCAAAAAGTATGCAAGATCCTTAAAAAGGATTGCAATTTGCACATGTTGAAGCATTTGGGAGGTTTTAGACCCAGAGAAATATGAAAACAGAGTAACGAAGTAATAACAACAAGAACCTTGGACAGGTGATGAATTATCCACCCAACTTGGAATCTCGGAGAAGCAACCACATAGGGTCATGTCACATCAAGACTGCAATGATACTATGATCCACATAACTGTTACATAAACGGAGTTTATGTAGACAGTAGACCATACCAATCAAATTACCAGCAATAGGGTCCACCGAATCAATCAATTTGATTGGTCTGGGCTACATTGACCAAGTCTATGCAACAATTAGTATGATGCAGCCTGAACTCCTTTTTTTTTTTCATGACGAAAAAAATGATCCTGTAGTGAATGATTAGAAGTTTAAGATGCAATGACATGTAAACTTGCTGGCATCATAGTTCATACCCTTGTTCAGTCTGAGAAGATTTTCCAATTCCCTTGGCGCTAATTCATCTGGAGCAGAACAAGAACACCTGAAGACACAAAATCACATTATAGTAAATCGACTCTGGTACAAGGTGGGAAAAATATATAAACCAGCAATGAAAGACATGTTGTTGACCTGCTTTGATCCCAGGTATTGTCCACGCATGTCCACTTTGGTGGAAGAAGAGCATCAACTGGCAACCTTCTCCACTTGGAGCAACTATCACACTGGGCCCATTGCTCTTGCCCCCTGACAACAGAGCATAGTATCTAAAATATTAGATGCATTTAGCTATATCTAAAACTAGAAGAAACATCAATTAACTCCATCACAAATAACAGAAATATGCTATTTGAAAGAAGATAAAGGCCTGGAAAAAGGGAGGAGTTATGATTCCCCAGCAGAGGTTGAGTCAAAAATGAAATCATTATAAACAATGCAAAAGTGGTGAATAGGTCCTTTGACATGCAAAGTCCCGACCTTCATAAATTAAATCTGCATGACCAGAAGATCATTTCATCAACAAACTAGCAGGTCATCCTGAATAGTTTCATTTGTCAACTAAGATATCTGTTGATAAATGATTCAGTAATAAGCTGTTAATTACGATTCTTTTCATTCAGTTATGTAAATTCCTGTCATCACGCTCTAAGAACTGACAGAAGGACGTGCATTCCAGACATTAAAAGAAAATCATCATATGCACTGTATCTGACAGAACAGATCAATGATCTTGATTAGGAATCGATTTCATCTATGTTTAAAGATCAAACTTGGTTTGCTCATCGTATAAGGGTTTCAAGACCCTGAGACAGAAGGTTAGTTCTTGTACCAGGACAGATAAGTCATTCTGTGAGTACATTACCTTCACATGCTAAATAAAAAGACTAATGATTTAGCTGACAGTGATTCTTACCCAATTGAACGAACTATAAAGATACTCCTCTTCCCAAAAACTGGAGGTTCCTGCATGGCAAAACATGTATAATCATGAAATCAACTGCAAGACTTTCTCACCAATAAATTGTATATTACATATTCAACAACAGTTAAGACTTTCAATAGAGAAGGCCCTCCAGTACAAATATGGCATATATTGTTCATATCCGATACCAGTTCCAATTGCCAAATATCCATGCTTCTGTAAACTATATTTATCTACATGTAGCATTTTTTACCATCCAGCATAAAGTATGTGTAGAAAAAGAAATTAATAGAATGTTAAATTAAATATTTGAGAATATTTTTCATCAGAAAGGAACCATGGTGTGCATATGTACAAGCAAAAAGAAAATTAATGCATATATAGACATGGGTATGGATACAACAACTTTAAACTTCAGGGAGACTACTCACTTCATATTCTTCAAAATCATGATCCTCGATGGTGACAATGCTAGGCTTGACACTTGGTGCTGGGCGAAGCAAATCTTGTGCCTCTTCCCATGTAAGTTTCAGCTCAAAAGCATCTAGGCTATCAATTAGTAGCCTCTTACTTTTAGACCCAATATTGCGTGTTCTTTTTCTCTCAGGAACCAGCAATGATGGTAGCAGCAAGCCATCCCTTGTCCTGTCTTCTTGCATATCAGATTTATGCCAGCTAATATCACCACTAGCTGAATGCAAAGCACTAAAGTGTGTATCGGTGCTTCCCTTTAGTGACTGAAGAAGGCCAGAGTAACCACTTATTATAGGTAGGTTCTCAAAAACACCCGAAAAGTAACTTTCACTTGAATGAACACCATTAGGCATAGCAGATGGTTGGGTGTCCTGCTTTTTTAATAATTTATGCATTAATACTATATGTTCAAGTTTGCTAACATAAAAACTGCCAGTGGTTTTTACCTGCATTGCTATAGAGTTTGATGCTTTTCTAAACCCCATGACAAGTTTTCCTTCTGGATCCATACGACTAAATGTTACTGCAATAGAAATGATGAACTATTTAAGTGTGACTATAAATACATCACCATCTCCCATGAAGCTATCTACAGTTAAGATTTTAGAACAAACTTAAACTGTGATTTGCGGAAGTAAAGATGCTTAGGGCAATTGTAGCATGACAAATATCATATGGAACGATTTTTTTATATCTCAGAGGCACAACTGAAGAGCTCTCAAGTACAGATTCTAATACAAACTATTGAGATGTTATCTACTTTGTTCTAACAGAAATATGAAAACTAGAGAAAATAACATAAATATTTGAAATAATAACATTCCAGAAATCTATAAGGGATTAAAAGATACCAGTATCTCCAGCTTGCAATTTCATGGACTGTATGCACGGAGTTACACCCTCCAAGACATACATCCTGCTGTTATTGTTAGGCCAAAACCTGAACTGAAATACCCACTCTTTGCCCTTTACATCTTGAATCCGTAGAGGAAGACCCTCAGGTTGAGAGATGGGAGGGAAATAGGCCTGAACAGTGGTTCAATATCAACTTATATACAGCAAGCTTATCAACAAAACGACTTCTTAGGTGCGAACATTATGACCATCAAATATCATGGAAAGCAGAAACTTACTTCAGCACATGCTTTAGGGAGAACCAAACGACCAATGCGACCAGCATCGCTCGCACTAAGAACCTTTTCAAACAATGGGACAATGGTGGAATTTGGACTTCAAGATAACTTGGTTAAGGATATCACAGTCATCAGAAAAACTTGAAAAAGGTAAGAGCATAAGAAAAAAATACATGATACAGAAGGAAAAGAAAATAAAAACGATATTGGATTTTGAAACAATTGAATGATGGATACTCTCCAGATATTTGCTGCAATTCTTGATCTGTAATCCTAGGCCAATAACGAGGAAGCAACTGATTCCGTCCACGTCCCTCAGCAGGTGGCCTAGCAACACGTATCTGTGAGACCATGCCAGCATTTGCATCCATAGAAAGGGCCAACTTTGGAGGCTTTGGCAATAGATGGCGAGACCTGGGTCCTTGTTGGAGTGGAGAGGATGCCTTACTCAGTACCCTTTCATCAACAACACCTCCTGGAAAGGGATTTGGATTTCCTAAAGAACCCAGGCTCATACTCAGGTTTGTTTGCGCTAGTGATTCATATAAATCTTTTGCTGCAGTAACTGTTCTATGAATCTCTGGTTTGGCAGTTTGACATGATGCATTGGATGCTTGGTTAAAATTCGAGAAAATTGTGCTTGCAATTTCTCCTACAGGGGGTAGTATATCCTCCTGTTTCATTTTCCTGTAAGACCCATTTGTCTCATCAATCTGTAATTGAAGCAAATTCCTCGTGCCAATACCATCAATACAATTGCCTAACTGCATAAGCTTTGTTTCAGCTGCCAAATGGCCGTTGGCGGAAGCAGATTGCAGTTCCCCATTGTTATCAACTTTTGGTTTGCCAAATCCATTAGGTGTTTTATCAACATTCATCTACAAAAACAGGTGATTTATTACACTCAAAATACCCGAATTCTGCCTGTGAGAACTGCAAGGCTCGAAATCAAGCATTGTCTAGCAATAGTGAAAACATCAAGGAAGAAACATTAGCAGTGCATATCCTAAAAGATCATGCCATAAACGAACATAAGAAAATTTGTATCCAGATCAGCAGCATCTTGACCACTAGATAGTTACTTCTTTTTACAAAGACCTCTTTCTTGCCTTAATGACTCTATAGTTTTAATAATCAAGAGATGCATGCAGATGACAAGTGTCAACATACCAGAAGTAAACTATATTGGAGCTATTTAAAACACCATGCATTCAACAGAATGTTTTTCTGAGCATATTTAAACATGATGCAGGATGGTTGCTGCGCTAGTGTAGGGTGCTGGACATTAAGGTAAAGATGGAACAAAAAATCATCTTTTACGGCAGACATTTATATGATGACAACGATAAGGAAATGCATATGAAAATTGATCTTACAGAACCAGCTCCTGCACTTCCAGAGCAGCTTGTACAGTTCACACCACCACCATCAAGTAGCTCAAGCAGGGACCTGGAAGCAATGCATCCACAATGGAGACGCTGCTAACACCAAATTCAATTAGATTTACGCAACAAATTACTATGATTAAGGCTATGAAAGAAAAAAAAAATCACCAGCTTACCTTGCTGCATGAAGTGCACTCCCTCCACCCAGAATCCTTTGAGTGGAAAACTTCACAAAAAATTGATTGCTCATATGCAGACCTATATCAAACACGAATCCTCAATTATAACTATTGATTAAAATCATCATATAAAAGGAAGTCATGTTTTCCCATCATATCTAAAGACTTGAAACTTATCATATGACATTCAATATATGATGTACTAGAATCCATTGTTACCATATATATAGTAGAACGAACAAGAACTAATTCACTAGTCCTTGTAAGTATCATTTGGACAGCCTTAGTTAGGCGCCTCGTTTTAAGCAATTCCTTAATTTCTGAGTTTACAATGAAATCCAACCCTTATATTTTAACAGGAAATTGGGACGAAAACATTAGCTCCGTGAATTCAACTCCAGAATAAGCGTTTTTCACGCATCTAATTTCATTGGGAAAAAAAAGTAAATGAAATAGATGAATTGGAAATGATGGATGGTACACCATGTTAAATAAAATTCCCAATAATGAGCAAAAAATAATGCCACTGAAATATCGACATGACAAAAAAATATCCAAAAAAGGGAAAAATTGGACCCGGAAATAAATAGTAAATAAATAAATAAAAGCGTTTAAAACAGTAACCCCAAACAAACTATAAATATCAAAACATTCTAGAAAAGAAAACTATAAATATCAAAGAATTAAGATAAATTTACCCGCAGTTATCGCAGAGAATGGCGAAATCACCAGATCGCAGAGCCCAACCTTTTTTCCACCCGCCAGAATTTGACGTTGAGACTCCACATGTTGCATTCATGCAACTCTTCATCAACAACGACGAGGACGCCATTTTTTCAATTAATCTACAAAACTAACACAATCAAATCTCCAAAATTAAAATTAAATCCCTAACAATTAATCACGTTTAGCTAGTTCTAATTCAACTTGTGAATTAAACAAACACGATATTTTTTAAAGAAAAAAAAAACAAAATCTAACCTCGTATTAAGACAGGAGGCAGAGTACTACAGCTAGTCACGTCAGTTGGCTGTTACAAAGAGACGACGAAGACCAAGACGACGACATGTTGTTTGGGGGTAGAAGTACTGTATAGTATTGATCGAATTGAGATTTGTTAAGACAGTGAATTAAGAGCGGGGATCAGGAGACAAGTCGGTCACTGGTGACAGGAGGGAGGTATTGACGACGAGGGGTTTAATTTTTTTGGTGGAGAGAGAAGAAGAAGAAGATGTGCATGCAAAGTAACAAAATAACAGTGGAGGGGAGGGAGTCAGAGAGAGAATGAGTTTGGTAGTTTGGAAAACAAAAACGATGCATGCATTGCACGATGATTTTCCTTCAAGACTCAGCGAACTCGCCCACCTTATTATTTTTTTCTCTTTTTCTTTTCCCTTACTTACCCCTCTTATTTTTGTTTATCAATTCCCATTTATTTTTATTATTATAAAAAACAAATTCCGGAATAATAAATAGTTTGGAGGCAATTCATTTCAATTGGTAAAACTCACCTAACATACGAACAAAACGAATATTATAAACTCTATCCCATGCCAGATTGTAAGTCATTTAATATTTTTAATCTGTAATTATTAATTTACATAGCCTATTATTTACTTACTTATTATTTGATATCCATCCTTTTGTGTCAAATTTTAGTCTGACTTTTTTATTTTTTGTTAAAAAGTTTTTAATTATTATAGTGGATTTACTGAAAACCTCTTTATCTTTTTTTTTAATCCATGCATCTTTTATTGTTATGATATCCACAAACTAGTAGTTTTTAAATACCGTATTATTATTATTATTATTATTATTACCAATTCTAAATAATAATAACATAAAAAAAACTCCAATAATCATATTATATTATTATGTTAACAAAAAAAAAAGGTTTCACCTCTAGTCACAAAACATTATTCATTCGAGTAGTGATTTGCTTGTTTTCTTTTCTTTTTTTATTTTATCTCAATCAATGTTCTTTTAAAAAAAATCATTTAATATTAAATTTATTTTTATTGGATTATCTCATTTTCGTTATACAAATTTTGAGTTTGATGGATTAACATAGTTAACTCGCTCTTTTTTTCTTATTTAACTTTTATTCTTTTCAAATTTATCATTTTATATTAGATTAATTACAAATTAAATTTCATAATTATTATTAATAGTGGTAGTGGTGGTGGTAGTGGTAGTAGTAGACTAGAAATAGTATTGCTTTCTATAAGGTTATTTTGGCATATAATGCTGGACAAGTTAGCCTAAATTTATTCGGACAATTTTTTTATGTTTTTTTAATTGATTTTTTTTTAATTTTATTATTTAATATTGGGTTAGTTAATAATTGAGCATTCATGATATATTTTGATTTTCTTTTTATAAAGATATTTTGATTTCATGATAAAAGTTCCAAGTTTTGATATTTTTTACCTCAATTAAATATGGTTGTTTTTTTCTTTTTTTTTAAAAAGGTTATCTCATTATCATGACTAGAATCATAGTTTCTTCAACATTGTATTTTCTTTTTATTTTTCAGTTTTATGACTTAGGTCGTGAGTTTGATGAGTTAATCTAGTTGACTCAATTTTTTTAATTGATTTTTTTCTCAATTTTATCATTTTAATATTGAGTTTGATTAAAAATTAGGCTTAACCATTTATTTTATTTCTTTTATTATCTTATCTCAATCTTGTGATCCAAGAATAGTGTTTAAGGGGTTAAATGACTTGGCTAATTTTTTTGTAATTTTTTAATTAAAAATTTTACAAGTGTTATCGTTCAACATTAGATTTAATAGGGTCAATTGAGAATTAAGCTTTATAATTTGTTTTAATTTACTTTTTTATAGGGTTATATCAGTCTCATGACCAAAGTTAAAGATTTGATATGTTAACCCGACTTAAATTAAGTTATTTTTTTATGAGATTATCTCAATCTCATGATCTAGATCATGAATATTGTGGATTAATTCATATTATTTTTTAATTTATTTCTTTTTTTTAACCTCATACTTCAACATTGGACTGATTAAGAATTAGAAATTAGAATTTGTATATTGTTTCAATTGACTTTCTATACGGTTATCTAGTTTTTAGTCTCGGACTGCAAGCTAAGCAGGTTAACTCGAGTTGTTTTTTTAAGTTCATTTTTAACATATATATTTTTGATTTTATATTTAATATTGGGTTAGTTGAGAATTAATTTTCATAATTTGGTTTAACTAGCTTTTTATTGGATTATCGTAGTCTCGTAATTCAGGTAATGAATTTGACATGTTAACCCAAGTTTATCCAAGTCAATCTAATATTTCGTTATCTTAATATAAAAATAAATATTCTTGAACTGTTTTTCAGTAAAATTATGTTTTCACATGTCATTAAGGTTGCTTTTGAACTCATAAAGTCAAATTCCATATAATTTGATTTTTCTTACATTCAAAAAAACCCTGCCCATAACGTATTCATGAGTCAATAATTTAGTTGTAAACTAAAAGAGGTGGTGATGCTATTGTTCACCATTTCACAAAACACCATTAATTTCAATAGTGCTTCTTTTCTTTTCTTTTCTTTGCTAAATATATATTCTTCTTCTTAATATCATAATTTAAAATTTATTTTATTAGATAATGAGCTTTAGAATTTATTATGAATAACTTGGTGGACTCAATTTTTTTTTTGTCTCAATTGATATATTTTTTAATGTCATCTTTTAATATTGGGTTGATTGTGAATTTTATGATTTATTTTGGTTTATTTTTTATAAGGTTATCTCGGTTTCATGAATCGAGTTGTGGGTTTGGCATGTTAACGCAATTGAATCAAGTTTTTTTTTTGTTTTTTTTAATTAATATTTTTTTCAATCTTATCCCTCAATATAAGGTTGATTATGAATTGATTTCATAATTTATTTTAGTTTGATTTCTGAGATTATCTTAGTCTTACTATCAAAGTCACTTGTTTTAGAGGTTAACCCATGCAAATTGATGTTTTTTTTTTTATTATATTATGTTTTCAATTAACTTGGGTTAATTTAAATTGAACTAATATATTTTCATCTTAAGATATTTAAAAAAAATAGTCTTGGTTTTTTTTTTCAAACTATATTCTTAATGATTTTTTATATTGTTTTGAATTCATCAAATTACATCAAATAAAACCCACTGATTTTATTTTTTTTTACTAAAAATACATTAATAACACTCAAATATGTTTTTATTAAAAAAATTAATGTGACGCATTGGGGACAATGATATAGTTTGTTAAATAAAAGCTAATCTGGTTGACGGAGCTGAAATAAAAGAGTATAAAAATACGGCGGCAGTACAGCACCGTAAAGTGCGCCACTAACAAGTCGCCTTTTTATCCAATAGCATATTTCGCATGCAAGAAGCATCTAATGTATCCTTGAAATTACTAAAATCACCTAAGAGTCTAATGTTTTCTACAAACCCATGCCATTGTAACTGTCAACGACCAGTATTCTTCAGCCGTTTATTTTTTTTTTCGTTTTTAAAGATACTTGTGAAAATGATATTTATGACGGTATATTTTATGAGATGATGATGTTCGAGTACCTGCAAGTGCGGGGTCACCTACTACACTGATAGAGAGACGTTAACCCACGCGCCTCAATATATATGGCTCGTTACGGCTGACAGCTGACCGTGCTCGTGGATACACGCGCGTCCACTGCCTCTATTATTTTTTATTCCTGACCTTCTACGTCGTCGTCGTGAGCACGGTTGACCCGTGGCGCGGACAAGTGGTATCTGCTGTCGTGACGGAGAGAATGTCTTGGTTCACAAGGGAATGACGAGGGATTGAATCTTAAGCGAACTATTATTAAATTTTAAATAAATTATTATGTCAATGTGAGTTATTATTATTAACATTTAAATAGTAAATAATAACGTGAGGAATAAGCTCACTTTATCGCTAGAACCATATCTCTAAATAGAAAAAATCAAACAACAATATTTTTTTTATATTTTTTATTGAAATTAGCAAGAGTAACTTAGTATTATAGAATTCAAAGCCATGGGAGAGTCTTTAGTTCCAATTTTGAAAGTGTGATTCAAATTATTTTTAAAAGTGTTTTTTCATTCAGAAATACACCAAAATGATATTTTATTATTATTATTTTTGATATCAGCACATGAAAAATGATTTAAAACACTTTTTTTTTAATTTAAAGTGAAAAATGAAAATAAATTTTTTTTAATTTTTTTCAAAAATATTTGTAAAATACAATACCAAACAGGACCTAAGTTACATGGAATTTGATAATTCTAATAACGGAAATTGGTCTTAGATATCCCAGTATAGCTACATCTCTCCCTATTCTTTTTAAATTTAATGTCCATCAAAACTAGTGTCATGTTAAGTGGAAGAGATTTTAGTCTAGTTTATAACTTAATGGCTACTAATAGGGTGGAGGGATTGATTCCATCTTAGAATTCAATAAAATCTTATGAACACTATTGGAATAATAAATTAAGTTTAATGTGAGAGAAATTAAAATCATAGATATTCTTATATGCCATTAAAACCTATTGTGCATGCAATATTAGCTTGTAAGATCATTAGTTGGAAGTGTCCTAATAGGTGTGGCGTGATGACAAAGAGGTTAAGATCTGAACAGCAAGTCTCGAGTTTGAGTCAAGGTGTGTATTTTTTATAAAAATCTGAGGCAGTCGAGGATCCATGAAGTACACTTTCTGGAGAGGTGGGGTTTTCTCGAATTAAAAAAAAAAATTCTTCATATGGAAGCGTGATACTGATCAAAATGTTAGGGCTCATCCTTCAAATGTGCACCAACTTCTTTTAGATCTTTTTTTTGGGTCAACTATGGTTCATGTTTGATCAGCAGTCATATCATATGATCATCCATGGATCATTTGGCCGTGGGCAAATCATATTTCACACGTGAGAAAGTGCCATCTCCTCACGCATACTCCAATGGATTGGACCACCAAGAGTGGGAGATAAAAACTCCATGGATGCTTCCGCTTTTATTTATCCTGCAATTAATCGCATGCTAATCATTATATTCATTCTCTCCTCTCTCTTTTTGGCAAGCTTCGCTCAATCCATGTCGTGGATCTATAATTGATTATTCCTTGAATGTTCTCTAGGTTTTTTCGTTGAAAAAACAATGATTTCGAAAGGTGTTCACATGGGCATCGAACTATTATACTAACTTATAATTGTGCATTTGAAGTATTCCAATTTGGGGTGTTCTGTAAAGTGGTTTCGAGAAGGAAGGTCACGAAGCATGTTTCTTGACAATTTGACATCATTTTATATATGTACGTATTAGCTTATTAAATTTTTTAACTCCCACTTGAAATAAAAAATATTCATATTTTTTTCTAGGACAACCTAGCATTTTAAAAACCTTAAAAAAAGAAGAAGCTTAGTTGTATATATGGAGTCGTTTTTATTCACACTCGATGAGTTAATTATATATGTAAATGTTAGAATCTCATGTTAAATAAACAAATCCATGCCCAGTTTCTTTTTGGAAAAACCTTCATTATATAAATTTTATATTTAGATTTAAGTTTTTGAAGATTTCATCACAACCCAGTTACATTTTCTATCATTTAGAAATGACTAGGATATACATATTTAGTAAATGATAATGTATTTTATGTGGTCACACGAAAAAAAAAGTTTTTTTTTCCAATTCTATATATTTTAAAATACCCATTAACATTTTAATCTATTCATGTTATTAAAAAAAAAAACAGTACGACAAGAATAATAATTATTAGAAAAAAAAACCCATAAATCATCATCAAAATAAGCCATCAAAATAATAGATATTATTATAGATATATATATATAATATCTATATATGTTTCTGTTTTTGATATATTATTTGATTTATAATAATTAATAATACGAATGTTGTAAAATGGCTTTGAAAGACTTATTTTGTAAATTCGCGAGCAAATCTCATTCCGCGGTAGCTCAGTCGGTGTATGAGAGTGCAATTTAAAAATATTAGCTAAAAAAAAACTGAAAATTTATGTGCAGATACTGCTCTACAAATGTGCTCGTTGAATTTATAAAATTGTTTGCTAATCATGTTTTATTGCTCGTAGTTTCTGAAATACATACCAATGTATTCATCATTTGTGAAAATTCACAGGAAAGTTCTTTGCTCCCACCCGCTGCATGCGAGACAGAATAGCGTTGCCAAATGGAAAAGGTCATCTTGGCTCTGCTGCTGTAACATTTCCATCTTTTTAAATCAAATCTTTCTTTATATTTCATCCATTAGTAGGAATAATTGATGATAATTTGCGGATGACCAGGAGGGTGAGTGTTACTGTTCAAGCCCAAAAACAGACCAAATTCAAACCGAGCCTCAGAGAAATGTTTGGTCTACGTGATATTCGAATACGTTTGGCCCAAACACAGCCCATTGTTTAGGGTTGCAATACAGGGTGACAGGGCAGTAGCGAGTTTGGTAGCGTAGCGTCTAGTACTCTTCTTCTTCTTCTTCCGATCTCAAACATTACAAACAGAGACAGACAGGCCAACCTGCAAAAATCCAAAACCCTGTTAGATTTCCAGTTTTAATTCAAAATGCATGCATGTACTAGGATCTTGATAATTTGAATAAAAAAGTAATAATAAATCCAAGATCTGTAAATCGTTTTCTATTCTGAGATGGATAGAAATGGGATTTTGAGACTACTCTGGCTGCTCTTCTTTCTTTTCTCTGATGCTTCTAACGCTTCTTTTGTTTCCAAGATTCGACAATTGGCTGCTCTCAACGACGGCAACAACCCCGTCCAAATCCAAGTAAATTTTCCCTCTTTTTTTGGTTTTTTTATGGAGAAAATAATTAATTTAATGATGTTCTCTCTCTCTCTCTTTCTTGAGAGAGAAAGGAATTAATTTAGTGATGTTTTATTTTGTTTTGTTTGATTTAATTAAGGTATCTCCATCGCCAAGTCCAGTTCCTGCTAATACACTGAACACAACAAAACCTGAGGGTAATTCTGTTTTGAAAGCTGATAATTCGACCAGCATTAATAATAGTAGTATTAGTAGTAATATTGATAATAACAGTAATAACAGTGATAATAATAACACGGGAATTGTAGGTCCAAGCTCGATTCCGGGGAATAAAACAGCCAGAGAAGATGAAAAAAATAATGATGAAACAAAGAAAGTGAGCGAAGAGAAGGATCATCATAAGACGGATTCGGAAGCAGAGGTTGGCGGGGAGAACTGTACGACATTGGGTACTAAGAGGTGCACGGACCTCAAGTCGATGTCTGCTTGCATTCTTGGGTTTGATAGTGGTAATGACTTTTTATATATTGCAATGTTGTTTTGTTTTCAGTTGTTTAGTTTCCATTTCTAGTTGCAATGTTTTGTTTGTTATATGAAACTAATAGTTTAATGATGCATATTATGTGTGCTGCTAGTTGCGAGTGAATGGTTTTGAATATATGTAGTTTCTCTAGTGTGAGTAATTAAAATGGAAATGAAATGAACCTTTTCTATCTTGTAATGCGTAGCCCAAACGATGAATGTAAGCAGGGTCTATTGGTGGTACATAATTTGATTTGTAAAGTGGGATAGTAGAAGAGAATCAGTCTTAGATTACTATGTCTGCCATTATCTTTGGGCTGGGTCTTGGAGCTACATCAACATTTAAGATAGGTGGCAAGCAATTTTGTTATATTTGTGTTGGGTGCAACTGATCACTGTAGTACTGTAGTAGTGTAGTTACTATGGTTGCATTCACTTTTTTCTTTTTTAAAAAATAAAAAAAAAGGACTACATGTGAACATTGGTATTGACAGTAAAAACTGTTTTACAGTCCATCGGTTGGTGGAGTTTGCAGACATGCATAATTCAAATGATATGTAAATCTAGTTCCTTGATCTCGTGAAAATGGGAAGTCAATTTTAAAAGGAAGCAACATTGATATTTCTAGATAAACAATTTAGAGCTTCCTGGATATAGGAATTTATGGTAGCAAGAGTATTGCTTGTGGAGTACATGCTTTCAGACTTCTATCATCGATATTGATCGCCAAGTATTGCTTGGCCCATGTAAAGTCATCAAGTAGGATTATGGTATTAGAATAATGGCATTTTCACCCTTTCTTCTCTTAAAAGCAAATTCATCTGTATTTTTCAAGTTGCATTAAACTCATTGGAATTCTAAAATCTCATGTAATTCCTGTTGTATCTGTTTAACTATGTCTTAGCATTTAAATTGTGACTCAATATAGCATTGTCTCAAGGTCACCTCACCTTCCTATCGGATTACTTGTTTCTTAAGAGCTATTGCTGGAGTGGCTATATACAAATTCATATGTGATGTTGTATAGCTTAAGGGAATTAGCCGTTGATTGCTATGCAATTAAGTTGAAATTTAAAATTATCAAATTGTTTTCATGGTAGTAATGAAACGAATGTTAGCGGTAGACAACCATTTGGTATTTCTGGTAGGCTCAACTGATTGCTATAGTAGTGTTTTATTTTGTTTAATGTTATTTTTTAGAATCTTAGCATAGATATTCTGTTGTGATGACCTTCACTCTTATTATAAATAAGTGATGGTATGTAAACTGTGGAATTTTGACATTTAATCCATCAATTAGTTGGTGGAACATTTATATTATTATATATGCTTAGTGTAAATGAAGCATTCAGCACACCTCCACCTCCATTGGAACAATAAAAGAGTAATATAAGTACAAAGCTTACACTCGAAGTGCTTGCTTTACATTGTGCATACATTATTGTTACAATTACCTTGACTAGTTTGTGGTCTCTGTTGTCTGATGACTTAGGATATCAGAATAATAGCATATATCCAAAAGGAGACTCCTTTGTCTATTCTTAAACAAAGTCTTCATCTTTCAAATTTGCTTCAAGCTCACTGAGACTGTAAAAGATCTCTTGTAACTCCTGTGTAGTCTCATGATAGCCTGGGCATAACCATGTAATACTTTCATTAATTCAAGATATCTAGTTAAAATTCATTTCCCCCTTACTACCATGTTCTATGTTTAAGTGACTCTAGTTGTGTGTATTTTCATTGATTTTCAGAAGCCCTTATGGAGGCCTTTCTTTCCTCTTTTGTAACTATTTACAAGTCCGGGCACCAAAACCATAGCTGGAAATTATGACTCTTGGATTTTAATGGCTATTTTGTCATGGCATGAAGAGTTTCATGCTATAACTCGCAACCCCGAAGACTGTTTGATTGATTTATAATAAGTCCCTACCAACCTTTTTCCTGGGACAAAACATAAGTCCCAGATATCTCTTCTTAACTTGAATTACAGACCTCTCCATTTGAGTAGGGGTACCACCTATGGATTATAGGGGTTGGTGACAACACCAACAAACACTAACTTGGTTTTGTCAACAGATGCTAGAAATGTTGTTAAGTCTGGTATTAAGATGACATTTGAGCACATGCTCGTTTGAAAGCTGTCTTATTCAACTATGAAGGTCAAGTGTCATCACAAGAACCTTAGGAGGTGCTTAAGAAACTCCCAATCCACTGCTTACTGTCATCTTGCTCTTGGGCTGAGCCACTTCCACTTTAAATCAGACATGTTGCATCATATTCAGCCTGCGATCTGCCTTGTCCGGATCCCGATCCTTGTATAGACAGGTTTAGTCCTCTGTCATTGCTCTGAAGCAGCATTTCATTGGTCCAGATCCCACTTCCTTGTTGGCTGCACATTGTGGATGGTATTTCACCAGAAATTGCTTCTCTCCGTTCATGAATCAATTGTTCCTTGAAAAACTAATTTAAATTTTTAGTTATTTTAACAATTCATATTCTTTCCATTTCTCTTATTGTTACACTCTAGAAGGCTGCTCTGTGGAGACAGGAGAATTGTTATTTTTGTTTCTATGCCCTTAAAGCTTGGCTTCTTATGAAATTGATGAGCTTCAGGCATCTTTCTTATAGATGTTGAGCAATTTAGCTACTGATAATCCATAGGTTGCAGGTCTCTCTTAGGGACAGCTGGTGTGCCTTGGCATTTCCACTTGTGGTGGATACTCTTGCCTTTTCTGCTTCACAATGATTTGTTAAGTGTATCGTGTTTTATTGCCTTGGAAACTATTAGATCATTCCTTTTGGTTTACAGTTCTCTGAATGCAAAATGGACTTAAACTCAACTTAAAATATGTAGCGTACAAGCTTTACAAACACACATTTCTGCATGGTCATATCACAATTTATGGACAGTGATAGTTTATGTGACTGCAACACGAGACCTGGATCAATGGCCGCTAACCATTATATAATTGTTAACATGTGTCATTGGCTAGTCTCCTCTTGCTAACCATATATCAGGTGGTGAGTTTTTGTCTGCAGTTTCAAATACTTTATTGTTGCTTGTGCTATTATATGCAGTGGTGTATCAGCCAACTTTTATCAATAAGCTAAAACAAGTTCTTTTGGTTGCAAAGACTATGTTCGGATAGCATTTTACTGTGCAACCTTTTGGTTTCAATTGCCTGTCCAACATTTTGTATTTTGACCTCTCTTCTGTGACCTGCAAGTAGTTAAAGACATGCAGTGGAAGAACTTCTTTTAATTCTGTGTTGAACATTTTCTAACCCACTTAGAAAGTTTGTTGTTATATGTTCAGGGGTACTTAATATTACCATTTTTTTATGTGATTCATCATCTAATGTCCCTTTCTCTTTGTAGAATTCCATCGGTGGACCGTTCTTATACAAAATTCTGGGGAACACAATTTGTCAGTGGATGTGGTTGCCCCAAATTCTGTTGACAATGCTTTGGTTTTAGTAGGGAAACACCAAAGTAAAAAGGTATGGATCCTTTTCTGCTTCTTATGTTGTTTCTATGGTCTGACTTAGAAACCGTCATAAGATACGGAATACTTTTAAAAGATTTGGAAAGCTGTAGCCAGACAATAAAAGCAAAACAGAATAAGAAAATGAAGTTAGGTTAAGCTTCTTTCTGTAACATTCCTTTGGCACAGGTAAGAGCAGTTTCAAAATTCAGCAAGAACTCAGGAGGTGTTCCTGGTTCTTGGCTCAACTAGCTTGACTGGATGCATTATTGTATATAATGGCTGGAAAGACATGACCGAGAAAATTATGGAGATAAGGTTAAATTTACTAGAAACTGTAGAAAAATGCATCCAGTCATGTGTTGTGATGCTTCTTGTAGGTGACCTAAAAATTGTACATGCGCGTCTAGCAATTTACAGGTGCATTTGTTGGCCTCCTTTTTAAGAGAGTTTTACCGTTTGCTTTTCAGATCCATTTGACTGTTGGTGAAAACACAGAGGTGAAATTAAATGCTAAAAATGGGGAATGTGTTCTGCACTTGGATCCTCTTGAATCTCATGGAAACTTTTTCTTGCACCTCCCATCTTATGACCAGCTAATTACCCCCATCAATGGTGCTTACTTCCTAATTATTACAGCAGTGGTTTTTGGAGGGACATTCACTTGCTGCATGTTTAGGAAGGGGAGACGGGAGGCTGGAACTGCTTATCAGGAGCTTGAAATGGCTATGCCAGAATCTGGTGTTGCGAACATTGTCGAAACAGCAGAAGGCTGGGATAAGGATTGGGATGATAACTGGGATGAAGAAAATGCAATAAAATCACCAGCTTCACGACACTCAGCAAGTGTCTCAGCAAATGGCCTTACTTCTAGGAGTTCAAACAAAGATGGATGGGATAATGATTGGGATGACTAGGACTTCTGCAGGGAGAAGAGAAAGAGGAAAGTTCTTCCTTCCCCAGGTTTTGAACAAGGAGATGAATAAGAAAATCAGTAGATATACAAAACTTAGGAGATACGAAAATTTGATTGTAAATCATGACACGAGTGATTTTGGCATTTTTAGCTTTCATTTAACAGGAGAGTCCAGAGAGGAAATGAACCACAAAGATGATGTAATCTTTCTGCTTTTGTGAAATGTAAATTGTTTTCGGCATATTTGGTCCTTTTAGAAGGTTTTGTGATGATCAAGTAGGTTTAGCCCTACTTATAAAGGAAGGCATTTCAATAATCAAAAGCCAACTCTAGTGAGATAAGATGCTATTAAACTTGACAAGGCTTGAACAAATGACCGAGTACCCTTTTATACTAGGCCAATTGTAGGCCAATCTTTTAAATATAAAGGGTTAGGATATTGTTCTAGTGATTATATGAGATGAAAATCAGTTATAGTGATAGAGACAAACTTTTTCTGTTCATAGCTTGTATTATTCTTTGATCTTTTATTTATATTTACATTTGATTAAAAAAAATTGTTTAATTTAATTATTAGTGGTGAAAGTTGTGAAAAATATTACTGTTAAATATATAATATTAAAATTTCTACTAGAACTTCATCCTTAGTCTT
This sequence comes from Salix caprea, assembly GCA_964035475.1. Classification (NCBI taxonomy): domain Eukaryota; kingdom Viridiplantae; phylum Streptophyta; class Magnoliopsida; order Malpighiales; family Salicaceae; genus Salix; species Salix caprea. Next base: position 6,484,520 of record OZ037751.1, read on the forward strand.
ATAAGATTTGGTAAATTAATTTAGTTAGAGAGACAAGGGCAACTTCATACTATAGAGTGGCTTTATTTATTGAAAAGTATAGGGACGAAGATGTATTATGATGTGATACCCACACTTATAGTTTGGTATTTAAGAAACCTTGATAGTATGGTATGGATAAAATATATCTAGGTATAGATAATTTATAAATAATTAATAAAGATTGTATTATATTTATTGCATATATACAGTATCATAATGATTATCCTCTTGGATCAGGGTCTTTATAATGAAAGATGGAAAGAACAAGAAATTATTAATTTTTATTAATAAAAAGATTAAAATTATCACCTGATATTTTAGTTATTACGTGATGAAGTATAAATACCGTAATTTTCATGTATATGTTCTGGAATGTATTAGTGTATTCTAGAATGTATTAGATGGATTATTTTACTTATATAATGTACTGTAGCTCACGGGTAAAAAGTGAGCCGAAATATTTGAGAAACAGTAAAGGTGTGCTTGGCATTTTATCTATTTTCTTCCTTTCTTTTCATCGTCTTCTTCGTCTGTTAAAGAGCTCAGACTCTTCTTGATTCTTTAAATCAGAGTATCAAATATATACCTTACGATCTCAACATGGTATCAGAGCTTCTTCATGCTCACGCATATTGATTGATCCAATTTTTTCTCAATTTCGTTGATTCTGCAAAAATACCCAAACACTTCAAAACAAAAAATTACTGTTCATCTCTTCCAAAATTAAATTCACAAATTGTCTCAGTCGAGCTCTTATCAAATCATTCAGTGATCATTTCTCACTGTTCTTAAATTTCTTTTTCACCTGCAAAAATACCCAAATCCTTCAAAAATACTGTTCATCTCTTCCAAAATTAAATTCATATATTGTCTCAGTTGAGCTCTTCTACATCATTCAGTGATCATTTCCCACTGTTCTTAAATTTCTTTTACATTTCCCAGTTAAAATCATCTGTTGATTCCACAATGGTAACTGTTGCTCAACTACAAATTCTTCAGTCACCGATTGCCAGCCTTGTGTCCTCCATCTCTACGTCTGTCAACGTGAAACTGGATGAGTCCAACTACTTGAACTGGAACTTCCAAATTCAACTACTACTGGAAAGTAATGGGATATTCGGATTTGTAGATGGGTCTCATTCGTGTCCTGCTTCTACAGCTTCATACGGTAACAATGCATCCTTCTCTTCTTCTTCTGATGTTGAATGTGATGAATTGATGATATGGAAAATGCATGATAGAGCTGTCATGCAACTAATTACAGCTATTTTATCTCCAGTAGCAATGTCTTGTGCCATAGGGAGTATTAGTTCTAAAGATTTATGGCAAAGATTGAAAGAACAGTTTTCCACTGTATCTAAGACCAGTATCTTTCAGCTAAAATCGAATTTGCAGAATATTAGGAAAGGTACTGATTCTATAAGCCAATACTTACTAAAAATTAAGGAGGCCCGTGATTATTTATCAGCAGCAGGGGTGTTTTTTGTTGATGAATATATAGTTATTTTAGCTTTGAATGGATTGCCTGCTGAGTATAATACTTTTCGATGTGTTATTAGAGGAAGAGAGAATGTAATTTCTTTAAAAGATTTTCGGTCACAGCTCTTGGCTGAGGAAATTATAGTGGAAAGTAGCATTGGAAACAACCCTTCTTACCTTGCTGCAATGAATACAACCTCTAAACCATACATGTCTCGTAGTCATGGCTTTAACTCATATGATAACAGTGGTGGTGGATACAGATCATTTGGTAGGAATAGAGGCAGAGGTAGATATAATCAAGGTCAGAGAGGATTTTTTCAAAGGGCCCCTATGACTGTAAAACCAAATATCACACCTACCAGTGGTCTTGATAATTTTTCTCCAGTGTTTCCCACGGCTCCATTTCATTCCAATGCTGGTTCTGGTATTCCTGTCTGTCAACTATGTAACAAAGAGGGACACACAACCCAGTTTGTGGCTTTAGGGGGTATGAACGACCTAGGTGCACTGTGTGTGGTAAACCTAATCATTCCACCTGGTTCTGCTATTACAATGAACATGGTCCTAATTTCATTGGCAATGGTAATGGGTCCGAAGCAGCTGGTCCTCTTCCAAATCAACATCATGCCATGTATACCATACAAAATGCATACTCACCCTTGCAGCAGCCCTCAACACAGACAGTATCTCCAGTTTGGATTGCTGATTCAGGAGCTACGAATCACATGACACCTGACTTGGCCAATTTGACAGCAAGCTCTTCTTATCCCACAACAGATTCTGTCCAAACAGCAAATGGTGAAGGTTTGACAGTATCCCATGTTGGCTCTGCTATTATTTCTACACCTAGCCATGATATCAAATTGAATTCTGTATTGTGTGTGCCTAAGTTATCTCAGAATTTATTGTCAGTTCATCAAACTTGTGTGGATAACAACTGTCGGGTAATTTTTGATGCCTTTTGTTTTTGGATTCAGGACAAAATCACGGGAAGAATATTTTATAAAGGGTTGTGCTGCAATGGTCTCTATCCTCTTCCATTTTTCCCTACTCAGTCTGCTGCTTTCACTTCCTTCGGATTTTCAGCTCAAAGTGGTCAGTTCGTATTGCCTTCTACCTGGCTCCTTAGATTAGGTCATCCTACCAAAAAGATTGTCCAACTCATGCTCCACAAAGCATGTATTTCATGTTCCTTAGATAAATGTTCTGATGTATGTGTTAGTTGCCTACAAGGCAAGTTTTGTAAACTTCCTTTTTATCCAAGTACACATACTTCTGTTTCACCTTTCAATCTTATACATAGTGATCTTTGGGGTCCATCCCCTAGCATTTCTATTGATGGATACCGTTACTATGTACTTTTTGTTGATGATTTTTCTCGGTTTTCATGGTTATTTCCTCTTGTCAATAAAAGTGATGTCTGCAATGTGTTTGTTAACTTTCATCAATATGTTCAAACACAATTCTCATGTCCCATTAAAATTCTACAAAGTGATGGTGGTGGTGAATACATGAATAAATCACTTCAAAATTTCTTGCACTCAAAAGGCATTATCCATCGTATATCTTATCCATACACACCGGAACAAAATGGCTTAGCTGAACAAAAACACAGACATCTTATTGAAACAACCATTACTTTGCTTCAGCATGCTAAATTGCCATCTTCTTTTTGGACTTTTGCAGTTCATACAGCAACCTTTCTTATTAATCGCATGCCATCTGTTGTCCTAGTTCACAAATCTCCTTTTGAACTATTGTTTGGCCATATTCCCCTTATTTCTCACTTAAGAGTTTTTGGGTGTGCATGCTTTCCATTGCTGCGTCCTTATCTTCAACATAAATTGCAGCCCAAAACCACAATGTGTGTGTTTCTAGGATATGCTTCTAACTATAAAGGGTACATTTGCTATGATGTTGCTAAGAAACGGTACTATATTTCTAGACATGTTGTCTTTAATGAGAATGTTTTCCCATACTCTGAGCTAGTCAATCCTCCCAAAGTATCCAATACATCAGCTACATCTTCATTTATGCCTAGTATACCTATTGTGACACCCACCAATATCATCACATTACCTCCCTCTTCAGTTGTCTCTAATTCACATCATGAGTCTGTTTTGGCGTCTTCATCTCCTGAGACCATTGCACCTACTGCTTTACCTTTTGCATCTATTCCTGTGGCTTCTGAATTCAGCAAAGGTATGCAATCTGAACCCTGCACTTCCACTGAGCACTTTCGGCCTGATATTATTTCGGTTGTGCATACACTTCCTTCCATGAATGTGCACCCTATGCAGACTCGCAGCAAGAGTGGAGTATCTAAAAAAAAGGTCGGTTTTCATGCCCTCTCATGTTCTGCTGATATTGATCTTTCATTGGTTGAACCTATTACTTACAAATCAGCATTGAAATCTCCTGTGTGGCTTGCTGCTATGAAAGAAGAACTGGATGCACTGCAATCTCAAGGTACTTGGAGTCTTGTTCCATTACCTTTTCACAAAAATATGGTGGGCTGTAAATGGATATTCAAGATCAAGAAACGTGTGGATGGTTCAGTTGCTAGACATAAAGCTAGGTTGGTGGCTCAGGGGTTTAGTCAAGAACCAGGCCAAGACTATGGGGAGACTTTCAGTCCAGTGGTGAAGCCTACAACTGTCAGATTGGTTCTTGCTCTTGCCGCTCACTTTGGCTGGCAGTTGAGACAACTCGATGTCAAGAATGCCTTCTTACATGGCATTTTAAATGAGGAGGTTTATATGGCGCAACCTCCAGGCTTTGCATCTGCTCCTAATTCTCCTTTGGTGTGCAGGCTACATAAATCAATTTATGGTCTCAAACAAGCTCCGCGGGCTTGGAATGACAGGTTCACTGAATTTTTGCCTTGCTTAGGATTTGAACATACATATTCTGACTCTTCCATATTTGTTAAACATCTTGATGCTGGCATTGTCATTCTTTTGGTGTATGTCGACGATATTATTATTACTGGGAGTCATGTTGATGCTATTACTCATATAGTTAATTCCCTTACTGCTGAGTTTGAGATAAAGGACTTGGGTGATCTTCACTTCTTCTTGGGTATTCAGATTACTTCTGTTTGCAATGGGTTATTTTTGTCTCAGTCCCAGTATGTTCAAGACTTATTAGTTAAAACTGATATGGTTGAAGCTAAGCCATGTGATACTCCTTGTCTACCATATCAGAGATTGTTTAAAGATGATGGTATTCCCTTTGATGATCCCAAATTATATAGAAGTATTGTGGGGGCTCTCCTGTATTTGACATTCACTCGGCCAGACATTGCTTTTTCAGTGCATCAAGTTTGTCAATTCATGCAAAATCCCATGGTAATTCATTTCACTGCTGTCAAAAGGATTCTTAGATATTTGAAGGGTACTTCAACTTATGGAATCCATTATCTTCAAGGCTCATTAGACCTCAAAGCTTTTAGTGATGCTGATTGGGCGGGTGACCCAAATGATAGAAGAGCCACTACAAGACTGGTTGTATTTCTTGGCTCTAATCCCATTTCATGGTCATCGAAGAAACAAAATACAGTGTCAAGATCTTCCACAGAGGCTGAGTATAGGGCTCTTTCCTTCACTGCTGCTGAAATTGATTGGATCAAGCAATTGCTAGTATTTTTGCGTATTAATCTGCCTCATTCTCCAGTTATTTTCTGTGATAATCTTTCTGCTATTGCATTGTCTTTTAATCCAGTACAACATCAGAGAACTAAACACATTGAGATTGATGTACACTTTGTTAGAGAAAGAGTGGCTGCTGATCAACTTGCTGTGCAATTTGTTTCTTCGAAGGAGCAGTTTGCTGATATTTTGACCAAAGGACTGAGTGCTCCATTATTTCATCACCATTGTAACAATCTCATGCTTGGGCTACCGAAGCATGAGCTTGAGGGGGGATGATGAAGTATAAATACCGTAATTTTCATGTATATGTTTTGGAATGTATTAGTGTATTCTAGAATATATTAGATGGATTATTTTACTTATATAATGTACTGTAGCTCACGGGTAAAAAGTGAGCCGAAATATTTGAGAAACAGTAAAGGTGTGCTTGGCATTTCATCGTCTTCTTCGTCTGTTAAAGAGCTCAGACTCTTCTTGATTCTTTAAATCAGAGTATCAAATATATACCTTACGATCTCAACATTACGAACCCTAATTTGTATTAGAATCTAGATAACGAGACTAATTGTATATAAGAAAAACATATCACTCATTATATACTTATTTAAGATAAATTGTATTGTTTATTTATATGAAATAAACTAAGTTATTTTTTCTAATATTAATTTGTATAGTGATTAAAGTCTCTTCATACTAGTAAAATGGATACAGCTTCATTGTCAAACCTAACCATTATATAGTCAAAATATTTTATATAAGTTTGTGATCTTTAATATTAAAACAAATAAAACATTTTTTTTTTGATATATTTAAAATATAAATCAATTTCTTATAGATTTCATAAATTAGTTATTAAATTCATAAATATATGCAAATATATAAATAAAATTATTTATTCTTGAATTTTGGTATTTAAAAAATATTAAATCATGACATGTATTCGTTTCTCTTCTTCTCTCGTGACTCTTGCCTAAGTAAACCTCAGAAGCTCTTTCTCTCGAAACAAGTAGCAAAAAAAGAAGAAAATGAGTGTGTTAATGGAGTTGGTATCTGCAAGCTGTAGTACTTTGCCCTTGAAAAGACCCCCTTTATGTTCATCTTCTTCAATGGCTTTGTTAGCTCCATCATTAAAGTTCAAATCTTTATCGCTTAAACCTAGTGGTCATAGGTTGTATTTTGAATCTTCAAGGGCTTTTGTCCCAAAAGGGCTTGGTGTTGATTTTCGTTCTGGGAATTCGTTGAATCGACCAATCGTGGCATTTGCTGCCTCTCACGAGGATTCTGTAAGAACTCCCATTCCTGTTCATTTGATTGTCTACTGTTTTCATTTAGAAATTTGATTCTTTTTGAGTGATTTTTCTGTGTTTTTCAGCTGGTTCGTTTTTTAATGTTGAATTGGAGTTGGATGTTAGTGCTTTTTGCTGAACGTGAAAAGGCTGTATTATTTGATTAACGTGGGATTTTTTATGGTTTGATTTGGTTTTGAATTTTAAAAATCCATCTTGTCCGTGCCAAATTTTAAATCTTTTTGAATTTAAGAGAGATTTTTAAAATGAGTTCTTTTCAGTATTGAATTGGAGTGAGATATAATGGGGTTCTCTCTCTCTCTCTCTCTCTTTTGGGAAATATCTACAAGCATTCAAAGATTGAGGTGGAAAAGGAAAGCGAAGATAGAAAATTACGGGGTGAAGAATCAGAGGAAGTATGGAAACAGGCACTGGAGTCGTTCAAGGAACAAGCTTTGAAGTTGCAAAGTGTCTCACAAGAAGCGTATGAGATCTACTCAAAGAAAGGCATGGTTGTTTTGCAAGAAACTTCAGAGAAGTTAAAAATTCAAGCAGAGAAGGCAAAGAGTGATCTGGGGGGTATAGCAAAGGAATTTGGTGAAGATAGTATAGAGTTACTCACGGTGGCTACAGAGAATTCTCCAGAACCAGTGAAGGAGGTTGTTGAAACATTAGCTTCCTCGACTGATAATTTGAACGATGTTTCTAAAGTCCGTGATTTCCAACTTGGAATACCATATGGTATGGGTGGTACACCACTGGCATTCATTTATACAAATTTGTTGAATGGGCCTTCTTTGTTATAAATTAGAATTTGTTAGGAGTAGCACCACCAGAGATGCTATTCTATTAACCTGAATGGGGTAGGTTTTTATGTGGATTGCACCCACCCCAGGGTAATGACCTATAAGTGTATTTACTTTCTTAGATGGCTTCAATGTTTTTCATGTTATTGCCTATGCTTCACAGGTTTATTACTTTCTACTTCCGGTTTTCTCTCATTCATGTTGTCCGGAAGCCTCTCTTCCCTTAGGTTTGGCTTCATTCTTGGCGGCATACTTCTGGCTTTAAGCGTATCAAGTTTAAAATCTTACAAAAGAGCAGAGCCATATTCCTTAGCCTTGAAAGGACAGGCAGGTTAGTATGTGGTTATATTCTATAATAAAATATATACATGTAAAAGAAATAAAAAGTCAATTTGCTTCTGCTGGTTAGCTTCTAAACTATTTCGGCTTTGGCAGGCTGCTTTCTATTTCTTATTTATTACTTTCATAGTTGGGTCATTTTTAAAAGTTTTGGAATATGATATCATATGTAACAAAGAATGCTGTTAAGTTATGAATTCATCAGCATGTGCCTTGTGTAGAATGTCTCAGAGCATAGGGATGAGGTGCAACCGTAGATAGGAGCTTTAGTGTCTAGCTTAACTCTTCTGTTTTATAGGCTCTTGCATCCATTGCATATTTTAACCATGTAGGTTTTGTGAGCATTTGTTTTTGGTGCTTTGGGGTATGCTGGCCATTTTTCTTTTCTTTCCCTCATCCTCATCCTCTGAAAGCCTTTTGTTTGTGTTTTCTGATAATAATAGTTTGTGAGCTACTTCATGATGAAAGAATAACTATTATTTTGGGTCAGTGCATGATTGCTGTTTATAAGAATAACTATTATTTTGGGTCAGTGCATGATTGCTGTTTATATATATACACATACTTTTCTTAGTGTTATCTTCTGTAGTATATTTAACTTCAAGTTTTTAACTGGCATGTTTGGTCTTGCAGCAATAGCAACTATCATCTTTCTTCGGGACATTAGCATCATAATGACTCGGGTAGGAGTTCTTCAATCAGCCATATCACCTGCTCTGTTTATAGGGTGTGTTATATAATTGTTATGTTTTAAATTTCTAACAATCACTTCTTCTTTTTTCCCCTTTTGCAGAGAACTTCATTTCTTACTCCTCTTGCAACTCTCATCAGGTTCCTAGTTCCCGGACTTTTTTGTTATCATATTTCCTTTACTACCATAGTAGTTAGGTTGCAAAGGCTCTCAATCGTTGCAGATGGGAAGGATGGGTCGCTTGTAAAAGTAAAACTTTTTTCTTATAAACTAACAATTGATGGGGTGCTACAGTGTGTGAACTTTGATGAGAGAAAATTCGAGGTTAAAATTTGAGAGGAAAAGTTATAGGATCTGCCACCAGATTCTCTTGAGAGCCTTACATGGGAGTTTTATCATGCAGCCTTTGATGAAGTTGATCTCTAATGAAAGAAGAATTGCTATGTGAATGGTTAATAGTCTAGCTCATCTACTGCACTTTTGTTTAAAATAGAAATAATGTACTTTGCCTGACAAAAGTAACGCCAGACAAGTTACATAGGTCCAGTACCAAAATTAGTCTCAATCCAATACTGGAACTGTTGCTAATCTCATACTTGTGAACTTATGCTAGATCTAGTATCCATTATGGTTCATTCTAGCCAAGTTCTTTACAAGTAGTATCTCTGAGTGTATCCTTTTGTGATACTTTAATTCTATAGTTTTCTTCATCTTGGTTAGTTGAAAGCCAGCTTCTGGAACTGGTGTATCTGTGCTGTTCTTGCTGCATCCATGCATGGTCATGCACATGTCGTGCTCTTAAGTTGTGAGGCTGAATGAACTTGCATCATGTATATGCCTTATTTTTTGGATAGAGGGAGGGGTTGGGCTTTCCATAAGAGAACATGACTCCATTTTCAGATACATGTAATATGTCAAGCATTTTATATATTGTGGCCATTATTTCATTGTATGTGCGTTTGGTTTTCTGACAAGTGGCTTTGCTTTTCAGTGGTGCAATGGCTGCATTCTATCTATATAAGATCGCATTGGATGGTAAGCAGAGTAAAGGGTCAGGCTTGGGATACGGAGCAGAAGATTGATGCATTTATTCCACGGGTTAGTTGAATTACTGGTCTTTCTTCTTCTCTCTCCCTCCCAACCAATACTTTTCTTGAACAAATGACACTGTACTTGTAAATGTGTGTATTATGTCCACCTGCTCGCAGACACTAATAGTTGTATGTGATGCAAACTTCATCAAATATGATTCTCCACTTCAGCATTTTCTTTTATAAAAAAAACTCTCAAGTTGCTGTCATTAATGCTTGCAGAGGTAGTCTTCCATGCTTCCATATAGTAGCTGATCTAAATAACTTCTCCTATGACCTTCAGGTAGAAGGTTGACGAGATTAAAGTAGCTCTTGAAGAGCAACATGGGATCCCATAAAACAGTGCTTGGTTCTGGAGCATCGGATTACAAATTATGGGCGTTTTCTCAAGTTTTAGTTTGTGGATTTTTTTCCCCTTCGATGTGCTGAAATTACTTCTGTTTTCTCTCCAATGCCATAGGGTTGTGTTGATATCTGTTCTTTACATAGTGGCTAGTTATCTTGTTTTTGCTCCTCCTTGTATATAAAATACTTGTTTATAAAATGCTTGCAGTTTTTTTTCCAGCCAGCAGGCCTTCCCTGCAACTGTTAATTATCATTAACCACTGGCCTTGGAGAAATATACGGTCTTCATGTCATAGCTCCTAAAAACTTGCAGAACATCACTTCAGGTTTACTTGATAATTTCTAGAGTTGACACAAAATCACAAATCAAGCAGTAGGATGACTTCTCTGCTATTTACCAGTGGTGGGAAAACCTAGCAAATAAAGCTAATAGCGTTTGCCTTGTAATTTTTCAACTTGTTACCTCATTCGGGCATAAATTTATACAAGAAAGTTTTCCAGTAAGCAGTCATGATTGCCTTTTTGGGACAATATTATTGTTATTTTAGAGGACAAGTTAAAATGTCGAGGTAGAAATTTTTACTACCACGTCAACTGGTGCCCATGTCACAGATAAGTCTAGAAAGATCAAACAGTTTCTTAGGGCATGTTTAGGAGAGCTGTTGCGGTAACTTTTCAAAGTGATTTTCGTGCTGAAATACATCAAAATGATGTTTTTTTATTTTTTAAAAATTATTTTTGACATCAGCACTTCAAAATGATCTAAAAACACCAAAACATATTCATTTAAAATGAAGAAAAAAAATTACCAAAAGCTGCGGCACGTCAGGTGAAACGCCATGCCAAACAGCTTCTTAGTTACCTTGAACGTGCTGGAGAAACATTTGATCTAAAACACAATCAACACTATTATTAGGATCCAGGCCATGCAATGTAAAATGCCCACCTTCACAGGACTTATGGTGGCTCTCTCAGCTAGAGGGACAGTTTAGAAGTTGGAACTCATTCAGCATCTAGTAGACAAAAAGGAAAGAACCTTGAAAACAAAGGCAGTAAGAAACTGGGACGCAAAACCAAAGATGGCTTAAATATTTGAATCCTAGCCATGATGCATCGAATTGAAAATTTTCTGTGCTCCTGGGAATTATGTCTACCGCTTGAAATACTTTTTTACATATAAGAGTGGATGCATGCTGGCTGAAATAGCTACCAGTGACATCATAAAAACATTACTCTCCATAATAACCAAATAAAAGCTGATAGAGCTTTATAATTTGGAGGTGCTGCTGGTTTACTAGATGCCTTAGCTCACCTTCAGATGTCCCCGCGGGGAGGATGATGGACAGGGATGTCTGCTTGACTATCCAATGGCATATACTGTGCCATGATAGCCCGAATCTCGGAATCCATGTATCTCTGCACAAAAGTTTATAACAGATGAAATTCAGTTGACTGGTATTAGCATAAAAACTGGACCTGTCAACCAATAAATTCAAATGTAAACAAATCCTGTGAAGTGATTTCAACAGCATAAAATCTGTTAGTAAGTTAGGCATCATCAGGCTCAAATACACTAGGAATCTGGATGAAGAGGCATGTACATCATGATTTTTCTCACTTGTACGCCTTCCTTCAATCCCCACCCCACCCCACACACTCACACAAAAAATAGATATCTATAAATAATATTTTTGTTCTGTTCCATTTTGTTTACTTGATTTGACAAAATGTGCCATGTGTTTTTCTACATTATAGAAAATTATAGAGTAGAATATAAATTCAAAGAAACATACCCGAATTCTGTACTTGTAAATTGCATATCCAGCAACTCCAGCAGTAGCCAAGCCAAGAATAATAATCCAAACAAAGCTCCAGCTGTACTCTGCCCTGGCAGCATTACCTGAATCATTGTAAAACATATATCAATGGGGGCCTAACAAGACAGAAGCAAATGTATCATGGAATGCAAGTGATCCCGAGTAGCATAGCAGATTCCAAGAGCTAATAGCTGAAATTAGTCCCGACTCTTAGTTTGGTAGAAACTGAAAATTACTTTTAAGGCACCAGCGGCCAAAGCAGAACTTAAATGCAAAGGAATACTAGAAATAGTCAACCAAAAGCAGTGCCAACTTGGAGTGAACTTGAAATTCATACTTCCAGAATAAATTCTAGAGTACTTTACAGTATTTTCAAATGCAGGTTCATACCAAAAGCAGGAGTATCTACCAGTTTTAGGAACAGATTCCAATAAGATTGAAGCTTCTATGTTAGCTAATAGAACATAAACCATGTTTCACCACACATTTCATTGTGTGAAAAATACAGTGACAGTATAGGGGGGGGCAACTATTAAGGAAATCTTGATGTCCTTCAAATCAATCAATTTAAAATGAAAAATTGTATCATAGTTAAAAACTATAATCAATAAATAAAAATACTTCAAAATAAGGTCTTTGCAGTATATGGTGCAAATACTGAGCTGCAAGTTGATTATTTAGCTAACAGATCAAGTTATTGAAAACCCTCGGAGGATACTTACTTATGCAAGTGTCATGTTCTCGCATGTATAATAAACCACCACTGCAGCTGCAATCATAACTGCCCCAGGTATTCTTGCATTTGCATTCTGGACACTGGCAAGCTACCTTGTCTTTGCATTCATCCACATCTAGAAAAAAGCCAAAAAAAAAAACGTGGTGAGTGCCTCATGATCTACATTGTTTCATCAACAACAGAAAATGACATGTTGCTTGCAATTTATAAAGAAGCAACTGCACTAATACCCTACACGGAAAAGAGCTCGCATGCCATTTTGATGACGTGCGTGGAAATTTAAAATAAGAAAAGAATACTATTTCCTCAAATCATTTAACCAGAAACCAAAGCTGTTGTCAGGTTATTTATTGATGACAATGTTCAATGGGTGGGTTCCATGAACATTTTGGAATGGAAGGAACCGCATACATATTACATCAAAGGTGTTTTCATAAAACTGAACTATGAAATCTTCAATTTGCTCATCCAATAATACTGCCAAGGAAAACTTGCAAATCTTAATTGAGCATTTCTTCTACTAGGACTTAAAAAATTCATCAGTAATGGTTCATGGAGAAGCACGGCAACAAAGTCAAGCCAGCAAACCCTAACTGCATCCCACCAAAAAGTATAATGCTAGCACAATAACAAAGAAAAGAAGGTACCTTCACAGGAATTTACTCCATCACCCTTGAATCCTGGAGGACACTTGCAACCTTGCAAACGATCTTCCTGAAACCCATTAGAGAACCAATGAACAAAGAATCACATCACAACACAAAAATCATATTAAAGATGTCGGCAAGAAAGCAGAAAGACTGAGGAGTTCCATCAAATTCAAGACTTACAGCACAAGCAGAAAATGTAGTGCCATCTTGAGTTTTCTTCCAGCATCCTCCACTGTTAATTTCACAGCGTAAAGAACCTGGAGCTGTTGAACAAATAAGCAGAAAGATGATGTGCACTGAAAACAGATATTCCTAAACTTGAGTCAAAACTGAAACTGGGATTAACATAAAGTAATTTACCACCACAATGAGTATAACCATCACCAACAAACTTCACACCTTGTACCACTGGACATTCACATACTCGACCCCGAAAAGTATCCTATAACAATGAAATTCCAGGAACAAAATAAACTTGGAATCAGAGATTGGACTGCAAACACGTTGCCAACAAAATGTTGAAATTCTGTAGACACCTTGCATGCAGTAAGGTTAGCAGCCCTGTCCTGCCAGCATCCACCATTATTTTCTAGACACTCGTTGGTTTCTACATCTGCAAAGAAAAATAGCAAAAAAAGACTTCCATCTTGTCAAAGAATCTCTACCAAAAAATCAGCAGTGAAAATATATGAGCATAGTTAATCATCCTAGATTTTGTTATTGAAAAGGAATTGCTGTCATTATTTCATTAAAAAACCAATACTGCAACAATGTGATCTTTTATTGTGTTAAAAATTTGAGCATCTTCTGCACAGTGAACTAGCACGCCAGGACAGGAACAAATGTCTGACTGCCAGTACTATAAACATATTACAGTAGTTAACTCAAGCCTGAAAGATAACCTTCACTTAAACATATGGCTGGCTCCGTAGTCTCTTCAAAACCTGCACAAATCGCCTTGAGAATTGCTCCTTTGTCCAACTTACCTGAAACCAGTGACAAGTACAGGTTGGAAATGACCATTCAAGCAATTAGAAAGCTGAGCATCACAATAATAACATGGAGTTAAACCTCTATACTGCCTGTTGTTTATTACGAGAGTTGGAAGTATAGTCACATCTCCTCGAGATCCTTTTCCGATCTAAATTGAAAAATCAAAACCCGAAAATAAAAGTCAATCAATTATCTAAAGAATAAAACCTTAAAGGGATGGATAACATGGGAGTTTAGAGAAAATAAATTTTGATGAACCAAACCTGCACGTCTTGTTCAGCTTTAAGAACTTCATTTTCCACGTCTGCCTCAGTGTCTCCAATACATTTATCTATCTTCTTGAGATCAACACCTAAGTTTGCAAAACAACAATATTCAGAAGCTTGCTTTTCTCTTCTCTCAATAAACATCAGAAGTTAATTCAGAAGCAAATAAATTAACTATGCCTCTTGTTCTAAACAGAAGAATCAGATGAAGCATTTAGTCCAAAAGAAGACAAATGGCTTCAGTCACCACCAACAAATGGAGAGCAGAAAATGTCACAAATGGTCAAGAACATTGCAGTAATAGCTATTAACAAAGCTATGTAAAACATTTGGGAAATTTTGTCTAAACAAACAACATATAAAGAGCAGTTGTTTTCTACGGAAAGGAAGACATGAAAATAATTATGATAGAGCCACTGACTCACCAATAGACTGAATAACTTGATCTGCACACTCTTTGGTGTATTTCTTCTCTTTCATTGGGCAACGAATTGAAAAATCAGTCACATAGTCCCACCAAAGCCATGGCCTTTTACTTTCATTGGCAACTTTATAAAAGCAAGCTTGGCGTAGATTTTGAACTACAACATCTTTTCCATCATACCCTTTGCTGAAATCCTGCTCAGGATCTGGAGCACAGTATCTCCCATGGTTGATGCACTGGGATTTGCATTGTTTGCTCAGAACAAATGCCTCTGGGCAATACCATGTTATATAGTGAGGGGTGAACTGAGTATAACCCTTCTGCTCAAGTATCTGTGCTGCACCTTTGAAGTTCTTGACAAACTCAATCTGACTGTCACACTTTGGACCACATTCATCATTGCTATTTGTCCAAAACTCATACTCAACCCGCTCGTCAGGATGTGGAAGAGCCTCTGTCCAATCAAGATTCACGTTAACCATCTCTCCATTAGATATAGCTTTCTTGATACTATCCCCCAAGGACTTGCTAATAAGTGCTGAGGGGATAGTGATATTCTGTAGATAATCAGCATTTGCATTCTCTTCTTCAGGGGTGTCCATGGTAATCAATGGTTCAGCCTTGTCATCTGCTACAAGAATAGCCGCTGCTCCACCATTCTGTGCATTCCATGCCTTCAGGGTGAAGTAACAATCTGCAATATGTTTATATATTAGATACATTTATAGGCAGGCAAGAAGAACATAATTACTTCCACGGATGCCCTCATCCAAAAGGGAGAAAAGAACACCATAGTTATTTCCATAGGAATATCAGCTGCACACAACAGCATATAATCCAAAACATCACCAATCACCATCAGTCACAAAATTACCTTAGTTCCAGAATCAAGGTAAGATATTTACTGAAGTAGAGAACAAGCATGGTTCAAAATTTCTTGAAAAGAAAATACAATATTATCTAAATTAAATTATGCTGCTGTCTTTCCAATTGTACTATCAAGAAGTAGTAAGGAAATATGAAAAATCAGAACCCTCATTAAGAACTATATCAAGTCAGACAAGGGCCATTTAAATCCAGCAGGAACCAACAAATTTACAGCATAATAAACAAGAAGTACAAAAAATCAGTTACGAATATTCCAGATAATTTAACATGCCATATATAGCATTATTACCACTCCAATCAAATCTAAAAAAGAATCCCACAATTAACTTGTCATCAGTTTAAAGTTAAACCGAAAACAAACTTTGAATTTCCCTCCACAAAAATTAATACTTACCATAAACATTACACAAAATACACAACTAAAATGGAAGCCTAAAAAGCAATCAAATAGGTGAAATTCAAGAAGCTAACCTCCACGATCAGCAAGGACAAAAGTAGGTAACCCTCCAGGTCTAGATTTGAAAGAGATATCAACCTCATCAAACCCTTTGCATGCCTTTTGATTAGCTTTTGGATAGACAACAGTGCCGACTAAGGTTCCTCCATATTGAGGAACTCCAAAATTACCAATCGCACATTCATAAACACCTTTCAATGATTCAGGTGATGTTAGTTTCAAGCTGTTTTTCTCGACTACAAACCTTCCAAAACAAAACCCACAAAGCAAAAACCATACACAAACTAAAAATTCTAACTTTTCCCTCATTGTTACACTAAAAATCCAATCTTTCACTCAAAATTTCAATGAATCAAACAAAATAAGAAAACCAGTTTTAGTTTTATTTTCTCTTCCAATTTAAACAAATAGAAAGTGGAATCTTATATGGAAATACAAGCAAGTTTCCTGCTGGGTGTTGAGACTTGAGAGCTGAATTTACACAAGACAGGAGGAGCTTTTATTTTTGGAAAGGAATAATGAAAGGGGGTGATATTTATATTATAATTTGTTTATTTATTTATTTGCTTTTAATCTACAATGTATAATTAATTGCAATATTAAAATTTGATATTATGTTTCAGAAGTGATTTTAAAAAATTATTATTATTTAAAAATATATTAAAATAATTGTTTAAAATATTTAACAACAATATATTAGAATTATAAAAAATTAAATTAATATTTTTCAAGTTGATAGTATATTTAAAATAACTTAAAATTTTCAAGTGGAAAAAATAAAAAGGAGGAGAAATAAGCTATCAACGACCCGTCTTCATTTTTTTGTCAATATAATATATTTTTATGGTTCAAAGTTAATCTATTTGTATATATTATAAAAATTTAATTTCGAATTTCAACCCTAAATGTAAATAAAGAGTAAAATATAAGACAAATCAATGCTCATCAAAGAGCCATCATAAAAGTTTTGAGACTATGGGATTCTTTAATCTTGCGACGAGTCGGTTCTTATAATAAAATATTAAAATAAATATTGCTTTTTAAATCCTTGAACAGATATGTCAAATAAAATGTATATTTTGGTTAAATAAAGCATTTTTTACATCTATTTATATATTAAAATAGCATCTTCTTCTTTTTTGGTTTGTTTGCGTTGTCAATTTGTTAAAATATTTTAGGATAAGATCAGACAAATGCGACCCTTTCATGATGGAGATTTTTACCTTGCATGTGATACACGTGTGCGTTCACCTTTACTTCTCTGAGCCTTTAATTTCAAGTTCCATAGCCACCATTAATTAAAATAATAATAATTCAATCTTTTGATTTCTATATATTTTGTCTTGAAATTTGATTTTTAATCTTATCCCTTAAAATTTGATTTTTTTATCAACTTTGATCCTAAATTTCTTTATTATTATTCTAAATTAAAATATTTTATCCATCATATTTGGTCCTCATTCTTTTTATTTATTTTTATGTTATTTAAAATAATTTATGAAATTATTGTTTTTAATTTCATTTTTTTTATGTATCATATTTGGTTTCTATTCTTTTGATTTGATTGTTATTTATTTTATTTGAAATAATTTAAGAAATTAATTTTTTTCATTCCCATTATCCTTCAACTTATTTATTTGTCAAATATGGTTTTTATTTTTTTAATAAACTTGAAAATATATTAATAAGTTATTTTTCAACTTATTTCCCGTGACATAGCCAAACAATGAAAAATATTTTTCAACTCATTTCCCATGACACTACTAAACATAAAAAAAAATATATATTTTCAATGTATATCACTTTCCAAGGTATATTTTTTTCATGAAAAACATGAAGAAACTTAAACTTAAGTTATATGTTTCAAGGTGACTTTTATCTTTTGTTTAGCACAATTAATCTCCTTATAAAAAATTAAAAAAAATCAAAAGACTAGTTAGAGTTCCTTGTTTTTCATAACTAGGTGATGACTCATTTTTTTTATTTAACCTATTTTTATAAATTGGTTTGCCAAGATGCCCCAATTGAGAAAAGCATTATGTTTAGGTAGTTTTAAAGACACTAGTATGAATCCCTTTGCTACATTGCGAGACAAACAAAGATGTAGGCATTGTTACCATTTTTTACCATAACGAAAAAATATAATTGCAAACTAAAATTTTTATATATGCATTAAATAAAATAAATTAATATTATATATGCCAATATATAATAGCAAATTTATTTTTTTTCAACAAAGATTGAGTCAGGAAGCTAAGATAATTAAATTATTTTTTTGAAAAATACTAGATATTTTATCTTGCTAAATCGAGCATAACTTAATTTATTATTAACATACCAAGAATTCCATATAAAAGTCAACCAAAACAAACAAAACATCATTTTATTGTGTCAAATTAGAGAAAAAAAGTTAAATGAAAAAAATAGATAACATGCAACCCATGTTTATTGTGTTTTTCTCCAATGTTTTATTTCCATTACTGTTTAATATTTCTTTTTATCTATAAATGAAAAAAAAATAGATAACTTGCAATCAAACTATAATAGTTACTAAAAAAAGAACAAAAACTGACGTAAAAATAGCAAACAACCCTTTTCAGGTCCAGTGTTATTACCACCGTTGTAACTGGTCCGGTGCTGGTCAACTGTTCCGGCGGTACCGTCCCTAACAGTAGAAAAACGCCGACCATCAGTGTTCTACAGAGATTGAAAACAAGCAAGACAGAATCGAATTTGAAAAACGGAAAAAATACCAGAGATGGAACAAAGAGAAATTAGGGCTCTAATGCTTCTAAATCTCCTCTTGATTCCTCTGCTACCACCCAATCAGGAAAACATTTCGTAAGGTAACTTTTTTTTGTAAGAAAAATAAAAAATTCTTGCTTCTTTTCATTCACTTGTAATTTTACTGTTCTTTTACTCAATTTTGTGTTTTATTTTCAGGGGTTTTCTTAAATTTCAAGATTTAAAATTAGGGTTTTTAATTTTTAGGATGATGGGTTAATTTATTATTTATTTTTCTTTGAGCCATTGTTTTGAGAATTGTCAGATTTCAGTATTTGTGGATCTCACATGATGGGCCGACGAGTATTTGAAATTTAGCCCAGTGATTGTTTTGTAAATGTAAACGTGGTTGTGGATTTCAGGCTTGAAGGGGTGACATTTAGTATTTGTTTCATATTGGGTTTGTGGATTTTTTTCTTAAAATGTATTAAAATAATATTTTTTATTTTTAAAATATCAAAAAAAAATAATATAAAATAAAAATAAAAAAATCAAATTTTATTAACTATAAAAAGACCTTGGGAGGACTAAAGAGTTTGCGAGGAGACAAAGAGGGAATGTAGCAGAGTAGTGGGAGTGGTTGAAGCAATCACACTTGACGTGAAAGATAGAAAGAGGATCGGAGGTGATTTTTTGAAGACTTTATGTTGTAATAGTACACTTGCGGAGATGGGTTATTGCAAGTTAGGAGATGTGATTTTACTGAAGAATCCGGATATTCCCACTAAGATTTGTTTCAATAAAGTTAGATTTTTTTTAAAGAATAGAGATCTGTCTTTGACTTTAAAGATATCAATTAATAATAATTGGACATGGAGAAATAATCAAATAATAATATAATATGTTTTAGGAATAAACTGAATTTGCTTTTTTCTTGTACAACTAGTATTTTTACCTAAACTCTTTTAAACTATTAAGTTTTCCTGTAATCGTAATACCGGTTAACAATTCTTTAACTTTATAATGATAATGATTCAATCCAAAACTCTTCTTCCACACTTATGAGGCATACTTATCCTTCGACATCATACATGTCATGTTAAGAGATTATTTTTGTCTCATAACTCGTATCATAGATCTTTTAACATGAGATTTGTATTTTTATTGGGTTTTTCACTTTTCATGAAATAAATCACGAGTTTAGTGGGTTAACTTAGTTTTTTTTTATTGATTTTTTTTGTCTCAATATTATCATTTAATATTATGTTTTGATTAAGAACTAGGTTTCATCGTTTGGTTTGATTTGTTTTTTCATAAGTTTATCCTGATGTTATAGCTCAAAAATAGTTCTTAGCAGGTAAATCCAACTTGCCTTGTCTTATTGTTTGTGTTTTTTTTAATTACAGTTTTTATAAATTTCATCATGACATGAGTTGTTTTTAATATCTTTTTAAATTCCATTCTTTAATGTTGGACTAGTTGGAAATTAGAGATTAAAAAATTTAGTTGAGTTTTTTTCTTCATTATGTTTTCCTCTCAATTTCATTCTTTAATATTATGTTGATTAAGAATTTGGTTTCGTGGTTTATTTTGTTGGTTTTTTATTCATTGGAGTATTTTTTTTTTAAGATTTCATCATTCAAGATCGGTTGGACTTCATAATTTATCTTGATTTCTTTTATATGACAATATCTTGGTTTCACGATCAAGGTTGCAGGTTTGATATTTTTATTCTAGTTGAATCATGTTTTTTTTTCCTGAAAGGTTATCTCAGTCTCATGGCTCAATCAAGGGTCCTTTAATATTGAATATTGAATATCAAGGTTGTCCCGTTTTATGATCTGAGTCGTAGAGTTGTTAGGTTCATCCAATTAAGACAATTTTTATTTTTTCTTGTATTTAAGAGAATTTTTTCCCTCTAATTTAATCATTTAAATTGTCTTTGATTGAAATTAAGTCACATCATTTATTTTGATTTTATTTTTATCTGGTTATCTTGAATTCATGACCTTACAATAATGTTTAATGGTTAACCTGAGTTGACTTGATTAATTTTTTAATTAATTATTTTACAAATCTAATTGTTCAATATTGGGTCCAACAAGGTCAATTGAAATTTGAGTTTCATAATTTATTTTGATCTGCTTTCTACAAAGTTATATTAGTTTCATAACTAGAGTTACATTAATTAACATATTAACTTGGTTAAATCAATTTTTTTTTGTATGAGTATATTTCAGTCTTATGACGTGAATGATGAATTTGACGGATTAACTCAGATTATTTTTAATATTTTCTGTAATTGATTTTTTTAATATAATTTCATTCTTAAACATTGAACTAATTGGAAATTGAAAGCTTGAGTTTATAATTTATTTTTCATAAAGTTATCTTAATTTTATGATCCAAATTACGAGTGTAATAAGTATAATGAAACAATATTTTTAAGTTTTATAATAATTATTTTTCTCAATTTCACTCTTTAAATTATATGTTTAGAGTTCGTTAAGTTAATTTTGAATTCACAAAACAATCCCACGCTACATAATTTTAAATTTTTTTAAAATAATTACTTAGCATAATGAGTGAATAATCTAGTTTTTATACACACACATTCTTCTATATATATATATATATTCACACGAACTAAAATATATATATATATATTCACACGAACTAAAAATTCTGACTTATGCGACGTGTAAAGAACCTCAAGGACAGGGTAATGATTAAAGGAGGACAATATTTAAAAGAAAAAGGGCAGGTTAACCCCTCCTTCGAATACGTGGTGTCGTTGTGGGGTTAACACGCACACCACGATCTTTTGATTGATTTGGAAAACATCTATATTAAAAATATTTATTTTTTAAATTATTTTGATATACTGATATAAAAATAATTTTAAAAAATATTATTTTAATATATTTTTTAACAAAAAAACAACTTATAAAAAATCTGAAACAGGACCATAGTAGCAGTTAGCATCATGGAAAAATCATATCGCTACAACATTAAATTAACTATAATATGAAAAATCTTAAAATATCCAACGTTTGTCTGTCTTCCATCTTTTGAAAAACCTCCCTCCTCGTACGTGGTTTTACAGAAAGATATGACAGGAGGTGGTATTGAAAGAGGTCATCAAAGGGATGGTTAACGAATCTCAAGAAAAAATATCTGCCTTGTAATCCAAGCAAACTTATTTATCAAAAAATAGAAAAAAAATATTAAATTCAATTCCACGAGGGTTGAAGTTTGGACGATACTGTTTGGAAAAAATGAATGCGTTCACACCCACTGCTTGGAGCTTTCTAAATTTTCCAAGCAGGCCTTTGATGATGGATGTGAATGGAAAAGATTATGTGCTTTCTTCGTCGTCGTTTAGTTACTTTCCATGAAACTACTTTATGGCTTCCCACGTGGTCTCTCTCTCTCACTACAAGACACGTCTATTTCATCCCAGGCATGCTATGCTTCCCTTTTCTCCTCTTTCACCGTTGGACACGTATTCTCTTTCGGCATTTATCTCTGTCCACGTCAACGTTTTTAATTCCCTTTTTTTTTTTTTTTGTTGTTGTCAGCAAATATAAGAAAGTCATTTAATAGGGTTTAGACTAATGAGTTCTTTATTCCAAGGCATTAAATGAGTGATAACACGGCTCACCAAATTAAATATGTGAAAGATAGCACACTCCATTATCTTCTTAAATTTAGAAAAATCTATCTATATTTTTTTTATTAGAGTAAACCATAAAATAAATAGTGATTAGAGGTTATAATCCGTTGGTTTTCTTCATAAAACGAAAATGATAGAAAAACGAAAAATGATGTAATATATATTTAAATGATATATTTTTTTTAAAATAATCATGCTTGACATTAACATATATGAAAATGATCTAGAAATACTATTTTTTAATTTAAAATAAAAAATAAAAATATATATTTTTTAATTATTTTCAAAAATATTTTTGAAACACATCGTCAAACATATTTTTAAAAATATACTATTTTGTCACTATTTTTTTTCTTTTGTGGTGTTTAATATTGTTCTAATCATAGTTTTTTTTATTTCCTTTAGTACTATATTGATTTTTTATATTTTTAAACTGATTTGACATATTAAAATTAAAACATATTGCTTTAAAATAAATATGATTAAAAAATAATATTTTTCGAACACCATAATGTTTTATGCATGCATTATTCTCAGTACATAACTAATTAAAGTGCCAACCACCTCAATTAATTCTATTTATCTCAACTTGTCCTTTTGTTTTGATTTTTCTTGACAGCCTGTTCATCTTGAAAGGGTAAATCAAATCAACTAGCGATTTTGTCTCAAGTTCGCAATCAATAATAACATTAATTATCAATAATAACATCAATTATACAGAAATAATATAGTTTCTGTTCACACTGTAAACGCACGGTATCTTGGACATGCCACGTATTAAACAAGGCCAACTTGTCGAATACATATCAGTAGACATGTTATAATATACAATAATTAGCATGTTAATTATTGAAATTAACCACCAAATTATCTCATATTACATTAATAAATTGACTTGTTGACTGGGATATTAAAAGACTTACCAGGGTAAGCTTGCTAGCATATTCCATAGCTACATTAAAGTTGCCATTTTTTTGGAAGTATTGATCAAGATGATTTTTAAATTATTTTTTATTCAGAAATATATTAAAATAATTTTTGATACTAGTATATTAAAATTATTTAAAAATATAAAAAATAAAACAAATTAAAAATTAAATGTATTGTTAAAACTTAAAAGCAGCGATAAACCTATTGTTATCTTAAATGAACTAAAATAAAATATTAAAGTACATGCCTTCCATCGTTGTCTGAATGCTTTTGGTGAGCCAATGAGAGCTCACCTCCACATCACCCCCACTTTACTAAAAGACATGAAATTAATCGTGGACAAATATTTCGCCGCCCATTTCGGTCATGTTACATGACAGCTCTGCAATCTCCATCTTCAATTCCAATTATACATCGTACACTCAAGTCATTTAAGGGGTTATTGTCATTTATCAAGTCATGATAAAGTGATTTTGATGTTATTTTGAAAGTATTTTTTATAATATTTTTTATTAAAATGATATTTTTTTAAAATAATTTTTGATATTAACATATCAAAATAATCTAAAAATATTATTTTTTTAATTTAAAATATTTTTTTTAAAAAAATTATTTCCAAACTCATTATCAGGGACCCCAAAGTGTAAGTGGTTGTGCATCCATGTTTTCTTAAATTCACAAATTTATCTTTTTCATGTAATATATTTCTAATTTAGTGATGAATCTAGGAGTAGAGATTAATATTTAAGCATTTCGAGTAATGTCTCTTGAGGGATGCAAATGAATAGATTTTTCTTTTTTAGGGGTTGAATAAAACTATTTAAGGAAAAGAAACCACGTGCATCACGTTTTTTAAAGAAGGGAAGAAAAGTTTCGGTCTATGGGCGTGAAACTTGTTTTGTAAAAAAAAAAGGTTTTCTAAGCAGAAAGCAGAAATATTTTAATTGCAAGGACCATCTTTAATTCTTTTTTTATTGAAAATGGACCAAATGACAGCGTTTTAATCCCGGGGACATGCCCCCGGCTACCGATTGGAACCGTCTATTAATTAACTAATTTATTTATTTAAAAAAACGAAGCCTCCTAAGAAAATTACTCCAGACCCCTTCAATGATCACCTCCATTACAACAGTAACCCATAGTGACTTCTATTTTCTTGCCAAAACAAAATTGGTCTTCGGTATTTTTTATTATTTTAGTCCTGTTGTTGATTTATAAATAGTCCTGCAATTATGGTTGTTTTTTTTTTCATTCTTTTTAATTAATTGGATTCATAAGTTTTTTTTTTTTTTTTTTAATGAAGTTATCTTTAAACTCACAATAGACATGTGTGTTCAACAAGCTATCTTATTAGATTTTATTTTTTATAAAATTATCTTGTTATCGTAACTCATTTATCGGGTTGACAAGTGAGATTGTGGAAAACTTTTGATCATATCTAGAAGGAATATTTTAGTATTTTTATAAAATACACAAGAATAACATGAAAAACAAACACATAAAAACAAACAAGCTATCTATTGAGCACTTGGATGGAATTGCTCTTACAAGGAAGATCAAATTTACACTAGCCAACAAGGTCTTGATTAGGTGGTCAGAGAGAAAACTTGTCTTCTTTCCATCCCAGGTTTAAGCCTTGTCAGACACGCCTATCACCCCCACGGTACTTTACTTACTCATTGAGCTTGCAGGATATTCAGTTAACCCAGAAATTTAGTTGTGGTACGCGCAAGCTGACCCGGACATCCCGATTATAAAAAAAAAAAAATTACACTAGAAAGATTAACTGCTATGTTACAACTTACAACTACATGGTACCTGCCTTCTACCACTTCTGAGAAATCAACTTGCACATTCTTAATTTGTAAATGGAAATTATATATATTGCATCAAAATTCAAATCCTAAAATATCAGCACCATCATCGAAACCAACAGATTCCGCCATGAAACTGTCAAAGTCTAAACTATGTGGACTGGTGGTGCAGGACGAGTTGACCCCAGAAACCACATCCCCATGATCGAATGCAGACAGGTGACCATGATCGTGATCAGTGGACAAGAGATAATCAGAGGATGTTGCTTGATTATTGTGGATCGTCGGATCATAACCGGGTATGTCACTGTCCTGGTAGTGGTATTCCTGTTTTACAGATTGGAGGGCTGTGATTAAAACCGGGCTGCTCTTTCTGGTTGTCATCATCGGGTGATCACCATTGCTGTTAAAACTCAGAAGAGTGGAGGAATCTGTAGGGTAGTGATCAAGTGGGTCCGAGACAAATTGAGAAGCCTTCTGCAAATTCTTGCACGAGTGATGCCCGAGATATGTTGTCCGGTATAAAGCCGGTTCTTCTCCGAGTTGCTGCACTTGCTTCGTTGCTTGGCAATGTTGATCGTACTTGTGAGTGCACCTGAAGTAGTTTCTGCAAGCCACAGCAAGATTGCACTTAATTAATTACGTATTTCTATTTTTGACCGTAATTTAACTACGGGAATATATGAAAAATATGAATAATAATTGAAATTAATTAATTAATTAATTACCTTGGATATTTGGCGTTGAGGATAACTTTCTGACCATATTTTCTCCATGCATGGCCATCGTCGGTCAGAGTAGAGGTATCATTTGTCCATGAGTGGGAACTTTTTCTGCGGGCAATAAGAACCAATTTCATAGTTAGGATTGCAACCGACAAAAATTAGAGATCATCACTTTATTATGGAATCAATTATTTACCTTAGTTTTAATATATTATTGTAAGTTGTAAAATAACCAAATAAAAATATGCAACTACTTTTTGTTTTTTTAAGAATAACAAAATAGAACCAACAATATATAACCCGTCTTAGTTTCCTCTTGTCCTAACTATCAATTTGTGTTTTTTTTGTGTGTTTTTTTTATATTTTTTGCTGTCATCAAGCAAGAACAGTGGGGCTCTAGTCTAAAAGAAGCTATAATTACAGGCAACACATCAAGGGTAAAGCTATCCCACCTACAGTATCGATGGAGATTTTTTCTTTTTAAGGAGACTAAATGACTGTTTGT
Source organism: Salix caprea (assembly GCA_964035475.1). Lineage (NCBI taxonomy): Eukaryota > Viridiplantae > Streptophyta > Magnoliopsida > Malpighiales > Salicaceae > Salix > Salix caprea. The sequence continues at coordinate 6,510,839 of OZ037751.1, forward strand.
AGTTGGATTATTATTGTTTTTGAAAATATACTTTTTTTTATAAATATATTAAAATGATATTTTTTATTTTTGTAAAGTTAAAAACACTAAAAACTTTTAATTTAAAATTAAAAAATTTCAAAAATACTTCAACACAACGCAGTAACAAACCTCCCTCATAAATGTCTAAAATCTCTCTAACCAAGAAACCATTAAAGATTCTCAAGCTTGAAACTAAATTGCTTTCATTCTATTTTTAAAAAAATTTATGGAAGATTGGAACCGGCCGAGAATCTTGAACCCAGATAAGAGGGCCAGGTAGAGGGCCAGGTTATTTATAAATGAAGAATTGACAGTAAGGAATAACAAAACAGTATCTACTGTTCTAGTAATTAAGTTGACGTACGGATATACAAGAATTACCTTCTCTTGTAGCATCCTCTTCTGTCCTTAACTTTCACAGCGGCAGTGCTCTTGCTACTCTCCCCGGAATCCTCCGATGACTTGCGGCCGTCCCAGCAAGGTGAACGCACTTTCGTAGTTGCTGGAATCTGAGAGAAAACATCATCACACTCACCTCCATTCAACATGGAAAGAGTACCCGTGAAAGAATTCATGATTTCCTTGACGAGATTCTCAGCAAACACAGATCCATCACCCCCTATGGAATTATTCATAACAAGTTTAAGCTGTTCTGCAGATTGTTGACCTCTAAGAAGCTTATCTATTGCCTTCTTTCTATTTGATGGTAATTCTTCATGCCAACAAGACTCCATCTTTTTTTCCTTCTCTCTCTCTCTCTCTCTCTCTCTCTCTCTCTCTAGTTTTTTATTTTTTTTTTCCGGTGAGGGGGGGGGGGTCAAGAACCGATCTCTCTTCTCCCAAAGGCCAAGTAGTGACGAGAAGTGGAGTCCGGGAAATCCTTTTATGAAGGGGACTGCATCACATTTTGCTGAGGCAGATGCGAGGAAGATTGAAGGAACCTGGCAGGAAATTCCACAGCCATTTTATTTTACATTCCCACGCGCGTTTGTATGCACGCTCTTAAATCGAGCGCAGCCCGCGGATGTAACTGGATTATACCAGCCAAAATACCCTATCTTTTCTACGTGTCATACAAGGAGCGCGTGAGAAATTATCAAATGCTTACGATTGTTAGCTGATGTCAGTCTATGATGTCATAAGCACCGCGTCACTCCTACGGAGAAATTTTCAAGTGGGGCTAGTTGTGATTTTTAATGTGCATAAATACCAATAATAACCTCCTTTTCTTAATCTCTGATGCTATATCAATAGTAGCCCATATTTTAATTTTGAAATGCTAGATTGAAATTCTAATTTAATAGAATTTGTACGGGAAGAGGAGGGCATTTGAGGCAATTAGGTTATCTAATAATACGACAACAATATATTCATTGGATCTTGGTGATAAAATAGTGCTAAAATCACTTATTTTTAGGGCATGGATAAGAATGGATGAGTAGTGATAAAATGGAGTGGACCAGCATCATTTTCGATGCATGTGCGCAGCATTGTACCACCATAGATTGGGATTTCTTTTTCTCACACGTCACAATTGAAAAACGTTTTTAACAAATCACCACAATTAATCATTTTTTTTAGAAAAATAGCATTTAGGAGCAATGAAAATCATAAACGAAGAATTTATGCTAACGAAAATAGGGCTGGCTATAAATTGTTTTATCAGGAGTTACGAAACATCTTCATAAGAAATTAAAAGGTTTTTAATTTTCTATCGAGGGAAAAGTACTAAGAAAAGGAGAAGAAATGAGGGGGGACTTTTTTTTTATCTAAATATTTAAAAAAAATAAAATAAAAAAATATTAGAAGTAACCGACACCGTCTTCATATAGAAATTAAAAGGTTATGCTTTGTTGCACACATAATTAACCATAATAAAAATTCAAATAAAATCTTATTAAATCTAATATGAATTTATAATTCTTAAAAATTAAAGTCTATAATTCAACTACATATAAGAATCACCTAGCTTGAGGATGAGTTTGCACCACCTCAACTTATTCAACTTGAGGCCAAACTTATAGGTGCTTATGAAGAAGTCAACACCAAATTCACCCTAACTCGTAAACATGTTTGGAATGTACTCATGGATGAACCTGCCCCCTAACTACATGTCCGCATTCACAATATGTGATGATATCTTTTGCTAAGACCACTTTGAGATGTTCACCCTCCTAACCTCATAAAGTCTAGCATAAAATAAATTGAATATAGTTGATAACATCCTCAATGTATAAAATCTTTGTATAACCTATATAAAATCCACATATAAAATTGAAATGTCTAGCCCTACACCACTTGACATGACAAGTCATAAAATTAGTATATTTCTTTGCATTAATTTCTATTATAAAAATATGTTATTAAAAATCTATTAAATATTATTTTTGCTTAGATCCTATGGATAGTTACCTCTTGGTGTCAACATCAAATATATTATTATCTCAACTCTCTTGACATTAGACATAGAGATGCTTTCACAACTAGAGCTATATTAATTTACATTTAAAGTTATAAGTTTAATTATCATAAACAAAGTAAATTCTTTGTTGATTTTTTTCAAAATAATTATACTTGAAGAAATAGTAAATGCCTCATTATTTATCTTTTATTTTTTAGACATGCTTTACATAGATATCAATATAAGTATACAAGAATAACCTCCTAAATGCAATTAGAAATGAGCCCAAAATTCCTTAAATAGTGTCAAAAATAAATTTAGTATTGCATTACCTGGAGTACTAGTGAAAACGAGGCCCTCAAACAAATGCATTATATATGTCTAAGCATACATAACCAATTGATCCTCTATTAATTTGCTAGGGAATCTTAAAATTAATTTTCAACAATACGATTGATGTTATAACCTATTGGAAAGAGATATACTTCATAGTAGACAACCATATAAATCACATCTATCAACAGACCCTCCATGTCCTATCATTGCAACATCATCTAGCAAAAAGCCAACACCACCATCTAGCAAAAGGCCAATTAACATGAAAACATCTTAGATTGTGGATGTTATCTCATCAACATATAGATAGAAAAACATTTTAACCTAAATATAGTCTCTAACCCTACCTAGGAAGAGAATGGGAAAGAGTGTTGCTCTTTTATAGACTCCTATCATCTCTCCCAATAGTAAGTTTTATGTATGAGACAAACAATTGTCTCATGCATAAATTAATTGCCATTAAAAATGGAATTGCATCCCAAAGAGGTAATTTGCCATGATATGAAAATCTAACTAAGATGATGCAAACATTATAACCTAAAGTCATAAAATTTCCTTACAAAAAATAATGAAGAATATTATAGATGCAGACAATATAGCGACCAAGAGAAGGCCTAAGATCTAACTCAAGAAAATAAAGGATGAGATTAACAAATGACCAACATATACAAATACTCTATTATTACTGTAAAAGATATAAAGTGTGACCACAACGTTTAGCAAGTGAATTTTATATGATTTATTTTTTATTTTTTAACATTAAATACCTTAGTGAGTTCATAAATGAGTGTTAGTATTTGAAACTAGCAACCAAACATAGTTGCTTTTGTGACATTCCAGTCTTGCATCCAATTACCCTCATAAAAAAATAGGCTTACTGAAAATTAAGATGAAAGTTGACTACAACACTATTCTTTATGTTTATCAATAGAAGAATCTACTATTGTCTATCAAAGAGATATAAAAATCTATAGGAAAATTAACCAATACACTAAAAAAAACAAAAAAACTGTTCACACAGACTCATTAACACTGTGGACGCGAGCTTTGCCCTCCGTGCGTCGCGCGAGTTCGTCCACCCTATTTTTTTTTGTTTTTTCCTGATGTGAACAGTGTAATGACGCTCGGGCCCCCGCTAATAAGACAAAAACACGTTTTCGGCTGAGGGCTACGGTTGTAATTGCACATGTACGGACCGGTCCGGTTCGGTCCGGTCCGCCGGAACTCTTTTTTTTTTTAATATTTTTGAAAATGTGTTATGACGTTCGTAGCCCCCGAAACGACAAAATCTATCAATTCGGCTCAGGGGTGGTTTAGTAATTGACCACTACGTTACTGTGCCCTTGCGTCAGCAGGCCGTACGGGCGCGTCGGCGCGTTTCGTGACCCCGGTTGATTCAGGCGGCGCGTGCGGCGTCATAAGGCGGTGAAAATTTTTCCTCCGCCAGTCACGACGATTCGCAACTCTTCCCTGAATCGCATGGAGTGGCGCGTGTGGTTCAAATATGGACGAGTAGGCTCAAATAATCGGTTGAACGTTTATGTCCTCTTTTCTCTCTCCTCAACGCCGGAATCAATATCGGTTCCCCGAGTTATTGTGCATGCATTTCAGTCCCTTGGCTTTTGTTTGATTTCTGTAATCCAAGTTTCGAATTCTTTCAATTTCGTCCTTGCAGTCAAATTGATATATATGCAATTTGCATGTTAGTCCTTCTTCTTTTAATTTTTCGGTTTTCTATTAGATCCCTTAATTTGTTTAGTGCAGCAGGTTATATTGTTTTCAATTTTGTCCCTCATTTCAAATAATTAATAATAATAATAATAATAATAATAATAATAATAATAATAACAACAATTATTTCAATAATAATAATAATAACAATAAGAATAATAACAATAATAACAATAATAATAACAACAACAACAATAATAATAATAAGAAGAATAAGAATAATAACAACAACAACAACAACAACAACAACAACAACAACAACAATAATAATAATAATAACAACAATTATTTCAATAATAATAATAATAATAACAATAATAATAATAACAACAACAACAACAACAATAATAATAATAACAATTATTTCAATAATAATAATAATAACAATAACAATAATAATAATAATAACAATAATAATACCAATAATAATAATAATAATAATAATAACAATTATTTTGTTAGTAACTCTTTTGTTAATATTTTTTTTGCTCTTCATAATTTAATAATTTTTATTGTTTTGACAGTAATGGTGTTAATTTTTTTTATATATATTTTTAGTCTTTCGCCTAAGAATATATATAGGGAAAAGAAAACATGACCTAAGATTTTTTTAATATAAAAAATTAATATAAGTATTCTGAGATATATTTAATATAGTTATATAATAGTAGATGATCGGCCACACAATTACAAATAACCGATTAAAACACATTCACAAATTGATCAATAAACTACAACAAAAAAATATCACACCAAACAATCAAATAATTCACCATACAAATGGATACAAAAAATATTTCCATAACCAGTAAACACAACTGAATAAAGAAAAATTAGATGATCGACCACACAATTACAACAAAACCAACCACCAACAAATTCCCAATTGACTACAACAAACAAAAATCTCTAATCAATATAATCTAATACATTTTTTCGACCAACTGATTATATAATTATCAATCCAATTAAAACACACCAGATAATCAAAACATTGCAATTTTGCAATCTATGAGTTAATTAAATCAACACACAATTCAAATCCAAACTGTGACTAAATTATTCTCAAAACCAGTAAAATAATGTCAACAACCAACCAGATCAATGCAAACAAAAAATAATCTATCTTTAATAGATTTCAGCGATTACAATATTGCTATCAACCAGTTAAATGCTTAGTAACTGTTAAAAAATATTTAACCATCAACACATTCAGTTCAAGACAACAAAAAATCATCTTTCATTCATTTTATTGATTACAGATTTACATCAACCAATTAAATAACCATCAAAACAATTAATACATACTAAACAATTAATCAATTATGGTCTTGCAATACTCAAATTACAATTCGCTGATCTTTCATAAATTTTATCGCTTATAATTTTTAAATTTTGAAATTGAATTATTATCTGAGTATTTAAGCTTATAACAATAATCAACTAATTCAATACATAAAAAAAAATTATAGCATAATTTAAAATTTACAATTCTCTATTTATCAACTAAAAAATTCTTTCCTTACCACATAAATAATCAGTTTGCTATATATAAAAAGCCCGGCGCAACGCGCGGGCTAACCAGCTCGTACTTACTATAATGCAATGGTATATACTCAAAATTATGTAATATATCTGAGTGAAAACAAAACAAATACATATGATACTTTACAATATGACATAAACAGTGCATGGTAACAAGATGTATATAACATTATGTATAAAATTATATTTCAAAACTAAAAGCTAATAAATAATCAAGTTGAGAAAATCGAATATAGCTTGCCCTATGACAAAGTATGAGTTACAAAATAGAAGTTGTTTAAACATCTATTTGGTTGGAATAAAGAGTCTTTAGAAAAATTGTCAAGGTTAACATTAGCAACGTAAAAAAAAATCCTAAAATAGTTGTTGATAGGATACACAAAGCAATTATACAATTTAACCAGAGCTAACATGCCAAACCCGAGATTCTAGTTTTGAGACCAAAACAAATTATGAATTTTAATTTCTAACAAATCCAATATTGAATAATAAAGTTTTTTTTTTAAATAACACAAAATAACTTGAATCAACTTGCATTAACTCGTTAAATATTATTATTAAGTCATGAGGTTAGAATAATCTAATAAAAAAGCAAAACAAAACAAATCATGAAATCTAATTTCTAATCAACTCAATGTTAAAGGATAAAATTAGAGGAGACAATTAAGAAAAAAAAAATAACCTTAGGCAATCGAGTTAACACATAAATCTGTGACTTGAGTCATGAGGTTGGAACAACCCAATACCAAAACAAATCCAATGTGAGAAAAACTAACTTGAATCATGATATCAAGATAATCTCATAGAAAAAAAAGTTGAATGATAAAAATAAAAAAATAATAATTAAAAAAACACAAAAAATAATCCAATTTATCTTGAGTTAACTGACTAAGCATTATCCTCAAAATCATAACTTAATATGACTTAATAGAAAGTGAATTAAAATAAATCATAAAGATAAATACTCAATCAATCAAATATTAAATAAAAAAATAAATTAAAAAATTGAATTAATCAAGTAAACCAACAAAATATTAATTGAAAAACAAAGAGTGAGATAACCTTTTGAAATATAATCTAATTCTAAGTAATGAAAATTAGAAGAAATTAATTAAAAAATAAAAGAAAAAAACCATTATTTTAATAAATAATATTTTATGAAAATGAGTACAATAAAACCCTTTTTTTTTATTACTTAATGTTTAATCTTTCTTTACACTATTAGCGTGGTGTAATAAATAAATAAGAATTTAAATTTAATTTGTCTATAAATTTAGTAAATAATTTAAACAAGTTCAAAACATTTATAAGCTTTTTTTTTTAATATTTAATTTATATTTTTTAAATGTACTTTTTTATATAATATTAATAAAATTATATATAAAAATTATTATAATATATTTCTTATTAAAAAATATTTTAAAAAAAACATCTACCAAATTACAAATACTCAAAAAATGTACATCTTAAAAAGTGCTTCTACAGAGCTGCAAAACTCCACCTAAGCAAGATAACCTTAGCAAAGGAACACAGAAGTCTTCCAACCCCAAAACCAAGGCTTTCCGGAGACGGGCAAGGGAGGGCTTCTCAAAACTACACCTGCCGGCAATACTATCAAAAACACCTGCCGGCAATACTATCAAAACCCCACCTTTCTTGATCCTCTTATTCTGTTATTGTGCAAAGATCTAATTTTTTCCTTACAGATCTCACTCCCATTTTATTTTTTTTTGGGTTGCAATCTCACCTACCTGTCAAATTAATACCTTTTTTTTAATAAAAAAAACTCGTAAAGCTCGCGTCTTCTTTTCATTTTTTGTGTTTTTAGGCAGAATCAATCAATAATGGAGATGGAGTTTGTGGAGTTATTTGATGAAGCAAAGAAAGCTGCAGATGCTTCTCTCAATGAAGACGTATCTTCTAGCGGACCGGAGGTGACTCGGTGTGTTGATTCGTTGAAACAGCTCAGGAAGTTTAAAGTTACTAGTGAACTTCTTGTTTCTACTCAGGTAATCGAATAAAGGGTTTCTTTTATTTTTCGTTTGCTTGTTTTTTTTTTTTTTTTTTTTTTGTGGGGTCTAAATGATGTTAAATTGTGTTTGCTTGATTAGGTAATTAAGCATTGAGTTGATTGAACTTGATACAGTTTGATTTTAGTTGCAAACTTGTTCAGGGGGTGTTTTATATTTTGTGATAAGATTAGTGAAAGAGAAGAAAGTAGTAAACTTTTATTTCAAGCAAGGAATTAGTTCTTTCATTTTTTTCCCTTTTTGCCTATTGGTATAAATTGGATTAACATGAGTAGGTTGAAATATGAAAAGTCTTACAAGTGTCATTGATTGAAATCTGTTGGTTTAACATAACTTTTTAATAAGTTGATATTTGTTGATTCTAAAATATGAAAAAAACTTACCTATGATGTGCTTGATGGTCTCTCTGGAATCATAATTTCACGAATTGCTGAATTATTATAACTTGCTTTCATTACCCTTGATTTTCAATTCATCATTGGTGTGTGGTTGGTAGCCAAGAGTTGAGTTGCTTTTGCTAGATAGAGGTTATTTGGTTGTTTTGATGGACAGAATTTTGTGTTGTATTATGAAGTCTAATATCACTTGTTATAAGGATTTTATATAAAGCATGTTTATGTCTTGTGTGAATATCAAGTTTGCTGCAATGCTATCTTTTGCTTGCCTTGTGGTGTTCCAATGATTTTACTTTGGCAAAGTAGGCATCTGCTTTGCTGTCGAATGGTTGTGCCTACTTTGCTGTCGAATGGTTGTGGATCTTTGTTTTAGATAATCCATGAAAACTCTTCCAAAGAAACAATGGCAATAGAAACTAGGAGCTATTTTATTTGGCTTCTTAATATAGTTTGACTTTTTTTCTGTACAATCATGATTGTTAAAGTTCACTCAGTTTTTGGTTCTTTCCCAATTCAATCGTACTTGCAACCTTCATGCACTGTAAGTACTTAATTTTCAAGTTTTGTTAGACTCTACTCGTATGATTTTTTCTCTCCGTGTTTAAGTTTATTTGTGGCTTTAATTTTTAAATGCTTTGTTTTTTCATTTTGTAAAAAGGAGTTCAGTTTCTGTTTTTCATTTTTGATAGACTCTACTCGGTCAGTTTTTTTGCGTATTATTATAATTGCCAAAGTATACTCTGTTTTTAGTTCTTTTCCAACTCGCTTATACTTGCTGCTTTCTTGCACTTTAATTGGTTAAGTTTTCAAATTTGTTATTCTTAACCTTGAACTTATGTTTGAAATGGGTTGGGAACTTATGATTGAAACCGATATGTTGGTATGCTTGATGGATTGCCTTTGACATTTTGCTTGTCCGTGCATCTCAGGTTGGGAAAAAACTTCGACCTCTTGCAAAGCATCCTAAGGCTAAAATCCAAGCTGTTGCCTCTGACTTGCTTGAGATGTGGAAAAAGATAGTCATTGATGAGACGAGAAAAAAAAATGGTAGCTTTGACAGTAAAAGTTCAGTAAAAGCTGAGGTATCAAAATCAGAGACTGTCAAAGTTGAGAAGCTTCAAAAGACTGGTCTGGTAAAGGTTGAAAAGGTTTCGACCTCAGAAACTGTCAAATTTGAGAAAAATGATCAGGATAAGACTGTCAAGGTTGAGAAGATGAGCAAGCAGGAAATCCAGACTTCCAGTGTGAAGCAACCATCACAATCACGTATTGGTCCACCAAAGCTGAAGACAATGGTTAAATGTAATGATGCTTTACGCGACAAAGTCCGTGAACTTCTTGCAGAGGCCTTGTCCAAAGTTGCCAGCGAGGCTGATGAGGACATTAGGGATGAAGTAGAAGCATGTGACCCAATTCGAGTTGCTGTGTCTGTAGAATCCATGATGTTTGAAAAACTGGGACGGTCAAACGGAGCACAAAAATTGAAGTACAGATCTATTATGTTCAATATCAAGGACCAAAACAACCCAGATTTGAGGAGAAAAGTTCTTCTTGGAGAGGTCCAACCAGAGAGGCTTGTTACCATGAGCCCTGAAGAAATGGCAAGTGAACAAAGGAAGCGAGAGAATAACCAAATTAAAGAGAAAGTGTTGTTTGATTGTGAGCGTGGTGGTCAAGCAGAAGCCACAACGGATCAGTTTAAGTGTGGTCGTTGTAGACAGCGCAAATGCACTTACTATCAGATGCAGACCAGGAGTGCAGATGAACCTATGACAACCTATGTAACATGTGTAAACTGCAACAACCATTGGAAATTCTGCTAATCTGGTCTGTAGGTTGGACTGCACTTCTGTAGAACTGGTATGGGGCTGGTTATCTGTGAAGCTTCATCCGAATTTATAACTGAACCATCGTTTCAGTTTGTTGTCTTGGTTATTTGGGAAAAAATATTTCATTTATTTCCATTTTCTGTACGCCTGTTGGGGTATTATGTTCACGGGGTCTATCCTTCTGGTCTGATGACTTCAGCCAGACCTGAGACCGGAGCATTCCGGTTACCTCAACTCGTTGTATTAGTTTTGTTTTTATTTGTCGTTTTTAATTGAAGCTTTCCTTGTTCTTATGATGGAAAAAGAAAGGTCTAAACTAGATTACCTTACAATAAAGATGATGAGAGGCTGCAACGTTGTCACAGGTAACTCATCCATTCTCTATTACCATATGAGCCACCCCTTGTGCTTCTGTTTCTCACCGTTGCCTACTTATATAGTTCTTATGAATTTAGGGATTTTAATACGAAATCTAAAATCGTGAGTTTTGTTTTTTTGTTCTTTCCTTTGGAATTGATTTATGATATCGCTTAAGGACTTATGGTAACTCTTCTCATGACCTTGTTCTTGCAGCTCTCTCTCTTCCAACTAATAAGTCAATTTTGTAATTTGTATTTACATGTCTTTTATTATGAGCTCTTATATGTTTTTCTGGAGAGGGAACTTGTCCATCTCTTCTTACCTGAACACATTATGCTTCGTGTTTTTTTTCATCCTTGATTATTTAATGGCACATAATAAACAAAATAATTTGGGATTACAATATACAACAAGTAATAATCTGGGATCATTACCTATTGATACCAAGGATGTCGATACCATTTTGGCTAGTGTTTTATTTTTTGAAATAGCTTTTAATATGTTATAACTTTTACTACACCACCTCCTACCATGCAGCCTATATAATTTTATATTTTCGAAAGAAAAGATGGCATGTCTCGATCCAGCAGGGTGAGGTCCCGATTTGAACCAAAAGAAAAGGAAAATAATGAAGCTCTAGCTCCACATTTTGGAAAGTTGTAGTAAAAGTCAAAATACAGCAGATAATCATCATTTCAGAAATCAGATACAAACTGTTTTTCTCTTTTCAAAATCCATCTTTTAGATTCTACAATGAAGCAGTGTAGAAGTGAAAGAACAAGATGATAACCCATAAAACCAAAATCACAAATCAACAAGTTGGGATGAAGTCGAATTTTCTGAACCCCAGCTTGAACTTGGACTCTGCATTTCATTTCCCCCCTCTGATTCATCCAAATCTTCGGATCCCGTTTCCTCTGGTTGCACTTCAGTTGTCTTCTTTTCAAGCTCCTTCTCTCTCAGTGTTCGAATCGGAGAAATTATCTGCTTCAAAATATAAACATAGATTATTAGACAAGTACTGAATTTAATTTTCACGTTCCATACTCAACAACTTACCATAGAATAGGATTGGAGTTCCTTCAATCTATAAAGTCTATCAACTTCAATCTCCAACCTCTTTTGAACTTCTCCTCTCTGTTCAAGCTCCTTCATTTGCAAATCCATCACCATCTCCCTTTCTTTCATCATCTTCTCAGTTCTCTCTCTGTCAAGTCTCAGCCTCTCTAGCTTCTTCTTGATAACACTCAATTCTTCTGCAAGTGAAGAATCCAATGGCTCAATGGTGGATTTTGTTGGGGTTGTGGTGAAGATCGGATGGTTCTCCTTGTTGGAATCTTTAACCACTGAGAACTCAATCCACTCTTGCTTTGGTTTCAAAGTTTGAAGCTGGGTCAATGGAGTTACTGGTGAGTTCTTTGGCTGGAGTGGTTTCCGACAAGATTTTGGCCGGAGTCTCTCGTCTCCAGTGAGTGGAGATTGGAGCTTAAGCATGGTTGTATTGCTTTTTATGTCAGATGAGAAAAACTCGTGTGTGAAAGAGAGGAATTTTCCAAGTAGGAGAGAGCAAGTTTAGGTTTGAGTTTGAATGAAGAAAGGCGACAACGGCTACTAATATTTATATATGTGTGGATGAGGGGAGACAAGAGGCTCCTCAATCCAAGGGCGCTTGTCAACCATCTTTTTGGGATACAAAATAGTTTTTTAAGTGTTTATATATATATATATATATAATTCATGAAAAACTATGTATTTGTCATTTTGTATGAAACATTTTCCGTTTTTAATATTAATTTACCAAAAACCTTTTGCTATATATATATTTTTTCCAATCTAAATTACTTTCCTTTATTTCCACCAAGAAAAAAAAGAAAAAAAAAAGAAATAAAGAAGAAAAGTAGATGATTTGGCTTTGGATTCCCTTCCAGGCGAGTAATTATTCTCACAGGAGCCAGTGTTGGAGAGACTAGCAAGCAGGTCCCAGACCTTGATGCATCACTTTGCTGAGGTTTTCTTTCTTTCTTTTTATTGACATTATTGCTGAGATGAAACCATGCGTAGTTCCACCTGGGGAGGTAATTCTAGTTTCGTTTCGGTTGAAATATTTCATTCTGTTTTGGTTGAAAAATTTCATACCAATTAAAAAAATAAAACAAAACAATATTATTTTTATCTCGGATTAAATTTCAGTACATTCTAGATTTTTCAGCCAAATTTTGACTGAAACATGCTGGAATCATTTCGCTTGTGCCGTTTCGACCAAATTATATTTTTTTTAAATAATAAATTTTCTTACAATATCAATCATAATCCGACTGTTAGATTAAAATGAAATTTTACGAGGAATTTCTTGACATATTTATATATATTATATTAAAATTTCAAAAGAATCAGAGAATATCACTTTACGAGAATGATAATAACATTCTAGTAATATTATATATGTTCATAATTTTATTTAGAAAAATCATTTTATTATGTATTTTTTTAGATTAAATTGCACTTTTCTAAATAATTTTATTTTTGGATTTGAACTAAATGTTTTTTGAATTAATATATTTAATTACACACACACACACACATAAAAAAACAGTATAACCTTGAAACGGCGCGTCGAAATACTCCAAAACCTAAACATTTCGTTTCAATTGAAAAAACAAATCACCAACCGAGACAAAATTGACAGCCTTGGTTCCAACTGTTTATGTGCATGAAACTGTTGGAAATATATATCCAGAATAATGTCTCTTTTTCACCATTAATTACATATATACAGTAATACAACATTGCTCAATTTTCAGAGACAAGTCCCAGAACAGGGTAGTGGGGTGGTCAAGGAACTCAATCAAAGAGTCTTCCATCCAAAGTTGATGATTCTTAAGCACCCTGCGTGTCTTGATAGTTCATTTAACTTTGGGCAAAGAGACAACAAAAAACGACATGAGAACTCGAGGACCTACAATGGAGTATATACACTTCCGAGCAGCATCAAAATACTAAAATATCACAAGTAATCCATTGGAAGTTCCCAATCATCCTCTCTTTCTCTACTTTTTGAACGAGATTTCTGGCTCCTAGAACTTCTCCGAGTGCTCTGACCACGATGAGATGTAGCAGAACTTTCATAATCAGAATACTCTTCACCTTCATCTATTTCCGTCCCCATGTTCTGAGCATCCCAGAAGCCCTAGTATGAAAACATACTATGTTAACCTACAGATCATCATATCAAGCAAAATGATGGAAAGCTTTCAACTTCCTACAATGAAACAAAGGGTGTGTTCGTTGATATTAGCTTCTCTAGAAATGGAGTCGGTAAAAACAAAGTTTAAGTTAACTTGGGAGTTGGGATATCTGCCCCGGTTCAAATCACAGAAGAGAGTAGTTTCAAACCAGAACTAACTTTTGACTAAAACCAGATAGCATCAAACAAGTGGTGCAGGATTGATTCACTTGATGAGTTTTCAACTTTTCTCAAGAACAATAATTGCTAAGAACACACATCAGTAAGCCTCAGTGTATTGCATCAAATAGTCTGTATTCAAGCAGGCATCTATATTGTGCTTGTGCTCGTAAATATTCAAACATATAATATTTCATACAAGCATTGCTACCCTACTGAGGAGAAGTGAAGAGAAGGGGGGGAAATTCAGGATACAAAAAGTTGTTTAAAGGCAACTTAATTGAAATTAAGAAATTTCTTGGCACCAAAGCAAGATTAAGAGTTAAATAATTATGCATCAGGGTGTACCTTAGTTAACCTCTGTATGTGTGAGGCAGCAGATTCATGCACAACAACTGTGTCTGATAAAACTTCAAGCACATCCTCAACATGTAAAGCATAGGTACTCACCTGAAGGTAAAGAAAATGATTAGCATTTGAGTTCCTGTCCTTTTTCATGAAGGAAATTTCCGAGCAAGTCTTTACAGCAGATGAATGATATCTGTTTGTGCAAGTGCTACATGGCAAGAAATTGTCGCATGAGTTCTATTGAGAGAAAAAAGGCTAGTCAACAAACCAAACTGGATGGAATGATCGAAATCCCAAATGAATCAAGCTCAAGCGATTCCACTGCCCCAGAATTAATGTTGAAAGAGTACCCTCGCACCTAAAAATTTACAAATGAGAACAAGGAAATTGAATAGCGAGAGAAATTACAGGACTTGATGAATATAGCACTGACCTTTCCAATATCTCGAAGACCTGGTGTCACAACTCTATATCCTACCTAACAAGCACCAAAATTTAATCTCTCAAAAAATGATATGCTAACATGAAATCAGCTGTAGGAATACCAGAAACACTTCAAGAAAAATTGAAAACAGAAAACGCCTGCAGGGCATTTGAATGTTGGACAATATCGTTCACCTTTTCGAATAAAAAATCTTCTTTGATGAAGTACTCAAACCAGAACACAGAAAGTGGTAAAAAGTGATAAAGTATTCTTGGCACGAAACATTTTTTGGTTACAATTCATCATATTCGGAAACAAAGGTGCAGGTGACACACGGAAATATGACCACACCAGTGAACAGTGACACATACCAACGTTTCCAGGCCAGTCATTTTTAATTCAGTATCCATCCCATTCTCGTCCTCAACAAGTACTACATCCCCAACCTGCTAAGATCAACATTGTAATCCATATAAACCATTAGACAAAATTATGATCTATGACAGCATCAAAGGAAGTTATCATGAAGGTGGGGTCAGTGATGATCCATAAAATTAATAAAATAAAAAAAACTTTTCAAGAGTGATTAAATATAGTGACTAACATCCTATGGTGCCAAATTGCTAAGAAAGTCTTACAGATGGAAAAAAATTACCTTGCTAACGTCCTCCAGAAGAAACCTCTCTGATTCTCCAGAAAGCAAATTTGGCCTTACTTCAACAACTAACACCACCCACTGAACAAAGAAAAAGTCAGAATTTTAACAATGGGAATAAATCCACAGTTAATTACTAAATCACCCAGGTGCTATAACATCAAAGTGATTAAATCAATTATCAATCAAATGAGATAATATTAATGGATGAAAGTGAAAAAAGCTACAGCTCAAAGAGTACAAGACTTATAGATGGAGAATAACATCAACTAAGGAAAGAAAGAGGAGAAGAACATTTGAGGAGAAAAGCAATCTGGACAGCTATGAAAATGGGCAGTAGAGAAGGCGGAGAAACAGCCACAGCACAACAACAACAGCAGCAGAAATCGCATATCACTAAGACAGAAAAGGTAGAATGAAGATGAGGGAGAACAGCAGAATGGACAAGACATCAGAACAACACAGCTGCATCCCAAGTCACCGAACAACATCAAACAAATAACAGAAGGATAAAATGCAGCAGCAGATAATCTTGGAAAACCATTCCTCAAAATCAAAACACTGTGAAAAGGCCTGTAAGATGTATGGACTCAAAAGCAAAACTATGATCTGAGGCAACAACAGATGCATCAACAGAGGAAGGGGGCAAAAACTAGTAAAATGCAGGAGGACTAAGCACCAGCAAGAGAGCATGGACTAATCAAATAGAAAATTCACAGAACCACAGAACCAGACAGCGAAAGCTGCAGAAGTAAAACACGTCAAAGGAAGGGTTAAATGAAATAGCAAGCCAGATTGCGCAGCATAAAACCCCAACCACATTTCTTATCAGTCATTCTATGTCTTCTTCTTTCACATCAAAGTTAAGATAGTTCATAAGATTTCAACATGGGGAAGACACTCAAAACTTAAACTTCATTCAAACAAACTATTCAAAAAAGCTAGGGTTCCAGTTTAATTCTCTTGCTAATTACAAGCTATTATCTTCGAAGCAGAAAGCAGTGATTAATATTTGTTCTAACCAGGATAGCAGGCATGGCTTTTGCTTGATCAGTTTCATCCGTTTTCACTATATATATATATATAACAGTAAGTGAAAGACTAATGAACTTACAGATTTAGTATCGACCCAAATTTGAGAGACAAAACCCAAACTAAGAGCAGATTGAATGCTAATCACTTGCTTTGCCAAAATACTCGATCTTTTAATTACTTGCTTCCCTCTCCTTCCGTTTCTTAGCTTATTTCTCTCCTTCTCAACCTTACTTCCTTCTTCAACTGCAATCAAATCTTTCCCTTCTTTTCCATCCTTTCCACCATCCTTCAGTTCGAGAATATCAAAACCAAGAGAACCCACTTTTGTTTCTTTATCTTTATGAATCCTTGATGATTCTAATTCAAAGTTCTTCTCGTCTTCTTCTTGACCTTTTTCTTTAAACCCCACTTCACCAGAATTCTTGCTGGCTTTGGTGGTTGTAAACTTTAACCTTCCATTTCTGTTAACACTTGAAAAATTAACAGTTGAGTGAGGTTGTTGCCTTAATTTTTGAGGTTTGATGATGGAAAAGGGAAGTGGGGAAGAAGGAAGGCAATCACCCATGTCGCTGGCAGTGGCTGAGGATTATAATTTAGAGGGCTGATGTTGCTGTTAAGATCAACACTGCTAATATAGCTTTTGGATAACACGGCCACCCGCTTGCCCAGCATTCGTAGTCAAAGGAAAACCATTTTTTTCTTTTTCCCAAAAAAAAAGAGCTAAAATTATTCCCTTTTAATTTAAATTAGAACCAAGTATACCAGAAGATTGATTTTAGTAGGAAGACTATATTGTCGAAGGGTTGGATTAACTTCACTTAATTTAAAAAAAAAATATTCTAACTTGTTTTCTAATAATAATAATAATAATAATAATAATAAGCTTAAAATTTGATACTTAATTTAAAAAAAAAATATTGATACAATAATATTATATGTTATTTAAAAAAATATATTGAGATAATGATATATTTAATTTGTTTGGGTTAACCTATCAAGTTTTAACTCGGATTATAAGACTATGATTAACTAATAAAAAACAAATCAAGATAAATTATAAAAGTGAGTTTTTAATCAGCTTAATATTTAAAGTTAAGATTAATTTAAAAAATTATTAAATTAAAAAAAGAGAAAAAACACTAGAATAGTCAACATAAATTAATTTGTCAAGCTCATAATCCAGGTCATGAGATTATAATAACCCAATGAAAAATAAATAAAAATAAATTATAAAGATCAATTCTTAATCAACTCGATGTTAGAGCAAAACAAAAACTTCAACAAGCTTTTCTAACTATTGATACCAACAATTATGAGACTTCGTAATCTAACTATTCAAAAAGCTTCAACAAGACTCGATGATAGTTTGAGAAAAACTCATTGACACATTTTAAAATTTATTTTAGGATTAAAACTCATATGTTAGATCAATGCCTCTCCTTAAAACTAGGAGACTTATTCATCAATCTAGATAGTCAAAACAAGTTTAATCAAAATATTAGTAACTTGATGAAAACTTTTTGGAAATTTATTGATATATTTTTTAGCTCGTTTTAGGATTAAAAACCATGTATTAGGTTTACTTCGGCTCTCACAACTATGAAACTTATCAACACAACCATTTAAAATGTTTTCAAAAATATATTAAAGAAAAAATTAATTAGAATTCACGTTATTTATAACCATGATATTTGATGCATATTAAAATTCAGGAACAACATTAGGCAAATTAAAATCAAAATGATTTAAATGAAAAAAGCTAGGATATAAAAATAGATAATAAGAACAAAAAGCAAACAATGATATTCTTCTCATTCTCACATCCACAACTAGAAATGAGAACCTTACATTTTGCTCCCTCGTGTTTTTTTTTTTTTTTTTCATCTCGTCAAAACAAGCCAAAGCTCAATCTCTCAAACTTGCGCTCCTACGTAACTATGGATAAAGATCCTTTTTACAATTTTGCATTTCTATGAGAATTTTAAGAATTATTCGATTAAAAAAATTGTTCTTTCTAGACGCAATGATTGAATATAAACCTTAACAAGTTATCTATAGTACAGACTCCACTCTAGAAAAACAAATCCTTTAATTAATTTGTTTGTTTAACAATAATGTTATTTTTTTCCCTACTTTTTAAATTATTTTTTTAATGATTTTAAAATTTTTTAGATGATTTAAATCAAATTTCTAATGATTTTAAAACCCCACACCCACGTGGAAGAATTTGAAGATAAAAAACCATTGAGTAGATAATCAGAGGTAAGAACTTGAGACTAAAATGCTTGCTTTTTTATGATATCAGGTTTGAATCATGTGATTATTAATATAATAATTAGTTGTGTACAAACTAACTTGAATACCCTTGTTAATTTAAAGATTATATATATATATATATATTAAATCAAGCTTGGGGTATAAAGAATAAAATTAGTTTACGATGCGTAGGATAATAATTGTTGGAGTTTATTAAGATTAGATAGAGTGACGCAGGCTGTCATCCACCAAGAGATCCGAAGAGGCATATTCCCAAGATCCATTACTTTAGGCAAATTCAGTTACGTATCCTCCACTAAAAGAACGCCACGTACTTGATGTCAAAAAACGAGAACAAATCATTCACGTAAACATTGAACACGCACAGTGTAAAAGTGTTATTAGGAAATATAAGCGGCAGCCTCCCGCTTTCTCCCCGAGAGCTCTCTCTCTCTCTTCCATTTAAATTCTCCCATTCTCTCTCTCTCTCCCTCGGCATCCTCCCCAGGTAATCCAATTTCACTCCTTTTATTTTCTATCTTTTAATTCGGACTTTTAAGATTCTCTTGAGTAATTATTATTTTTAATTTATTTTAGGATTGCATTGCTGCTGCTTTGTTTTCCAAGCTATTTTAGGTCTGAGTATGATTTTTGCCTCTTTTTTTCTTGCTCTGTTCATTGAAATTAATACTTGAATTATGAATGAAAATATGCAGATTTCTATTTCAAAGTGTCCTTAAATTTTGTTGTTTTGGATCTGATTCGGGGTGCTCATTTGATTTAGTTTAGTTCTGTTTATTAAACCTAGAATTTAAATTATTATTTTTCTGATTTTTGTTGAGTTTTGCAGATTTGACGGACTAATCTTCATGAATTCAAGCACCACTGGAGCATTAACCGTTTCCTGCAAATCAGGAAACAAGAACAACGTTTTCTTCTGGATTCTATTTTGCCTTTTGCCAAAGTTTCTTGGGACTCCTATTGCATACGTCAACTTCCTTTTGATTAAGGCCATTGACAGGCATCCCTCAGTAGTTCGAGTTTTGGGTGCTTGTGGAGAAATCACGCTTTAGCTGTTATAGATTTAGCCTTCTGCAGCTAACATCTGTAATAGTGATAGAATTGAGTCAGCTGCAGTTGGTGTCAAAGTGATATTTGCCATTTTTGCAAAATGGTTTCCTCTCAATTTCCTGGTTTGACCAGGAACCGGTTGTTGTTTACTGTGAATCCCTTAGATACTGTAGTATCAGATCATGTTGAACTTGATTTCACTGATGTGTTTGGTCCTTTGCCATCGATAGATGTGAATTTTGGTGATCCTCTGTCTGTGGGAGATGGCGGTGAGCTTATTTATGACGACCCTGTTGTTATTCAGAACCGGTCACATTCACTGGTTGGCCCCTCTTCTTATGTTAGCCAATCATTGAAGCTCAGCAAGCTTAATTTAAATGAGATAGAAGATTCGATGGAACTAGTGAAGTGTGTCCTTGATGAGACTATTAAAGAACTAGAGGAATGTTCCATAGATGATGGTGCCATTGAGAAAGATGGGGAGGGTGTTGGTGGAGATACTTTGGAGCTCCAAACTGTGGGCATTGAAGATTTTGAGGTTTTAAAGGTTGTTGGGCAGGGTGCATTTGGGAAAGTTTATCAGGTGAGGAAAAAGGGTACACCAGATATATATGCAATGAAGGTCATGCGGAAGGACAGAATAGTGGAGAAAAATCATGTTGATTACATGAGAGGTGAAAGGGATATTCTAACAAAAATAGCTCATCCCTTCATTGTCCAGCTCAAATACTCCTTCCAAGTAAGTATCCGTCTGATAGTCAAGTTACGGCATTGACTTTATTTATTTCTAACATGAATTCATCAATCTGAGGAAATAGAATCTTTTTAAGGAATTACATTTTTTGTGAAAATCTTTACAGACAACGGATCTCAATATGAAAGTATCTATTTTTGAATTTCTTCTTTTTCCCATTGAGACTACTGAACATTAAATTTTACTGTTTCTGGCATGCAGACCAAATATAGACTATACCTGGTGCTGGATTTCATAAATGGGGGTCACCTTTTCTTCCAGCTCTATAACCATGGCCTTTTCAGGTATCTCTTATTTCATTGGTTTGGATACCCTTTGCTGAAGGCTTGAAGTAGATTGATACTTATTAAGATGTGGCTATTCTATTTCAGGGAGGATCTAGCACGTATATATGCTGCTGAGATTGTTTCTGCAGTTTGTCACCTTCATGCAAATGGCATAATGCATAGAGATCTTAAACCGGAAAATATCCTGCTGGGTTCAGATGGCCATGTAATTCCTTTCCCTCCCTCACCACCTCCCTCCATGCACATGCACCTACACGTTCTTTTCTGAACAAAAGAAGTTATGTTTTATACAATCTTTTGTCTAGGTAATGTTGACTGATTTTGGCCTCGCAAAGCAATTCGACGAAAATACAAGATCAAACTCAATGTGTGGAACAGTTGAATATATGGCACCCGAAATTGTTCAGGGAAGAGGCCATGATAAGGCGGCTGATTGGTGGAGTGTAGGGGTTTTATTGTATGAGATGCTCACTGGCAAGGTTGGCTCTCTTCACTAAATTCTATGTACTTTCTAATTGTGTTATCCTCCTTTTTCTAATTCTTACATACGCTTGTCACATAGATGCTTCTGAATTTGTTGAAATTTTTATCGTGGTTTCTCTGTGTACATTTCTGCTTGCAAAGCATTTTCTTAATTTGTCTGTCACCCAAGGGAATAAAGAAATTTGGTAGCTCAGATGCCAGATTTTGGATGTTGCTTGAAAACATAGGATATTGAAAAAATGCATGCATAGGTATATATTATCTTGTTTATTTTTATGCTTCCTTTGGGTACTGGGGAGAATCCCCGTTTCCCTACTCTTCTTGCAGCTTATTCCTTATTGATATGAAGTATGAACATGTGTCTAAGAGGGCTGCCAAACCTTTCTAAATCAATTACAGCAGTTAATGGTGCCTAATCATTATGTTTGCTTTCTTGTCATTTGCTCTTGCAGCCTCCTTTTGTTGGTGGGAACAGAGACAAAATTCAACAGAAGATAGTCAAGGATAAGATCAAGCTGCCATCATTTTTGACAAGTGAAGCGCACACTCTGTTGAAAGGGGTAAAATTTATAGCCATCTTCTATTTATGTCTTAAACAGTGAGTTGGAATGGCGAGTGAGGTACTAATTACGATGCTCATCACTAACTAAAAGAGCTAAGTGAACTTGTTTGGCTTTGTTTTAGCTCCTCAACAAGGATGCCAGCAAGCGCCTAGGAAGTGGACCTTTGGGAAGTGAAGAGATTAAGCGACACAAGTGGTTCAAGCCAATCAACTGGAAGAAATTGGATGCAAGGGAGATCCAACCCAGTTTCTGTCCGGATGTAGCTGGGAGGCACTGCATTGCTAACTTTGACAAGTGTTGGACTGACATGACATTGTCAGATTCCCCAGCTGCCAGTCCTAAGATGAATACGACGAATCCCTTTGTGAACTTCACTTATGTAAGGCCCGCGGCCTCTTTCCTTCAACAAAGCAGCCCCTTGTTCTAGCACAGCATACATCGGATCACTCTTTATCTCCCGTGATATGTGGACTCGAGTTTGAAGCGGTTTATTTAGGAAGCGTCAAGGTGTATCGTTTTGTTTATGAAGCTCCAAAGATCAGTTGGATAATATTCTTTGGCATCTTTAGTCTTTTTTAAAATTTAACTCAAATATGGTGTGTGGATGTTCTCTCACCTTTAAATTACGTTGAATGGGAATTTGTAAGAGCTAATGTCAGAGTTCCTAGTATGCTCTGATGTTTATTTGTTTTTGTTTTTTATTACAAAAAAGATTAAACTAAAGGTCTTGTTTTCTTTTCATATATTTAGCTATGCGGACTAAAAAACAAAATTGATTGGAATTTTAGACGATGAAAAGGTAATGCATTTGCCCCCACGAAGTTTGAGTTTATCCCGTCAGGGGTCAGCCCAAAATTGTCTTGTTCAACGAAGAGAAAGGCAACCGAACCTCAGCCCCGTTGTCAGCCTGTTGAATATACTTTACAGAGAAATGGGGCTGTATCTTTGCCCCCGAATTTCCTTCTCAGTGGATAAATTTGTGTATGGCATCAGCCTTTGCTGACATGAGCTGGATTTCTTGAGGGACAGCTGAGCTCGTTACATTAGAGCTCACTCCCTGCTGAAGTAGTATGGCTTCTCTGATATCTCCCATGACACCTGCACTTCACCAGAATCCTAAAATTATTTGCTTTTCTGCTTTCAAGCCTACTTTGCATCATGATACACCTTTCATTGATCGTTCGAGAAGTAACTGGGCAGATGTAAAGCATTTTTCGGCAACATTCCAGATGATTTATTGGAGAACACTTTTCAACTGGACCAATTCCCAGCTTTTCAATCAGGTTGGTGCAATTTTAGAGTATTACTGAGGAACTGTCAGATACGTAGAAATGGGGTCTTCTGGTTTTTGCTGGGGTGGCATGGATTTATTTAACCCAAGTTGTCAATTCTGTTTTGGTTTATGTTTTGTTTTTTTTATTTGGAACAGAATATTTAAAAAAATATAGTTTTTATATGCAGTGACAGCAATTCCTATACTGAATCCTCCTTCCAAATCTCTCTTTTAACCAACTAAAGAAGACAGATGATCTTTACGAGCGATGCTACCATGGGTAATACATTTTCATATTTTAGATTCCGAAGAAGAGATTAACGAATGTACACTTGTGGAATGGTTTGTTGGTTCTTGATCCTTTTTAAGCTTTAGATGTTGCAGAATGAAAGCCAGAATATGTTTTTGTTACTAGAATCGGAGGAAGTGGATACTTATACAAAGACTTGCATGAAAGAACTTTGTAATAGACAATTTGAACGGAAAAAACTAAGGGTGGAAGACTTAATATTGCTTGGCAGATAATACAATTAACAGCTTATGAAATACGAAATTCTTTCTTTAAGCCATATACTTTATTTAACAGCACCAGCAGTAATGTTTTGGGAGGTACTAAAACAAGGGTTTTATCGTGACTGATGTGCTTCTTCTTCCCTTTTCTTTTGTGACTGGGTAGGTACTTTTACAAATCATCATGGTAGAAGATTGCCTCTAAAGGATTCTTCTTCTTGCAGCCCCATTTGCATTTCCATGAACACATGGAGTTGAAGATTGCAACTCGTGTTGAATGGAGGGAAATTATGTTTGATGTGGAAGGAGAATTTGATAGAACAATTGCATATCCATCATCCATGTAATCAGTCCCAGCAGGAAAAAGCTGCCACAGAAGGCTCCCAGCTCCACTCCCACCTCTCTTGGTTGAGTTCAAGAGGGTCTTGTACACCATGTTAATCATCGTGTCACGGAATGATGAGTTGTAACCAGGGTCTTTTGAAGAAACACCGAACTCCGCGAACACAACCGGCATTCCAAGATATCTCTCAGCATCCTCTATGTGAGCTTCCATCCATGACTTGATGAATTCTATATGAGAATCCGAAATTGTTTGCGAAATCCTTCATCAATAGATTTAATTATTTGCTTAGATCCTAAATGAGAAAAGGTAATTTGCATCTGAAGTTAAATAGCCACAATGCAAACAATGATGCTCAGAAATAGTGCACAATTTCACCCGTCAATTTTTTGTCATTGTTGATGCAGAGAGTACTTACCAGGAGTCTGCATAAATGTGAACAGAAGCAAAATCAACACCAAGAACCTGATGGTTCCTGATAAAGTCAGTTCCAACTTGTGTAGCATATGAATTTGGATTAAACTGGGTCCTATCAGGAGCTGATGGACCGTAAAATCCCTCCAATCCAATCTCTAACAAGTGCTTTGCATCCATGCTCTTCACATATACTGCCATGTCTGTTATCCATGACTATATATATATATATATAAACAATAACATGAAATTGCTTTAGAAAATGATGGCACAAAGCACAGACCAGCAATCAGAATATCTTGTATAGGATTAATGCAAAATCCAAGTGTTGAAGAACAACAAACCTGCAGTTTATCACCAGAGGGGTCTGATGTGCACCGAGGTTCATTCATCAACTCCCAAGCAAATATCGTAGGGTCATCCTTGTAGGTTATGTTTGTGAGTGTATTGACTCTATTCAGTACCGCCTGCATCCAATGAACAAAGAAACTGTAAGATTATTTTCCGAGTTCGATGTCAGAGTGCACAAAAAAAGAAGGTTGGTTGGGTCAATAGTATGAAAGTTGCCTTGACATGAGCCTTATAGTAGCTTCTGAGAGTTGGATGGGAGAAGAAATCATCATCAGATGTCAAATTAAGGCCAGTAGCTTTTCCCCATTTAACATACTGTGCTTTTCCACCATATGCATCCCAGTTGTTAGTCAATGATAATATGAGCCTGATCTTGTACTTCTTTGCTTCACTCACCACAAAATCCAAGGCCAGCTCAAAAAAAAAGAGAAAAAATAATAATCATGAGACGTAAAGAATGCAAAGTAAAATAGCTTTGGAAGCCTAGCTATCAGTGTCTTAGTGAGTTTGCTTCTTTTATAAGTTCAAAAACTAGGCAACAGTTACAGATACCTTGAAAACATCTTCATCGTAAACACCAGGAGATTTCTGAAGAGCTCTCCATTGGCCATC
The DNA here is from genome assembly GCA_964035475.1 of Salix caprea. Lineage (NCBI taxonomy): Eukaryota > Viridiplantae > Streptophyta > Magnoliopsida > Malpighiales > Salicaceae > Salix > Salix caprea. Next base: position 6,536,269 of record OZ037751.1, read on the forward strand.
ATTAAATGCCCAAGTCCTGCAAACTGTTAGACCAACTGAGGATGCTTGTTGGAAAACCTCAGTGACTTTTCCTCTTGTAGATTGATCAGCAGCAAACACCATCAACCAGTATGTGTTAAATCCATTGACATAGAAAGGTTGGCCATTGATCACAAACTGGTTTCCTTTTTTGGCCACCATTTCCCATTCATCTTCTTCCACATCATTCAACTCATAGACCCTGAACATTTGAATAATCAGAGTAATAAATGAAACAATCTAATTTTACAGAAAATTATCAAATGAAATATAGTCCTTGCTCATGGTTACCCTTGACTTGAGCTAGATGGCAAATGATTGTCCACTTCCTCCACTGTTGTGTCCCAGCGGCCATCATCCATAACACCAAAGCTGCTGCATTTTAAACATTCATTAAGAAGAATAAAAATGGATATGAAAAAAATGATCTTGAACCCAAATATCCTCTTGTGGGTATCCATGGTATTGAGTCAGCAAGCCAAGTGTTGCCCATTCCTCTGTATTGGACCACATATTTATATGCATATTGATCATCTAGGTCTGTCTTACACTGGGTAGCAGAAACTGTAATGTACAAGAAGAGTGTTGAAGAGGGGATCAACACGATAGCTTTAAAGCCAAGAAAATTTCAATTCTTGCACTTTCTCTGCCATTTTATTTTCTTCCAAAAACAGATACATTGATGGAAATATTCAAGTAAAAGCTACATGTATTTCTAGGTGTGCATACTTGGATAAGGCTCAAGGTATGACTCCTAAGGTAAGTTTGAAGGGTCCTACAAGAAAATGAAACCCTTAAAAACCACATTACTCTTAGTTCAGATGTCACTGACCTTACTTCAAGGTCACCGCATCTCTTGGAGAAGATGGAGCTGCTGGCAAGCAGTAAGCACACGCGCGCGCGCGCATATATAGGCAAACACAGGAAAGAAATAAATCTATGGATGGAGACAATTTACAGAAAGTGATAAATACCATTTATCTGGGAAAAGCAATCTGGAGAAGTAGAGGGGAGCGGACAAGAAGGTAAGCAACACTAAACTTATCTGTTGCAGACTTAACTTGAATGTTTTGTGACGCATCAGTCTGGCAATGGCATTCTTTGATTTGGTTGTCCACTCACAAAACCTGTCTGATTCATCGATCCACTATCACATGATTTATTATTTCTCTTCTCCTTTTGGCTCTTATTTTTCTTCTTCCGGTCTAAAAGTTCCCATTAATGCCTTTTTCTTTTAGTCTTTCTTCTTCTTTTTTCCCGTCATCGTCTATGAAAAATTCTTGATAGGATACATCTCTACTTGTTTTTAGGTATACAGGGACTTGAATAGATTATTATTATTATTAGTATATAGGGAACTATTGCTTAAAATTGGTAAAAATGTAGAAACCCCTAAACTATTAGCTATGTAGAAACCCCATAAACTCATCCACGCAGATCTTGGATCCAATCATTATTAGATTTAGTGTTTCAAAGATTGGAAATTTTATATTTGATTTGAGTCTTAAAATGATTTTGGGTATTGAATGTTGTTTATGAGGTGAAAAATAAAAATTATCTAGATAGTTTCTTGTAGTAATTTAGTGGCTAGTGTTGAAGTCCCAATTGTGAATAGTGATGTAAAGGGTCATAATTCAAACACTATATAATTGACTCTGTGTTGATTTTGTTTTTTTAATATAAATAAATAGTTCAAATATTGATAATGTGTTTTTTAATGAACAAATAGTTTAATCATAAACTTAAAATATGATATATATTGGAAAATATTTTTTTTAATATTGACATTGTGATATATTGGATGAGTTTCTTTAAAAAAGTATTGAGACTGCAACATATTGGATCGACTTGAGTTAATTCGTTAGAATAAATTAAATTATAAAAGTTAATTCCTAATTAACACAATTTTAAAAGGTGAAAAAACTAACTCAACCCAAGTTAATTTATCAAACCCGTAACTCGTAACATGAGATTAGGATAACCTTAAAGAAAGGCAATAAAAAAATTATCAAGACTAAATTTTCAACTAACTCAATATTGAATGAAAAAATAAAAAACAACAACTCAAGTCAATCTAGGTTAGTATTTTAAACTAGCAACTTGGACTGAGATTAAGATAACTTTATAAAAAGCAAATCAAAAAAATAAAAAAACTTTGTTTTCAATAGATTCAATGTCGAAGTTTGAAATTGAAAAGAAAAAAAATGAATCAATGAGATGATTGGGAAAACTCCACAAAATGCATTTTTTTTTTTTATAAAGTTCAATTCTCAAATAACCTAATATATATAACAAGTTCACCATTGGTAAGTTGATTGTATAGAATGATTTTAGTTGTAAAGGTATCTTTGATCTTGTTGCGGAACTTTCTCTTGAGTATAGGTAAGTCTGCAAGGAATTTGTTTTTTTTCCCAAAAAAGTTGATTTGAATATTCTCGGAGCATGACACATGTAAGGAAGGTGTTTTTGTACCATTGAAAGTCACTAAGCTTTTTACACCTAAAGTTAGATAAAAGTTCAACATTTTTGCTTTCAAATGGAAAGGGTCTCCTACAAAATATAAATAGATTATAAGGATAAGGGTTGACACAACATCTTGGATGGTATCTTCTAATGGGTCAAGGATGGGTGTTTGGTTTTCATATGTTTGGATGGAGTTTAGGATATTTAAGTGATCGGTTTTAGCGAGATGATAATCCCACTATCATTTTAATTGACTAGAGAAACTAATAATAAGGAGCTCAACTATGATTTTGTCTGGGGTTCCTGTTTGGGTTTTGTATGGTCATTTGTTGAAAGGTATTTAGGATGTTGTATTCAAACATTCCATTTATATTTCATTCATATAGGGAATAAACATTTTCTCTAATTCCATAGATCAACATTTCAAACATCTGCATACATTCTTCTATGTTATTAAACAAAATGGATTAGTTTTTCTAAATTCTAAATTTCTCTATTTCAAACTCGTGTTTGTTTCTTAGGACCTTATATCTATCAAAGTACTATAACATCCACAGAGAGATCTTTATCATTCACCAACAAATTTCCTGATAAGATCACTAATAAAACCTAGTTACAAAAGTTTCTAGATAGTCTCAATTATGTTCTAGATTTTTACCCTAATATTAGTTGTCTATCCAAACCCTTCTTTACATGAAGGATTAAGGAAAAATCAAGTTCCATGGTCTGATTGTCACACCAACCTTTTCAGAATAAAAAAACAAATACAAATTATCCCACTTCTCCATTTAGCTGACCCTTTAGCTCCAAAGATAATTGAGACAATGCGTCATACGTAGGATATGGGGGTATTCTCAAGCAAGTCCAAAATAATAAAGAACAAATCTTCCAATATATATTTGCCCATTAAAATGATTGTCAGAAAAACAACTCCATTGTCATAAAAAGGAAAAATTTTCAATTGTTTTATGTATTGCAAAATTTCAAAGTGATTTATTAAACTAAAAATTTCTTTTATGAATTGAATTCAAATTTGCAAAAGAAGTTCTTCAAAAACAAAGTTCAAATCTAGCTTCAAAACAGATTTTTTCCATATGACAAACTATTTTAAGCATTTTGTATTTTGACATTGAATATATCAAATGAGTTTCTAATTCCATCCCTGATTTCTTGACTCGAGAGTTCCTCCAAAACAAGTCCTGATGCCTCTCAAGGCACGCATCAATGACAAGGTAAAATCTCCCTAAACACATCCAACAAAACCAAAGAACCCAAAACCACCTACAAATACAAAACTTACGGCTTCAACAATCTCTTTTGTCAAACCTATCAAATCTTGGTTAGAGGCAGTAATCGAAGAAAAAGAAGCTACAAAATCATCCCAAATACAAAAAGACAGTCCAATATATATATATATATATATATATATATATATATATATATATATATATATATATATATATATATATATATATTCAATTAAGAAAATACCAAAAACATATTTAATCTGCTAAACATGTGATCCGAGTTATGAAATTGGGATAATCTTAGAAAAGAAATTACAAAGATCAATTTCAAACTAACCAAATATTATAAGATGAAATAAAAAGAATCAAATAGAAAAAAAACAGCTCATACAAAAATAATTTGAGTACCTATTAAACCCACAACTTAGATCATGATATCGAAATAAATTCATAGAGGAAAAATAATACACACACATGAAATCTCATCCACCTGGTATTGAAAAATCCAATCAAGAGAAAAAAAATCCATAAAAATAATATATAACCCAACTTAAAAAAACAAAAAAAATAAAGTTACAAATCACAATTTCCAAAACCATTTGATATTTAAGGATAAAATAAACAAATAAACAAAAAAATTAAGTTATTGAATGGTTAAATTATTTAAAAAAAGCACAAAACACTATTATAATAAACAATGTGTTGTAGGTGCGGCTACAATGTGAGAAAGTGAAGAAGAAATTCGAGTAGACATTAGGTAAACATATTTTTTAATGAATATAAGGAGGGCTCAACAAAACTAATTATTGGAGTTAGTGGAACAGCAGGCAACCATGATTGATAAGAGGTGTAAAATCATAATAGAATTTATACAATTTCAGTTATTTTTATATTTAAAATTGACTTTAAATATTTTAGAAAATATTAACCATGAGTCAAACACTATATCTTGGAATAAATAAATAAATAAAAATGACTACGAGGGGGTGACATGCAGAGCACTTGTGAAATAGAAACTAGTGGCCTTGAAGTAGCAAAAGGTAACCCTCCCCTCGTTCAATTAATTAAAAACAAAAAAACTATCTTCCTTCGAAACCAGGCTCATGCTTGGATGGCTCCGTTTTTCTCTATTCTTATATTTAATTACTTAATTTAATTTGTTGTTGGTGTCAAACAAGAGATCCTTATACTTAGCAAGATTGTATAAAAATTTTGGTATTAAAATTAAACGAAACTAAATAATGAGGGATGAAATTGAATAAAAAAATAAATAACAATAAAAAAATAAAAACTAAATTGGATAAACAAAATAAATAATATCTTATTTGTCTCTCAAAGGACACGAAAGCTGCAAACTCAAACCACTTTTCTTTCTAGAATTAATAACTATGTTTATAAAAAGACCAAATGGGAAGCCAATTTGTTAATAACTAAAAAACCAGTTTGAAAATTCGACAATGTCCCTAGTTGCAAGTTTTAATTTTTTTGCTTTTATGGATATAATAGTCTTTACACTGTAATTCCAAAATATAAAAATATTAAATTATCCTAGATCAATCTTCTAAGAAATTTCTTTTAAGGGTAATATAATCTTTACACTATATATTTAAAAGATCAAAAGATTATATTATCTTCGACCAATATCATGACTACTACATTTTATGAAAAAGATCGTATTATCCCTAATAGCAAGTTCATCGATTTATTGTTAGAAAAAATGGTAATCATATTATTGCAGTGAACAATGATCTATATCTAAGAATATTAAATTCACCTTAACTGTTAGTCGTTTTTAATGATAATTGAAATACCCTGAATTTTTTGTGCAATTATTTTCATTTCAATTGTCATGTACTTGAAGTATATAAAGAAAGGATATTCTTTGGTGCACTATCCACTTATTCAATCTACAACTACATTTATATACTATTCATATTTACATTTTAGTGCATTATAACCCTTATAAATTACATGCATAAGCTGGATTTCATATAATCATTAGAAAATATAAGGACCTATATGATAGGAAGAACCATGCAAGATCACAAATGACTATAGATATTTACCTTATTATGATTATTATATTTTACAACTATATGAACACAACCGATACCAATTACAATTCTACAAGAACATCAATTTGTATTCTTTTCTATTTAATATTTCATCATCAATAACTAATAAAATATTTTTTAATAAAAAAATTATACTATTGTTGTACCAACTCTTTGATTTAACATTTATTCCATAGCTTATCTCAATGCAATTCTTCACTCATTTCTTTTTTATTCATTGTAACTTTTTCATTATTTAGTTTATGTCATCATTTAATTTCACAACACCCTTAATTTATGCCACTTTTCGTCTCTCCATTAAGAATTATATGTTTTCTAGCTTTCCAAAGTTTTCATTTCATTTCAATGAATTAATTTTTTTAGTTTGTCATATTATTTATTTATCAATATCAATTTCAAAGTCAAAGTTTATAATGTTTATTACAATTTATCCACTTAAACTCGATATATTTCCAATATAATTTTGGGTTACACATACATCTTTTTTTTTTAGATTTGACGAAACCCTATCCTTTTTATGCATTCTTTGCGAGCCTGAATTAAACGAGTAAAACTCTGGCTATTATTAGTTTTTCAAACTTATATTTTTCTTAGAAGGTTGATCAATCATACTTTTCTTCTTAAATATTTTTCAAACTTATTTATAACATGTTTCACTGTAGCCATTTCAATTATACTTTTCATCTTAAATATTTTTCAAACTTATTTGTACCATGTTTCAATATTTCTTTTCAACTTAAATATTTCGCATGTTATTAGTTTTTAAAATTAAGTATTTCTCGCGCACCAAGAATGCTGAAAGCTTTAACACCGACCCACCAAGAAAGTTTTTCAAACAAATGCCAAACAAGTAACAACTAATCATGTGTAGAAAATGGTACAATAACAGCTATAGTCAGCTGGATAAAGCACCGAACGCGTTGAAACGGTCTCACTTGACCCCGTTTTAGAGAATCTCCCCCCTCTCCTTCATCGCTGATCTGTCTTCCAGCCATGTTTCCCGTTTTGCACCGCGAATGGCCATTACTGTAATTAACACCACCTCTAAGGACACTCACGTAATTAACACCGTTTTACTGGGATGCTTGTAATTATTGTAACGTTTACTTTATTGATCGACCCTCAAGCATTTTTATGTATTAATATTAAAAATAATTTTTAAAAAATAAAATAAATATTATTTGAATATATTTTTAAATAAAAAATAATTTAAAAAACAATTACAACCCTATTCTCAAACAGTTCATAAAAAAAAATTGTAATTCAAGAAACTAGAATGAGAAGTGGTTGATGGTTCGAGATCAAAACTTTAATTAAAACAATGACCCGATAACTTTTAAGTGTATCTGTACTATTTTATATTTTTTAAGAATTTTATAATTTAAAAATAAATTAAAATATTTTTTTTATTTTTAATGTTAGTATATCAAAATAATTAAAAAGTAATTTAATATTTTTATAGTAAATGTAGTTTTAAAACCCATCAAAATATAGATAAAAACACAATGTTTAAAAAACAGTTTATAAAGTGTTCCTTTGAAATTGAGATTGAAACTGTTTTCTTTGGTTAAAATTTGTAAAATAATTTTATTGACAATATTTTTATTTATAATTTTTGGATGTAAAAAATAATTTTAAAAAATAAAAAAAATTAATATACATATTTTTTTATAAATAATTCCTATAATAATAATAATAAAAAAAAAAAACATAGCCGACGCGAGATGACAGGATGGATTAAAGTTTCCTTTCGCTTTCTAGGGGCGTCAGCTTCTCTTACTCGATCTGTCCGATTAGACCCAGCCAGTTCATTACTCTCTCAGATTGATTCCATCTAAAAAGGTAAAGCCCTCACCTTCACCTTCTATAATCTCCATTGCTTTGTTCCCCTAGATCTCCAGAAAAATGGCTTTGTATTCTCTGTTTCTCTCTCTCTACGAGCTCATTGTTATTAGCATTGCTTCTTTCCCTTCATTGTCTTTGGGTTTCTAGTGCTGGATTCCTTGCTTCCTTTTGTTAAGTTCCTAGCTAGTTTTTCTTGTTTTCAAACTGGGTTTTTGGTGTTTGTTGAGCTAGTCCTTGATCCAGTCACCTAAAGGTTTGAACTTGATTTGAGTGCTTAAGCACCCAGATCTACACTTTATCCTTGTCAAGCATCAGTTTTGAGCTCGCTTTGTTTCTGTTTTGGGTGTTTAATCTCGTGGAGGGACTTCTTAGCCTGTTTTGTTGAGGTCTGAGTCCCTAAGAAGCATGGATAAGTGTTTCTGTGTTTCTGTTTTTGTTTCTCTTTGCTTGTTATATTTTCAAGTTATTTTTGCTGCAAATTATGTTCCCACCGAGAAAATTCTCCTAGATTGTGGGGCGGATTCAGATCAACCCGACGCAGATGGTCGGGACTGGACCTCAGACAGGGGTTCTTTATTTTTGTCTTCGTCTGCAAATTCATCCACAGCCACTGCTTCCACTCAAGACCCTTCTGTTTCCCAAGTTCCGTATCTAACAGCACGTATTTTTCGGTCCAGTTTTACCTACAGTTTCCCAGTGGTTTCTGGTCGTAAATTCATTCGTTTGTATTTCTATCCTTCTTCATACAGCGGGCTTAATGCTTCCAATGCTCTCTTTTCTGTTACTGCTGGGTCCTATACACTTCTTAGCAATTTTAGTGTTGCTCAAACCGCAGAAGCTTTGAATTATGTTTCAATTATGAAGGAGTATTTGGTCAATGTGGATGGTGAAAGATTGAACATAACTTTCAGTCCGTCTTCAAATCCTTCGAGTGCTTTTGCATTTGTAAATGGAATTGAAATCGTGTCAATGCCGGACATTTATAGCAATGTTGATGGAGTGATGATTGTAGGCCAAGATTCCCCTTTTCCCATTGACAATACTACTGCCCTTGAGAATGTATATAGGTTAAATGTGGGAGGTAATAGCATTACACCCTCAGCTGATACAGGTCTATTTCGATCGTGGTCTGATGATCAGATATATCTTTATGGGGCATCGTATGGTGTTCCACAGAGTGCTGATCCAAATATGACAATCAGATATCCTGCAGGGATGCCCTCTTATGTTGCCCCAACTAATGTGTATGTTACTGCTAGATCCATGGGACCAGATCCTAGCATCAACCTGAATTACAATTTGACTTGGATTTTTAGCGTGGATTCCAGTTTCAATTACTTGGTTAGGCTACATTTCTGTGAGGTTTCGAATATAACCATGGTTAATCAGCGAGTGTTTGACATCTTCCTCAATAATCAAACTGCTGAAGATGGAGCGGATGTGATTGCCTGGGCAGGGGGGAATGGGAACAATGGAGTTCCAGTTTATAAAGATTACGTGGTGCTAGTTCCTGCTGGACCTCCTCAGCAGGATATGTGGCTTGGTCTTCATCCCAATCCGAAGTCAAAGCCCCAATATTATGATTCAATCTTAAATGGTGTAGAGATTTTCAAGCTAAGCAATTCAAATGGCAATAGTCTTGCTGGACCAAATCCAATTCCTGCTCCTAAACAGGACGAAATTGACCCCACAAAGGCCAGACCATCATCTGGCTCTGGTCAATCAAAGAGCCCAACAGCAATTATAGCTGGAGTTGTGAGTGGTGGAGTAGTTCTAGCTATTGTCATTGGTTTCTGTGTTCTTGCTGCATCCCGTCGCCGCTCTAGACATGGAAAGGAGCAAAGTTCAAGTGACGGGCCATCTGGGTGGCTTCCTCTTTCACTTTATGGAAATTCACATTCTGCTAGTTCGGCCAAGACAAATACAACAGGAAGTTACACTTCCTCCCTGCCTTCAAACCTTTGCCGTCACTTCTCATTTGCTGAGATCAAGGCTGCCACCAAGAATTTCGATGAGGCTTTGCTCCTTGGGGTGGGAGGTTTTGGTAAAGTTTACAAGGGAGAAATTGATGGTGGAGCAACTGAAGTTGCAATCAAGCGTGCTAATCCACTCTCTGAGCAAGGAGTGCATGAGTTCCAGACTGAGATTGAATTGCTCTCAAAACTTCGACACCGCCACCTTGTTTCATTGATTGGGTGCTGCGAAGAGAATACTGAGATGATCCTTGTTTATGACTACATGGCTTACGGAACATTGCGTGAACATCTATACAAAACCCAAAAGCCCCCCCTACCATGGAAGCAAAGACTTGAGATATGCATTGGGTCTGCTCGTGGTTTGCACTATCTCCACACTGGTGCAAAGTACACTATCATCCACCGTGATGTCAAGACGACGAACATTCTTTTGGATGAGAAGTGGGTTGCTAAGGTCTCTGATTTTGGGTTGTCAAAAACAGGCCCTACTTTGGATCACACTCATGTCAGCACTGTTGTCAAAGGTAGTTTCGGCTATCTGGATCCAGAGTACTTCAGGAGGCAGCAACTAACTGAAAAATCCGATGTTTACTCTTTTGGAGTTGTGCTTTTTGAGATACTATGTGCACGACCAGCCTTGAACCCAACACTGCCTAAGGAACAGGTGAGCCTGGCAGAATGGGCTGCTCATTGCCATAAGAAAGGCATTCTTGATCAGATTCTTGATCCCTATCTGAAGGGGAAGATTGCACCAGAATGCTTCAAAAAGTTTGCTGAGACTGCAATGAAGTGCGTCTCTGATCAAAGCATTGACAGGCCATCAATGGGTGACGTACTCTGGAACCTAGAGTTTGCCTTGCAGCTACAAGAGAGTGCAGAGGACGGCGCCAAGGGTATGGTCGGAGAAGATGAGGAGGTGCCATTCAATGCCGCCTATAAAGGGAAGAAAGATCCCGATGTATCCCTCGGCTATGATGGTAATGTAACAGATTCAAGGAGCAGTGGAATCAGTATGAGCATAGGCGGTCGGAGCGTCGCCAGTGAAGACTCTGATGGCTTAACTCCAAGCGCTGTTTTCTCACAGATCATGAACCCGAAAGGACGATGAAATCATCATGAACAGGACTGCATTTGTTATCAAAGTTTCCATAAAATCCAGTAAGGCAGTTTGCAATCTGCTGCCAGTCATCAGAGGAATTGAATTTGGCTTTTTTCATTAAATTTTATTTTTCTTATCTTATTCATTTAGTCACCTGTTCACCTGGTTCCGATGTGTTTTGATCAAATCAATTACTATAATTTGGATCTACAATTTACCTGGAGAGTGTAAAATAAAGTGCTGTAACTTTTCGTTGGCATCTGTGATTAGTATTGTCTATCAGCTTTCACTATGTTTTTCCTTGCTCGGATTCTCAAGTGTCTGGATTTGGATTGAACAACCGTCCGTCCATGTTTTTGGCGCGCTCATTATTGAAATAATATTTTTTTATAAATAATTTTACTGGTCTGAATTGCCGTGAAATCTGGCCTGATACATGTGTTGGGGGGCAAGTTACCTGTCTTTATGCGACGATAATCATGAAGGGACAAGGACAGGCCGAACTGTTCTGTCAACGAATATTTGAAAAAACGCGGGGAAGTTAGTGGGGGAGATGTCTTAGGGTTCGTTGGTTACTTGACTTCGATGAGTTAATAATTTTAACAAAATATATATTTTACTATTATTATTACTATCTTATTATTAGAAGGGTATAATTGAATGAAATATAATATCTTGCAGGCTGTGAACCACCAACCAGAAAGTATATCCAGCCAAGCTTCACTTCTTCCCTCTTCGACTCTGTCCCACTGTGGCCAAGTTCCAAACTTTGGTAGCATACATAATATTTTTTTTGTAATAAACAAGTTGACAGAGGGGGGAATTGGTCTTTTGAATAATATATATTATTATATAAGAAAAAAGAGTTATAGGCATGTGCAGCGATGCTCCACCATTAAATGCCTCTTTCTTGAGTGTCATTGGAAGTGCCACGTCGTCCTCGTTTCGTTGTTGTTGTACTTGTGCGAGGCGGTGCGGTGGTTGAGCTTCACTAAATTTTTCTTTTCTTCCTCTTTTAACTCATCTTTGTCAAAATATAAAAGTGTTATTTATTTTGTTTTTTTTTGTAATAATTTGGTCTTCAATCTTTCCGGATTCGCTCCGCCTTACAGCCTTGCTTCTTGTGATTGTTATTTGTTTTTATCTTCTTTTGATTGATTTTTTATCTTCAATTTTGCCCCTCATCATTTAGTTTTGTTTATTTTTTATATTAAATTTTATTCTCATTCTTTCGAATGTTGTTTGTTTATTTTAAACCATTTTTTTCAATTAAATCTAAAAAAAATATTAAAAACACTAAAAAACAATTTAAAATAAAAAATAAAAAAATTCTAATTTTTTCATGGAGAGCTTGCTTGCCTTCAAAGAATGAGAAGCATAGGAGTTAGGGCTTCATTCTGTCTACAGACACACTCCAGTTTTCTCCTCACTGCTTGGTAAAGAAGAGGATAGCTTTTTTAGATCAGAAGATTTCTTAAAAAACAAACACCCAACAAGATGATGTACAAGGTTGTCGACACTGTTTAGTTGTGGCTCAAAAGGATCTTGATTCAATCACATTCCTTTCCTTTCTAACTGTTTTTCTAATCTTGAAACCCTAGATTTTATGTGGAAGGATGTCGTCCTGAGCCCAAACTAAAACTGGACAAGAACGTTGTTCAAAGATAGAACAGCACGAGCTCAAAAAGAAAACGTGAAGATCAACAAACAAGAATCCTCCTGGTGGAGCGTGAGAAGATGATGAAACTGAAATAAAAAACTTGGTCTCAGGAACTCATTCATACCGTCGAGAAGAGTTCTATTTCGTATAGGGATTAATCAGGCACCAATGATCTTTAGTTTTATTCTGTATTTTTCCAAGTAAATTTTCTGGGAAATGAAATTTAATTTCTTTTTTGTTCATGCTGTTCATAATTGGAGATATTATGAAGAAGGATGGCTAGTCTTAGAGATATATATAGACTTGGAGTCCATGCTCTTCTTCTCATTTATTGTCGTCTCCCTAATTTCTTGACTGAAAGAACACCTCGAATTGCTTATTCACAACTCCTTTTCTTTTTCTCTGAAGAAAAATAACTTTTATTAAACAGAGATCCTGCAAAAAATTTCACAGCACTTTAACCCTAATTCCAGCTTCAAACACCCAAATTTATACGCTCTTCAAGCAGTATTTCACAAGTCGAACTGCTCTTTCTGACCATGTATCCACCACAGAACACTTATACAAAGTGGTCTTATCTACATGACAGGGACAAAACACGCAGGTAGAGCACTAAAATACTCAAGAAATTGACACCGATTTTGTTCGATAGGCTCGAACAGACCCCGGGAACCATCACCACGATCATTTGTCACGAGGGGGGATTGAGTCTACAATGGCAGTTATCTTCTTCTGTAACTCTGGCTTGTTGGCTCCTACAAGCTTATCCAGCTGCTGCCCATCTCTAAGAAAGAAGAAAGTAGGAGTCGCTTTGATCTCCCATGACGTACTGAAGTCCTGCAAAACACACACCATAAGATACTGATATCCACCATCATTTAGTTCGACATCTTCTGATGTAAACAGAAACTATAACTATATCAATATATAACAGCTAGTCCTCTGCCATTATCAAGTTCTGCATATTCTTCTCAATGAACAAATTCCAAAATCAGGATTTTTTTTTATTTTTTATGTTTCTTCAATATCAATTGTGCAAACTGCAGGATAAGTCTCAAAAAAATGAGACACGGTGCTTACATGCAACTAAAAGTCTAGTTGAGACAGTCCAACCTATTTAAATGAATGAGAAGAGAAAAGGGAATATCATTCAACTATAATAGAATTTAGAACTTACTGATAGTTCATCAACATCGACCAATAAGAACAGTAGAGAAGGGTATTTTTCAGAAAGCTCGCTGTAGAGCGGTGCAATCTGTCTACAAGGACCACACCATGTTGCACTGAAATTTGCGAGCACCTGTAAAAAACATCCATATTCAGTTCAAAATGGAAATTTATTATTAGAAAACACTAGTCAGGTAGATCAAACAAAGTAGCTGACTTCCAAACCCAGCCAACATAAATCATATAGCAACAGCTGCAAATGAGAGCTGTCTCCCTGCTTGAGTAGAAATAATGGAAAACTTTTGGATGAACCTATTTCATCTCTTATTTTGGTTCTCAATAAAACTCTTCACAAATTTGCCAACCTCAGGCTATAATTATCTTTCAACCCATAATAGTGTATTATTAAGGACAGTGGAAAAATAGTAACCTCGTGCAGACATAAATCAAACTTACAATTTTGCCATCCCTACTTGCTTCTGACAGCTTCTGATCCCAACTGTCTTTTGTGGTAATGAGCTGCACTTTACCACCAGCAAACTCAATATGTTGATCATCATCGTCTGCATCATGTTTATGCTGCAATGACCAAAATTCATTGATAAGCTTCCATTTTCCCGCTTTTCTCCAAAGTAATTTTCCTTGCTATTGTGAAAGCAATATGAAAGACAACAATAAACTTAAATTCACACACAATCTTCCACACTAACGCACAAAACTGAGTGTGCCTTGGTGATACACAGTGGACAATGTACAATTTGATCCTTTGGAACACTGCAAAAACATAAATTGGAAGTCTCGCAAATAGGTGGGGAGTAAACCATGGAGTCAGCTATATCTATATTCAAAGTGAGTCCATTTAAAAATATTAGCCAAAAGAAGTGATTCGTTTCCCCTTACATAATTGAATAAATTCATTTGAGTGCCGCCAACAGCACATCACGAAATAGACAGATTTGGTTATTTTCAAATAAATAAAAGCAGAATTCTAACCCATGTTTCCCAATAAAGTTAATAAGATTTTTGTTAATTTTACAAACTCCAGGTGGTTGAGAGAGCTTGTTCTTCTTCATGTTCATGATATTTACCCTCGCACAGAAAATCCCTTTCGTGGTGAGAAGCTTGTGTGGCTCTATATCATTTATCTTACTTGATGCATAACCATGATATGATATTTGATACAGAATTGCAGCAGTCTTGGAACTTTTCGGGAAGAAATAAAATGACAATAACAATGTTGTATCTCTCATTTTTCACAATTTTTTCATGCCACAAAGTCATATCAGCTGGTGAGCCATGACTGTCAAACCCTCAATCCATCAACTGCAAAGGGATACTGTTTTTCCCCGTCAGTTATCACAAAACAGTTCATGCTAGGTATTGGATGAATCAAGACAATTGCAGCCTACAGGACATGATTGCCCTGAAACTAAAAGTAAACACCAACATTGTTAAATCCTACTGCCTATTTATGCTCCCCTGTCAATGAAGACAAGACTCTTCTAAGCCTTTAACATAATAGCCCGCTCTTCATTTTTAAGGAGACATGATTAGGCGTCGTCTCAAGATCCCATGTGGAATTTCAGCAAGAGGATATTCTGACACATTATCCCATAGTATCAACTACTCCGAGTTTAGCTGTGGAATCCTTTTGTTCAGTATTATACTAGCCAAGGTCCTGACCTCCATTTAATCAAGAATTCAACCATATCTAGTGCTACAGTATTATAAACTACTAGTTTGAAAATTGTTGACTCTTCATAGTAACTTCCCGATAGTCAAATTCCATCAATAAACTTCCATTTTCACGAATGTTTAGTAATTTATTTATTTTTCCATTTGTATTATAGTAAAAAAGCAAAATGAAAAACAATAAGAAACCCGGATTCGCATGAAATCTTGCACATACACAAACAAAAAGAGTAAGAATTGAGATTATACATAAGAAGATAAAATGATTAATTTTCACAGAAACTCTCACCTTATCCAAGCAAAGTCCCATATCTGATTCCCAAACTTTCAACCCCAAGCAGCTTAACGTAGTATACCAAATATCCTAAAAAACGGAACAAAATCCAAAATCTTCAACACACCCTCCAAAAAAACCACCAAGATTTATACTGTTCTCTGTAATTGACAACAACAGCAGTATAAATAAATAAATTGATCACTTCAAAATCAAAACTTTGAAGAGCGCCTCTGTTGCATATCAGTTCAATTGAATTTGTGTAGTAAGAAAAAGGAAAAGGCTTTCAAAACATTTCTCTTCAGCAGCAGCATTAGAAGTAGAAACAAAAGAGCATAGAGAAAGAAAAGACGAAAAGAGTATGCATGAATGGATTACCTTCTTCAAGATACTTACAAGGACTGTATGAATGGATGAATTGTCAAGGTTGAATGAAAGCCCTAGTCTTTATTGGGTGCGTTGTGGAAGGAAGGAGAGAGGAAAGTAAAAGAGAAAGGAAGTAAAAGAAGCAGACACGCTTTCTGTCCTTTGCTATGAATTTGCTCCATTAACTCTACGATTCTGTAGGGTTACCCCACCAATATACAGTGTGAACTCTTTAAATCAATCATGGGATTGATCAATCCTATAATAAATAAATTTTATAATATCAAACCATTAACAAATTCGTTACGAAGTTGAAAATAAATAAATAAATTAATTAATAAAAAAGGCTCAGAAAAAGACAGATCAACTAACTACACCAGAACTCACAATTCACCTTAATCAAATGGGATAACTAATAAAAGCTAAAATAAAAAACAATTATGAAATTAAATTATTAATTCAACTCATGAAGGATAAAACTGAAAAAACATTCCATTCAAATAAAAACTATTTGAAAAATCTACAGTCAATCCTGGCTAATCCATGATATAAGTAACAGGAACAAGATAATCTTATAAGAATAAAAACATATTTTAATTTTTAATAAACACAATAATAAAAAATAAAATAAAAAAATCAGTCTAAAAGTTAACTTAAATTTATAATTTTTTTAAGTTCCATGCCTGTGAAGTGTAACTAAACACTTTTTATATAAGCCTCTTTGTTTATGAATTCTCTTCACACATCAGATGATCAGGACAACGCAAGTAAATAAAAAAAATTCACCACCCAGAAGCTTGGTGAGCAGCTTCCAACACTATCAAGAATAGCAATTTCACAACTAAGTAGTTGACCGAGCTAGTAACAGGGGTTTAATATGGTTGCTAATATGATGATTATTAAATATTTATATATTATTAATTTTAATAGTCATAAAATTAAATGAGATATATGTAACTATAAAGATTTATTAATTTCAACAGTTATATACATGTAAACCGACTGAATATTCATTTTAATGTGAATGCCTTGGACGCAGGCAATCGGCCAATATGAAATCGTCCTTTCTTTTGTTTTTTTCTCTAGCTAACCATTAAAATGCCCGAGTTGTTAACAGCAGGAGACGGCATAAGAATGGAGAGGTGATCAAATTTGCTAGTGCCTAAAATTTGGACCCACTTGCTTGCCATGACTGAATTTAGGTCAATTTGGGTGGTTGTCGTGACCACCATGACACATCTTTATCTTCCATTTTTTTTCTTTTTTCAATCTCAAGTGTCTAATATTTTTTCTTACAACCTTGTGGGCGAACTTCTTTGATTCAAAAAAGAAAGAGAAAAGTAGCCAGCTTCTTCTTCAATGTTTAGGCGGAGGAGCTCATATGCAATGGGCCGATAAGTTTTGCCCTCGTTCTTGCCAAAACTGTGGATGGTCAAAGGATCATCGTACAGTAGAACGACAACGTGACAACTTGCCAAAATGGATGCAAGTTAGATGACCCACAAGATGAAAAAGGTGTTTGGTAATAAGTTTGTTCCAAAAAAAATTAGTATTTTTTAGATATTTTTATATAAAAAATATATAATTTTAATATATTTCTAAACAAAAAATATTTTCGAAAACAATTACAAATCCTTCATTTTCCATCTTCAACGGGAATTCATGATGTCTATTGTACCTTTTTTTCATATTTCACGGGAATTCACTTCGAAGGTTTTACTATTTGATATGACGACATTTGAGAGCACAACTCCAAACTCTGGAACTTAAGAGTTTAACCTGAAGATCTATCTGCCCCCCCTGGATAACAATGAAATCTCATTTTGTTCTGCTTAACATGCAAAGGGACCAAGCGTAAAGTGGTTTGAGATTTTCCTGGTTTCACCATCTCCTACAAGATATCTTTAACATTCAATTTCAGTTCTTACAGAATTAGGTTGGGAGATTGGATCTATCAAGGCAAAGTTTGATTCCGTACTTCTACAGTTGGATC
The DNA here is from genome assembly GCA_964035475.1 of Salix caprea. Lineage (NCBI taxonomy): Eukaryota > Viridiplantae > Streptophyta > Magnoliopsida > Malpighiales > Salicaceae > Salix > Salix caprea. The sequence continues at coordinate 6,554,144 of OZ037751.1, forward strand.
TTAAAGTACATATAATCAAAACGACCAACATTTCTGAAAATAGAAGTGGAATGCACCCTCCGATGTCTATACTCTCTACAGATGAAACTCACATAGCTATTATAGTGGGCATGCAAAGCAGGATAGAGACAATTAGATGAAGATAAAATGCCGACAGGATAAACAGTTAAGAAAGGCAGGAACAAGAAAAGTCTAGATCAAAACGACACACTATCCATTCAGTTATTTTCCACGCAGCCTCCGAAGCATTGTTTGGAGGTGCAAGAAATGTCATTCATTCTTACCAAATTGAAAGCCCCCTTAAAACCAACACCAAAAGCGTAAAACAAACCATGTTTCAACACATACTGCGATAAATATTAACCATTTATACAATGTCTCCATAAACTCAGCCCATGGCATACTTCTGTGTCCAGCTGCGAGCGGTGGCTTCGTATTTGGATCGGTCGGTCTTGTACATATGGGCAATCTCAGGTACAAGAGGATCATCAGGATTTGGATCAGTCAGCAATGAGCAAATGGAGAGCAGCACCTGATGTGCATCCAAAAGTATATGATCATGCATCCATTGATTAGTAGTAAAATATATTTTCTAGACTATGTTAGCATGGAGTAAAGTATAGAGACTTCTGTGTTAGTTTCAGAATGAAATTGAAAACCTCATCCTCACCCATCCCACTGAGCCACTCTGCTTTGAAAGCATTGATAGAACTTTAAAAAAATATTAAATAAAAGTTCAAGGAGCCAGAACCCTGTTTGAACATCAGCAGCTGAGAGCTTTCCTCATGTTCTTTATCTATGGAACATACAGCTAATATTCATGTTTTCTATCCTAAGAAACATAAACTACAGGAGGATATTCATGTTGATAAACAGGGAGGCCAAAACACACCCCATTGCTACACGCAAGCATAGACTGGCAAGCTAACATTAGTACACTTAATCATCTCAGAGTAACATTCTAACTCTAAATGGACAAAGTTTGTAGGCAAAAAAAAGGCCATGCAAAAGGATAAAAAATCAGTGGAAGACAGACTCCTAGCTGTATACATAATCAGTAGCGCTAAATTTGGGAAAAAGCAATGTGAATGCCACAGTGATCACAAACTCTTCTGATCCCCCATTCATCCTAAAACTGATGACAGTCAAAAAACTTTACTAGGGTATGCTAATGGTAAGTATAAAACGAGAGCTATAGCATATTAACAGGTTATCAGCATTAGTTAACAGAAAGAAATCAAACCTTAGAGATGGTAAGAGCAGGACTCCATTGCTCTTTGAGAATATCAAGACAAATGCTTCCATTACTATTAATGTTGGGATGAAAGACCTTGGTCCTAAATGCAACCTGAAGGGGAAAAAAATCAAAATTGCCCTCCAAAAAACACACAATTAAACAAAGCAAAGCCTCTTCATCTAACCACATAAAGACATGGCTCAAAATCGGAAATTGCACCAATGAATGCAAAACAAATTACCTTAGGGGGCTTGAAAGGATAGTCAGGAGGAAAATGGATAGTCACTAGAAATACCCCTCCTGCATATGGACTATCAGCAGGTCCCATTATTGTTGCTTGCCAGTGAAACATATCTTCAGCTACAGGACCTATATCCCAGAAAGAAAGAAAAATTACCAGCCCCAAATTTGAATAATTCTACATAAAACGGGTCATTCAATGCAAAAAAAATCGCTAGCAAAGTGGGCTCCAAGCCATAACCAAGCACAGTAATGTTGACAGAAAGAAGTTTGAAATAAGAATGATTAAATAACTGGGTTTCCAGAATAAAAAAAAAATTATTGCACACCTGCACTGCAAGAAGTAGGCGGGTCCCTCTGTAAATCCTTGAGCTCCTTCAAAATACGCTTTGAAGCCATTATTATTACTCCTCCTATGCACCCTTAATAAAAACAGAAAAGAATCACAGTTACAACAAGAACAGGGAAAAATATATAAAAAAGAATGGAAAAAGGATGATTACCTGAAGATGAAAAGATGGGGCTGTGGAAGGGGAAATCGACGAATCAACGATCTGGAAATAATTAACGACGGATCCAACACTCCAGCTGATTTCCCACTCCCTGACCTCTTCTTTTTATTTCCTTTTCTTCGTGCACCCAGAGATAGCCGCTGAGGTCGAGGAGGGTTGGCTTCTGTTTTTATAAGCTCAAGTAGGGTCTGTTTGGCGGCGATGTGGTGGAAATCACCGTTTGGAGGTTTGGAATTAAATTTAAATTTAATTGATAATTTATTAAATTATAATTTTCATATTCCAAATAAAATAAATAAATATATTTTTTAAATACACTGTAAATAAATTGAATTAATAATCTTATCTCTATGCTCTTAATTTAAAACTTATTTTTAGTATAATTTTTTTTGTAATAAGTACCCTTATATTTATTTAAAATAACTTAATTTATAAGCATAGATATTAATAGACTCATATTGGGTTTTTTTTTTATTAAATGTTTGTTTAAAGTTTTTCTAAAATATATATTTTTTTTAAAAAAAAAATCTATCAAAATCTGTTCAATGAATGTGAGAAAAAAATATACAAATATTTCAATAAAATCTTTATTATTTTGCCTACAACTCAATATATTTAATTAAAATTATAGACAGGATTGCAGTTCATAAACATGTTAAAGATTACTAACTTACAAGCAGATTATAGTACATAAGCTAGTGACGTACCCAAGAGCCGTGTCGTGATGGCTGAGGACCTGCGATCTGTTAGAGAATAATATAAATCATATTATAGAACCTTACCTAACAGTTTAAGTTTTTAGGTGAGATGATTCCTTAACATAGTATCAGAGCCTTATTGACCCAACGGTCATGAGTTTAAATCTCACCACCCTCATTCTATTTGATAAAAAAAATCAAGCACAAGGTAGAGTGGGCCTTTGTGCAAGTTTCAAGTCCAAAGAGCTTTCGCTTGAGAAGGTATGTTAGAGAATAATATAAATCATATTATGGAACCTTACCTAACAACTTAAACTTTTAGGTGAGATGATTCCTTAACATGATCTGCACAATAAATCTTGAATTCGAGTTAGGACGTGCACCCCTCATAAGAGCATATGACAACCGGAGTTTTACTCGCTCATCTAGATCTACAAAATACGCTTTCTAGGAAATGAAGTTTCCTCGCATCCAAAAAAAAGTTAGCAACACTATGATACCGATCTGATAAATAATTTTATTTGGCATTGTTACTCTACCTAAAAAAAAGGAATTGATACTTGTTATATCATTTTTGTTTATGTACACTATCTATAATTTTGAATACTACTTTTTAATCTCTACTTATATTTAAATTACATTTATTCATGCGTCGATCAACCATAAAAAAAAAATAGGAAAGGAAAGATTGCAAGAATAAAAAGAAGTGATAGAAAGAGGAAAGAATATATATATATATATATATATATATATATATATATATAATCTATTTTTTCAAGCAAGTTTAAGGTTAATAAAACCTCAATAAAAAATTCTCATAGAATAAAACACCAAGATCGATTTTTTTATTAAAACATAATCAGCTACTCATTTTATCTCTTATTTTGGTTGTTATTCGATTAGATTCTCTTTCTTCTCGTGAATTAAGGGATTACAAATAAACAAAACAAAATTTTAAATCAAAATATAAATGGTTATGAATTTAAAATTAACTGTGTATTTTACATTTCAATTCTTTATCTTTTAATTTGATTTTTTCATTAAAAAAAAGAGATAGACGGGGAGCTGCTTCAATATATGGGAAAAACTGTATTGTATTTAAATTTGTAAATTTCAAGTAATTAGTGTTATTTTTCAATGCTTGATGTCATTGCCACTTTAAATGCCGTTTTCCTATGTGATAAAAAACATTTAGTAGATGATTTAATAATAAGAATTTAGAATTAAAAAATATGTTTTTTTTTATTATTTTAGGTTTGAGTTTTGTGGTTGTTAACATAATAACTACTGAAGGTTTGTAGGATCATTAACTTCAAAATCTGTAAAATTAATTGAGGTACGTGCAAACTAAGCATATACAACTACATTATTAAAAAAATATACACCATCGTATTTTATATAAATGAATCTTCACTAACTAAATTAAAGTACTAAAAATAGATCAGTCGCTTCTTCTATTTAGAAATTCTAAAAAAAAAAATACAGGGAAAATAAAAAGGAAGAGAAAGAGCAGAGAGAAACTTTATGGCGATCAAATCAGTCAAAACTACCATCACAATAAAGCTGACATTGCCGGGAATCTATTGAGATAAGATTAATTGATTGTTTGGGGCAGAAATTATTTTTTAAATTGTTTTTTATTTATAAATATATAAAATTGATTTTTTTAAAATAAAATTATTTTTAATATTAGTATAAAAAAATATTTAAAAATATATAAAAAATTAAAATAATAAAATAATATATTTTTAAAATACAATGAAAAACACGTATTAAGGGGTGTTTTTGAGAGCTGCGAAGATTTCAAATTTTAAATCTTAAAACTTTCGAATGTTTTTTAAATTTGATGTTTGATTTTTTTTTTTGGGTTGAGAAGGATAGTAAAAACTTTTTTTTTCATCCTTAGCTAAGATTTTGATAGTGTTTGATATTGCGTTTTGATATTGTGTTTTCAAAGTGTTTATAAAAAAAATAATTTTTTATTTTAAATTAATTTTTTTTGATATTTTTATATCATTTTCATGCGATGATATCAAAAATGATTTAAAAAAAATAAAAAAAATATAATTTAATACGTTTCTGAACAAAAAATATTTTAAAAAACAACTTCAACCACAATTTCAAACAGACACGCATCTAATAGGTGATCGGTGATAAAAGTTTTGAACTAAAAGATTTGTTTCTTCTATGATTTCAGATTTAAACTTTATAATTATTAATATAATAATCACTAAAAACTTATATAGTTGTTAACTTTGATTTAGCGGTCAACATCGATTATTGGAAGTTGACAATAGATTATGCAATCTATCTTGGTTGTAATCTTGTTTGGAAATCAAGTAATGAATTGTTGCACATTCTTCCACTAAGGGTTGGATATGAAGTTGCTACCGAAGCTCTGCTGAATTGAAATGCAAAAGCTCTCTTTTTGCTGATCCAAGAGTGTCGGTTTCTTCTTCTTCTTCTTCTTCTTCTTCTTCTTCTCCTCTGCTTAGTGCTGCATACCTGACAACTAGTTCAATTTTCTATATGGGGATGAAACAAACTGAAATTTACTATCATTTTGTTCATGATATGGTAGGTCGAAAGGAATTAAAAATACAATTTATACCTTTTGATGATCAACTTGTTGATATCCTTACTAAACCATCATCATAAGCTCGCTTCTCCTATCTTCAGTCCAAGTTGTCCAAGTTGGATGTGGACAGAAAATTTGAGGCGTGTTTATACAGTGTTAAGATATTTTCTCAATAGTAGAATACCCTCAAGGATTAAATAAGTTAATTTTCAACAGAAGAGAGCAACACAAAAACAATTTGGAAACAAAAAAAGACCAATAAATGAGCAAAAAAGAGAAGAATTTTGGGTTGTATCTTGTTTGCAAAAACTGCATGGTATTTATAGACACTATGATGTAACAGTTATATTTAATTTTATAATGAGATTAAAATGATTGTTATAATAATTTAAATATTGATTAATATTTTATCTCAAGTTTTATTATATAAGTACTTGATGAGAGTGTTTTTTTTCCTTGCAAAATGAGATACTAAGTCCTATATATATTCTTTGCACTCAGAAGATTAGTTGTGTTTTACCGATGTGTGATAGACTTTTGGGATAAACTTTTGAAATATCTTTATATCTCTCACAGCAGTTTCTTCCACATTCAACCAGCGGAGGCGAATTAAGGGAAGTCCCGGAAGGTTTAAGTTTTATGCAATAGTAGCCGAGTATCGAAAGCCCATCAGGTTAAAATCTCTAGAGAATGATTTCTCACATAAATATAAATGTATACATACATATACATGTACATGTACAGAGGTTGAAAACTCACTGCAGTAATTGTATCATCTGCTGCTGCAAAATCCTCCAGCATACTCTCCTTCGTTTGATTTATGTTTTGGCACTTCTATCACTGCAGTACCACTAAAGAGCTCGAAGATAGCCCCTTCAAGCTCGAATTTTCCTGAAACCTGCACTAGCAGTGAAAACTTGAGCTGTAACTTACCAGAATTATTATCTGTTAATTCCAAATACAGGTTGACTGGTTTCAGCTAACAGTTTTATAAATTGGCACGTGAAATTGGTAATTACCAGTGTGATGAAAATCCATGGAAAATATCAGCTTAATGGTCAACAATCGGACATAATCTGCTAGATTCTGATTGTTGATCAGTGTCAAATGGCACCTGGAGCTTTTCTTGTAGAATAACTCAAGCAGCGAAGTGGTCAGGGAATCTCCAGGGGACAATCGACGTGTTCTTTGTTTCTTTCTTACACAATACAAAACATCTGCCCATAATATGCTGAGGGTTTCTTTATATTTTCTGTCAAACCAGGCGACCGAAACATTAAAGATGTGATTGAACTGAACCTGGCCAGAGTTTAGACTGGGTGAATGTTGTATGAGTGGCCATAAATTTCTTACACCCTTTTGTATATATGCATCTTTCCAGCTTCATTTGATGTCGCGGCTTTTCCAAGAAATTCTTCATGCTCAGCTTCAATTACTAGATTCTGCAAGATCTGAAAAGGAAATTAACGGTTGGATGGAGATCAGAATGGGAAAAAGGAAATTATTCTGCACCTTCAATGTTGCCCACAGTTCCGTCTAGATTCATGCCATATGCTTCGATGCAGAAAGACACAGACAGGACAAAGCTATCCTTGTTAGGAGGCTCCGTTTCCACACCAAGTGACCAATAATAAGCGAAGTTTGATTAAGAAAAATTATAAACATTGTCATTTTAATTTTAATAAATATTAACATATTTATTGGATTTAAAAACCATTTACCAACCAACATGGTCGATTAAGTGCTTATTCATGGGTTTTTTAACAAACTATTTAATTTGCAGAAAACCAGCTTGGTCGCGAACCGACTCTAATGGAATTACATGTGAAAACTCATAAATAAGGGGGATAGGGAGAAAAAGGAAAAAAAATGTTTTTCTATTAAAGAGAAAAGGTATTGTTTCATTGAACATGATGAGAAGAGCTACATAGAATTCAACAATTCTCTTAGGTTTTTGTTAACATGGTCCCAGAATCTAAATTTGATTTACCTAGATAATCTAGAAAAGGAGAGGCTGGAAAGAGATCACAGAATAGAAAAGAGTCGCATGATATTATTCTCCTGCTCCCAATTCTCATCCATTTAGGCCAATTTTGCGTCCAGGTTCTCCGCGAATCTGCTGTCCGCTGCATAAAATAGCTCCTATAAATATCCAGGCTGATGATGAACATCAGCATAGCATAACATCGATCAAGTGTCCCCTAGAGTTCCTCTGAGCACTTCATTGGGAATTCTCGATCAAATGAAAGAGTTTTATCATTCCTACTGAAGTGTTTGGGGGAACTCCCGGTGTCATTTGATGCTCGCAAGCTCAGCAAACAATTAATGGTGCACAAGTCAGAGTTAAGTTCTCTATCTTCTCGTTGTCTCTGCCAAAACATCGTTGCAGGTAAGCAATGTCAGATTTATTACACAAAGTTCACAGCATATTCTTACATCCCATCTTCGATTATAGCAGCAAACGGTTGGACACCATGTTTTCACAGCATTTCCCGAGTCATCGTTACCTGACAGCCAGGAATTGCAGACTGTGGAGCCCTCCATTCTGTGGTTGCTCGACTAGCTAGCTACAACCACTTAGTTTTTACCTGAAATGAAGGCAGAAATAATGAAGATAAGGCAGGAGCCAGCCTTTCATTTGATGATCAAGCCAGCAGTTCATTCCTAGATACCACCTCTTTTGAGGGTGGAGTTCTGGGGAGCATCAGAATTGCAATCACTGAGAGTGCTCGCACTGATTATTTTCCACGAAACTAATCACTTACACCATATCCATGCATTTGATACTCTTCAAAGGTGGTCGCATTCTATGAATAAGTATCAGTCAATCCTGCTAAAAAGTTGCGAACGTATTAAATTCTTCATTCTCACCACCCATGAGCATCATCTCAAGAACATTTTAAGGCGAATCCAAGCCATAAATTCTATTTGAAACAATCAATAAGAAATCCATGAACTCATCATAGAAACATAATGGATGAAAATTGAAACATGACTTCAAGTAATAGACAAAAGGTTCTTTGAAACAATGATTATCTTATCACGTTTAAATTAGAATAATATGTTCTTAGAAAAAAGGTACAATGATTGGAGCACAGATTTTGATCATGAGAAACTTAAATTTGGCTTGTTTTGGCACTAGGCTATGCAGCACAGACATTGCCTGACCAAGACAAGACAGGGCTGCTACAGCTCAGCATGAAGAAGAGTTTAGTTTTATATAATTGGGGTATTTTATTACATTAGCGATGAGTAAGTATTTTTTACTTAAACTCGATAGAAAAAATAATCATAAATACACCTGGAAAATAGTTTAAATGTTGAACAATAAATTTTAGCTCTTATTTAAAGGCCTTTCTAAATTCATAAGTCCATACTTTTAATTTTGTATATAAAAAAATATTTAGAATATCATGATTTTAAAATATATTAATACTTTTAATTATTTAAACACAATGCTTTTTTTTTTTTTTTGTGGCTAGTTAAGTCTTTCTCATTCTTCACTATATATGTCATATTAAAATATATTAATTGAGCATTGAATTACTTTTTTAGCATAAAATTATTGTCCTTAACAACAACTAGGATATTTTCTCTTGGAAACACACCATTATTAACAACTAAATCACTTTGAAATTCTACAAATGTCAACTTTGAACACATGATTGTTGGTGATGCATAGTAGGTTATACCAATACTATAAGAGTTATCTCTAAAGTTCTCTTTTAGAACATTAAAGAACTCTTTATTTTGATGAGAGAATCATCCTAGATCTCAACATACATAAATTTAGTATTTTTGCAACCCTTAAACTCAATAACATCTTAAGTTTCTTCTTGATTTCAATCTATAACATATAAAAAGATTTCATATTCATCTTAATCAAAAAGTTGTATCTTCCTCTCATGTCTCTACAGTACTAAAGACAAGAAATAGTGCTTTCTCTTTTTACATACTTGAAGCATTTTATATTTTAATCATAGAGTTTTCAATTTTAATTTTGATCTTATATGTTGCGTTGACTAGGAGTTGGATAATTAATTTCAATTTTAGCAGAAATGGATTCTCGTGATGTTAGAAAAATATTATAATTTTAAATTTGACATGATCGAATTCAATTTGCTTCAAAAAAATTAAAATTATTAATCTTCAAAAACCATTTTTTTTCCATATAAAATTAAAAAACAATTGAAAGGCTCCCCAAAACACAGGTTCAAATATCTTGATTTATGTTTATCTTTTAATTTTTTAACATAGACTTTAGTTAATGCTAACAACTCTTGTTATGTCCTCACAGGTCCATGCTATTAAAATGGTAGCTAGGCAATGGGATTTTCCTTAAAGATTATACTATTGAGGAATAAACAAGTTGATTGAGCTATTAAACTAGGAATACTTAACCTTTAGAATTTTGGTTGTAGACATTACACCGCTAGAAAATTGTCAAATAGCAACTGATTTTTTGATGAAAAAACAAATTGGTACTTTCCAATTTTAATAAAAATGGTATATATTTGTTGTAAATTACCAACGTAATAATTACCGATGGAATATTTCTCATCAATATAAATAATTAAAAATTCAAGAAATAGTTTGTCAATGAATATGTCGATAAGATGACACATAATCATTTGCATCATCTTCTTTCTCTTTAACATCTTTCCACAATTTTAGCTCCATCATCACCAATTCAGTGACCCAACACGCTGGAGTGTCAACTAGATAAGTTTAATGATCTATGTCAAGTTGCTTTATCTACTAAGTTAAAAGAATATTCAGATTGTGTCGCTTTGAATATTTATGTCCATGCTTATGTTGACAAAATCAAATGATATATTAAGTACCAATGAATATACGGGATCGAAGACTTCATTCTAACGAGGAATATGATGATGGAGACAAAGATGATGATAATAAAAATCACAATGATTTGGGTTAAACAATGTATTTGAATTGATTTTAGATGTATAACATCATTGTGCAATTCATATATTTATTCTTGTTGTATAATGCATTGTACGTTTTACATTTATCAAGCATTTATTATTGTGGTTATGGTTTTAATGAGTTGTTCTTGAATACATTATAAAAGTAGTAGTTGTTGTTGTTATTCAATTAGGTTAGATAGAGACTAGTTAAATGCCCGCACTATGTTGCAGGCGTAGTGCGGGCGGAACAAATAATCTTTACAATTGTTGAGATTGAAATATAATATTTTAGTATATAAAATTAGATATAATGAAAAAAATCAACATCCTCTATTATAATAAAAGTAACATCGAAGTCTTAACTTCTTAAATTATCATCATTATCATTGTCAAAACAATAAACATTATTGAACAAATCTGAGAGGGAAACAAAAAAAAAATAATAAAAAAGCATGTAAGAACAAAAACTAAAATTATTATTATTATTCTTAATATTAATATTATTATTGCTTTAATAACGGGAAGAAAATGAAATTAAATCAAAGGCTTAAAAAAAGCCTAAAAACATTAACAAAAGAGCAAATGTAAAAATACAATAAATGAATAAAAAATTATTGACTGGGAAAAAAATTACTTGAACTGAAAATAAAAAACATTATCACACTACGTTGCGGGCTGAGTAAAAAAAATTAATAATTGTTGGGATGAAAGAAATTAATAGCATATGCTGGTCCAAAATTAAAATATAATATTTAAATATATAAAATTTAATATGATAAAAAAGATCACCACACCTTATTCTGAAAATAGCAACATCGAAGTTTTAACATCTAAAACTATCATTGCAGGTACTGAGAAAACAATAAAAAACATCAAATTATCCCTAGAGAAAAAACTGAAAAATATTAACAAAAGAATACGTAAGAAAATAACTTAATTTTTTTCTTCTTGTTCTTGTTCTTGTTCTTCTTCTTCTTCTTCTTCTTCTTCTTCTTATTATTATTATTATTATTATTATTATTATTATTATTATTATTATTATTATTATTATTATTATTATTATTGTGTTAATAATAAAAAGAAGAAAGACAAAAAAATCATAATAACTTTAACAAAATATCAAAAAAATAAAAATAAAAAAAAATTATCAGATAAAAAAAGTCATATGACTTAAAAATAAAAATAAAATACGAGTAAAAAGCTAAAAGAAAGAACAAATGGAGAGAGAAAAAAAACACAAATATCAATTTCCAAATGATCATAGATACAAAATAAAATTTAAGAACTAATTTTTTTGGAATGAAACACATCAACACCCCCTATTATAACAACAGGAACATCGAAGTCTTAACATCTAAAAATATCATTACTATTATTGCTAAAACAAAAAAAATTATTAAATTATTCCGAGGAGAAAAAAACTCAAAAACATTAATAAAAGATGAAGCAAGAAAAAAACTTAAATTATTATTATTATTATTATTATTATTATTATTATTATTATTATTATTGCATGAATAATTGGAAAATAAATTCAATAAAAGAATAAAAAAGCCCAAAAACTTTAACAAAAGAGCAAACAAAATAAAAATAAAAATGAATAAAAATAAAAATTATTAGCTAAAAAAATCATTTGATGTTAAGAAAACTAATGAAAAAACCAAAAGTAAAAACAAAGGAAACAAATAAGAAATGTCAATTTTCAAATGATCATAAACACAAACTAAAATTTAAGAATAATTTTTTGTAAAAAATGTTATCTCAACAAAAGAGAAAATAATAAAAATTAAAAATCAAAACTTAAGGCACATATATATAAACATAGATAAAAATAGGAACTATTTAAGAACTATAAAAAACTAAAAGAATTAAAATCAAAAGTATAAGGTTCGAAAATAAAACCAAATATATTATCAATTTTAATCAAATTAAAAAAATTAAAAAATCAAATAAAGTATAATATCTATACATGCAATGTTTGATATAATGAAACATATCAACACACCCTATTATAAAAAATGAACATCGAAGCCTTAACATCTAAAAATATCATTACTATTACTGCTAAAACAATAAAAATTATTATTCATGCAAATTACCCCGACGAAAAAAATCGAAAACATTAAAAAAAGAGGAAGCAAGAAAAAAAACTGAAATTATTATTCTTATTGTGTTAATAATGGGGAAAAATTCAATCAAAGAAAAAAAAAATTAATAACTTTAACAAAAAAACCAACCAAAAAATGAAAAACAAATATAATAAAAAAAATAATTTGACGTCAAAATAAATAAATAAAAACAATCAAAAGAAATATAAATGAAAAAAAATCATTAGTGAAAATAAAAATAAAAAAAAAAGCAAACAAAAAATGAAAAAAAAATGAAAAGCAAAAAATAAATAACTTGCGCTGGGCAGAGATCGAACCCTGCCCTCCTTAGTGAAACAGGGAGTCCAGGCAAGCCTGTCTCCAGTGAACCACTGGCATTTTTTTGTTACTCCCTGCGAAAAATATATACATATTAGAAAAAAACGAATATACGAAAAAAAAAAAACACTATTTAAATCCATAGTGTTTTCACTCACAATCTACAGTGTTTTCCTGACCTCTTTTAGTTTATTTTACGAGCTGTATGCCCGCGCGATGCGCCGGGTTTTTTTTATCTATGTAGAAAATTGATTGTTTTTATATGTATTGTATTTTGTTATTTTAATATTTAATTAGTTAAATTATAATTGATAAAATTTGTATAATTGAAATGGAAAGTGGTTCGTATATTTTGTAATTGTAGATAACGTAGGTAATTTTTTTTTATGAGTTGCATTTTTTTCTCTGTAATATTAGATCTGACACATTATAAATTAAAATATTGTAATATTTTTTTTCCATAAATAAACCTATATTTTTTGCGTGCTATAATTAGTTATTTTAATGTTTAATAACTGAAATTGCAATAGATTAAAGTATGCTTGCCCGCGCATTGCGTTAGGGTTTTTTCTATGTAGAAAACTAATTGATTTTTTAAATGTTGTAATTAGTTGTTAAAAGATTTAATTATTAATAGTATAATAGATAAAATATGTAACATATAAATCAGCCTGACATATTTAACAGAAAACAAAACCAACAAATATTTTTTTTTTATGTGCTGTAATTAGTTAATTTAATATTTAATTAATGAAATTGTAATAGATAAAATTTGCAAGAAATTTTTTTTCCCTTAAAAGGAACAGTGTAATCGAAATTCAGGGGAATTCGTCCATATATTTTTTAATTGTAGATAACTTGGATAAATTTTCCTACCTATTTTGTTTGTAATCTGCATTTCTCCCCGGTAAGATCAGATTTGAAATGAGTTATTTAAATATTAAATTGGTTAGGCCATAATTATTGTTAGATAAAAGAATTCTATAATTTTTAATTTGATAAGATTTATTACTCATGTTATTATATTAAAATTAATTTAGAGCAATAACAGTATTTTTCCTCCAAAAAAACATAGGTTCAATATTAATTTTAAAGTTATCACCAATAAAAATTAAAATATAAATATATTAAAAAAACTTAATAACAGTGGAAATCATCAAAATTGGTGAGATCATAATTATTGTCAGAAAAAAAAAATTAATTTTATAAGATTTATGACTCATATTATTATATTAAAATTACTTCAGAACAATGATAGTATTTTTTTTTCTAAACAATCAAGGTTGTATATATATCAATCTTAAAATGATAATCAACGCAAATTAAAATGTATAAAAAATTTAATAACAGTGGAAATAATAAGAACTGGTGAGACCATATTTATTGTAAAAAAAAACTCAATAATTTTTTTATTTTATAAGATTTATTACTCATATTATTATATTAAAAGTATAAGTATATATATATATATATATATATATATATATATATATATATATATATATATATATATATATATCAATCTTAAAATGATCATTAACGCAAATTAAAATGTATAAAAAAATTAATAACAGTGGAAATAATAAGAACTGGTGAGACCATATTTATTGTAAAAAAAACTCCATAATTTTTTTATTTTATACGATTTATTACTCATATTATTATATTAAAAGTATTTAAGAGCAATGATAGTAAAATTAAATAAATATCAAAGAATATAATTAGTCTGACATATTTAGAAGAAAACAAAACTAATAAATAATCATTATCATTATTTTGAATGTCGTATCAATAATAATATCAAATTATGTGACTTGAAGGGGAAAAAAGATAAATTATAATAATTATTAATTTTTAAATGATTACCAGCACACAACAAAATTTGAACATTAAATAAAAAACTTAATAACATTAGAAATGAATAAAATTTGAAAATAGGAACTCATAGCATGTATATATAAATATGGACAGAAATATATAAAAAAAATAAAGGAATTAAAAGTATAATTGATAAAATTAAGAACGAACATATATAATAAATATAATTTGAAGGACAAAATTGAAATAAATCCAAGCATGGATACTAATGAAATTAAATAATTTGAAAGAAAACCGGAAATTAAAAGAATTAGGACCGAAATGAAACTTTAATTTATACTTAATTTGCATGGAAGGATAACATTGAAATAAATCAAAACTTTGAGACTTTAAAAAATATGGATTCCAGACAAATTTCTGAAATTCAAAGTCTGAGGACCGAAATGAAACTACAATATATAGTTAATTTCAATTGAAGGACGAAATTGAAAGAAATCAAAACCTATATAATAACAATAAGGACCCAACAAAGACAATTTGAAGTGCAGGGACTGAAGTGAAAATTGAGAAAAAACAGTTGCGCTGACGTCAGCTTGCGCAGGAGGAGAGAGAAAAGGGGTGAAAATTTTCAAACGACCATTACACCATCTACGGCCACCGTGGGATTACACGCGCCGCACCGGCGGGAAGATAACATCTATGAAAATCATTCTAGACGCCGGTTGGGTATTTTTGGACGCCGGAAGACGGCGCACGCGCCGTCTGAACATCGCGTGAACGTTGAAAATGTTCGGCGTGTCCGGAGACGCGCCTGCAATAAATCGGCGGAAAAAATTAAAAAAAGGGTTAATTTACGGGGGAGCCCCTCAACGGCAAAACGTGATTGTTGAAAGAAATCAAAACCTATATAATAACAATAAGGACCCAACAAAGACAATTTGAAGTGCAGGGACTGAAGTGAAAATTGAGAAAAAACAGTTGCGCTGACGTCAGCTTGCACAGGAGGAGAGAGAAAAGGGGTGAAAATTTTCAAACGACCATTACACCATCTACGGCCACCGTGGGATTACACGCGCCGCACCGGCGGGAAGATAACATCTATGAAAATCATTCTAGACGCCGGTTGGGTATTTTTGGACGCCGGAAGACGGCGCACGCGCCGTCTGAACATCGCGTGAACGTTGAAAATGTTCGGCGTGTCCGGAGACGCGCCTGCAATAAATCGGCGGAAAAAATTAAAAAAAGGGTTAATTTACGGGGGAGCCCCTCAACGGCAAAACGTGATTGTTGAAAGAAATCAAAACCTATATAATAACAATAAGGACCCAACAAAGACAATTTGAAGTGCAGGGACTGAAGTGAAAATTGAGAAAAAACAGTTGCGCTGACGTCAGCTTGCGCAGGAGGAGAGAGAAAAGGGGTGAAAATTTTCAAACGACCATTACACCATCTACAGCCACCGTGGGATTACACGCGCCGCACCGGCGGGAAGATAACATCTATGAAAATCATTCTAGACGCCGGTTGGGTATTTTTGGACGCCGGAAGACGGCGCACGCGCCGTCTGAACATCGCGTGAACGTTGAAAATGTTCGGCGTGTCCGGAGACGCGCCTGCAATAAATCGGCGGAAAAAATTAAAAAAAGGGTTAATTTACGGGGGAGCCCCTCAACGGCAAAACGTGATTTTGTCTTTTTGTGGGGCTAAAATGGTTATTTGCCCTTTCAATTAAATATAAAATATTGAATGGACCGGGTGGTTGGACCGGTCCGGTCCGGACCGAAAACGGTCAATGACCGTCCAGCCCCTGAAAATGGCGGCGTTTTTTGTCTTTTTCGGGAGCTAATTTCGTTAATACACTGTTTCAAATCGGGAAAAAAAAAAGAGGACCAACACCCGCGATGCACCGAGACTTATTGCCAATGAACAGTGGCAATGAATCTTGAGCAATAGTAATCTACAACAAATGTCCGATCCCTTTTAGTTTTTTTAGTAATAATTATACCAATATATAAGAAAATAAAATTTGAAACTTCACCGATAAAATCAATCAACTGTAGACAAAAAATTAAAATAAATAACAGTTAGTGAATTCATCATCAATTTAACTTCATTGATGGACACACCCGTGGAATATAAAATAGTCAGAGAAAAATTACAAAGAATTTAAGGAAGAATTCAGGGAATTAAAAACGGATATAATTACATCGATGATATTGTACTTATCGTCAAACTCACCAAAGAACATTAAAATCATCATAGAAGCATAGTGAATTTTAGGAAGAACTTAAGAGTTTTAACAAATAGACAGATTCGACAAAATCATTGTCAAGATCTGTGCAATCGACAACCTCACAACCTTGACATGGTTCCTTTCTCTGCTGCTTACGAAGACTTGCTTCTCAATCCGTCTAGAGCTGTCTCCTTGGAAAATCCTTTCCATGATTTACCTGTAGCCCCTGTTATTGTTGCTGCGACGCTCATCTCTCTCTGTCATCTTCCACGTGTTTGCTTGTTTCGAACCTCGTACGCAGAAGATCGGCGTCTTCGTAAAAGAGGTGGTGATGGACTACCCAGTTAAGAGTATCTTTGAGAGCACGACGGTAGAGGACTCCTGGATTGGCTGCAGCAGTTGCTTGCGCCGTTTGAGTGTCAATATTCTGAATGGTATTTATCTTGGTTGAGCAGTGACTTAGATTGAGCAGTCAATATAGATGATTGGAAGTTGACAGGAGATTGCTATTTATCTTGGTTGTGATCTTGTTTCTTGGAAATCAAGTAATGAACTGTTGCACATTCTTCCAACTAGTTCAATTTTCTGTACGGGGATGAAACATCCTGAAATTTACTATCATTTTGTTCATGATTTGGTAGCTCGAAAGGAATTAAAAATACAATTTATACCTTTTGATGATCAACTTGTTGATATCCTTACTAGACCATCATCATTAGCTCGCTTCTCCTATCTTCAGTCCAAGTTGGATGTGGTTTCTGTCGTGAAAATATGAAAGTAAGGAATGGAAATAGAAAACTTGAGGTGTGTTTGTGTACTGTTTTTAAAGATATTTGTCCAATAGTAGAGTATTCTCCAGGATTCAACAGAGCAGCACAGAAACAGCTTGGAAACAAAAAAGACTCTGAATCCTCCAGCATACTCCATGTTCTTCCTCAAATATCGAGAGGTTGAAAACTCACTGCAGTAATTGTATCATCTGCTGCTGCAAAATCCTCCAGCATACTCTCCTTCGTTTGATTTATGTTTTGGCACTTCTATCACTGCAGTACCACTAAAGAGCTCGAAGATAGCCCCTTCAAGCTCGAATTTTCCTGAAACCTGCACTAGCAGTGAAAACTTGAGCTGTAACTTACCAGAATTATTATCTGTTAATTCCAAACACAGGTTGACTGGTTTCAGCTAACAGTTTTATAAATTGGCACGTGAAATTGGTAATTACCAGTGTGATGAAAATCCATGGAAAATGTCAGCTTAATGGTCAGGGAATCTCCAGGGGACAATCGACGTGCTCTTTCTTTCTTTCTTACACAATACAAAACATCTGCCCATAATATGCTGAGGGTTTCTTTATATTTTCTGTCAAACCAGGGGACCGAAACATTAAAGAGATGATCGAACTGAACCTGGCCAGAATTTAGACTGTGTGAATGTTGTTTAGGCGAGAGAACGAGTGGCCATAAATTTCTTACAGCCTTTTGTATATACCCTGACATGCATCTTTCCAGCTTCATTTGATGTCGCAGCTTTTCCAAGAAACTCTTCATGCTCAGCTTCAATTACTAGATTCTGCAAAATCTGAAAAGGAAATTAACGGTTGGATGGAGATCAGAATGGGAAAGAGGAAATTATTCTGCACCTTCAATGTTGCCCACAGTTCCGTCTAGATTCATGCCATATGCTTCGATGCAGAAAGACACAGACAGGACAAAGCTATCCCTGTTAGGAGGCGCTCCGTTTTCACACCAAGTGACCGATAATAAGCGAAAAAGTGAGTATTAACATTGTCAAAACCAAGTTTCACACCAAGTGACCAATAATCTCATGATGCTCGATTGTGGTTAGAGGTTACTGTAAATGATGGACCTGATATGAATTGGATTTATTGCATGCACGTGGCATCAATCCAAGAAATAAAGGTAGACTGGATTGTTTCAACTATAGGATACCATATTTTCGCTCAAACAATGCATCGTTAAACTTTGATGAACTATTCCATAGAGGATTTAGGAACAATTGTCCATTCAGATGCATATTATGAGAAAAAAATGAAAGAAAATTAAGAATTTATTGAACTAGTCCATAAAGGATTTTATGAGCATTGTCTAATTCTCTAGTAGTGAGAAGAACTTTTACAGAACCACCAGGAAAAAATTATCAAAAGAATATATTTAACAAGGTTGTCTTTTTTCTTTTTATTCAATTTTGGTCCACTAACTTTTAATCTCTTGTAAGAAATAAAAGCAAATAGAATTCTACAAAATCGAGAACCAAGCATTTAAAAAACAAGGAGAAACAAATTACAAAATTTGATTCCTAGTAAATTTATGTTTAAGGACTAAATTAAAAAAATAAAAGAGAAAAAGTATTGTTTCATTGAGCATTATAAGAAGAGCTACATGGAGTTCAACAATTCTTTTAGGTTTTTGTTAACATGGTCCCAGAATCTAAATAAGATTTACCTAGATAATCTAGAAAAGGAGAGGCTGGAAAGAGATCACAGAATAGAAAAGAGTCGCATGATATTATTCTCTCCTCTCCAAATTCTCATCCATTTAGGCCATTTTTGCGTCCAGGTTCTCCGCGAATCTGCTGTCCGCTGCATAAAATAGCTCCTATAAATATCAAGGCTGGTGATGAACATCAGCATAGCATAACATCGATCAAGTGTCCCCTAGAGTTCCTCTGAGCACTTCATTGGGAATTCTCGATCAAATGAAAGAGTTTTATCATTCCTACTGAAGTGTTTGGGGGAACTCCCGGTGTCATTTGATGCTCGCAAGCTCAGCAAACAATTAATGGTGCACAAGTCAGAGTTAAGTACTCTATCTTCTCGTTGTCTCTGCCAAAACATCGTTGCAGGTAAGCAATGTCAGATTTATTACACAAAGTTTACAGCATATTCTTACATCCCATCTTCGATTATAGCAGCAAACGGTTGGACACCATGTTTTCACAGCATTCCCGAGTCATCGTTATCTGACAGCCAGGAATTGCAGACTGTGGAGCCCTCCATTCTGTGGTTGCTTGACTAGCTACAACCGCTTAGTTTTTACTTGAAATGAAGGCAGAAATAATGAAGATAAGACTGGAGCCAGCCTTTCATTTGATGATCAAGCCAGCAGTTCATTCCTAGATACCACCTCTTTTAAGGGTGGAGTTCTGGGGAGCATCAGAATTTCAATCACTGAAAGTTTTCGCATCGATTATTTCTTAATTATTTAGGAGGTCATGGGGTTGAAAAACAAGCTCAGTAAAATGGCCACTGATGAAAATCTCTTGCTTTCAAATCAAATGGGATCGAAATGATAAGGATCGGTCCATATAATCATTAGTCAGCGAGTATTTAGCATTTTGTAAGGCTCCCACCCTGACAAATAAACTATATATAATGTTCAACATTGTACAAGATTCTATATTTATGATGGAGTTCATACATTTTTTGTGATAATTAATCAATTGTTTGTCTAGCGATAAAGATGATTTCCTCTTCTTCTCCTTTTCTCAATATTTTTTGACCTCTTGTTTTTTTCCTGAACTTGTTTCCCTACCTTCTCCCCTGCACCGAGGATCATTGTGAATAGCACCTGCAGCATATTTCTACCTGTCTGCTTAAATTTTGCGTATCCATGCATCCAAAGGTGGTCACATTCTGTGAATAAGTATCAGCCAGTCCTGCTAAAAAGTTTTGAACGTATTAAATTCTTCATTCTCACCACCCATGAGCATCATCTCAAGAGCATTTTAAGGCGAATCCAAGCCATAAACTCTGTTTGAAACAATCGATAAGAAATCCATAGAAACATAATGGTTGAAACTTGAAACATAACTTCTAGTAATAGACAAAAGGTTCTTTGAAAAAATGATTATCTTACCACGTTTAGATTTAGAATAATATGTTCTTAGACAAGAGGTACAATGATTGGAGCACAGATTTTGATAATGAGAAACTTAAATTTGGCACTAGGCTATGCAGCACAGACAATGCCTGACCAAGACAAGAAAGAGCTGCTACAGCTCAGCATGAAGAAAAGTTTAGTTTTATATAATTGGGGCATTTTATTACATTAGCGATGAGTAAGTATTTTTTACTTAAGCTCAATAGAAAAAATAATCATAAATACACCTGGAAAATAGTTTAAATCTTGAACAATAAATTTTAGCTCTTATTTAAAGGCCTCTCTAAATTCATATAATTTTAATTTTGTATATAAAAAAACTTTTAGAATATCATGATAAAATCTTACCGTTAAATGGTCAAATATAAATTTATACTCGTTAAATAAAGCTATATATTAGAGAAAAATATCATGCATCAATCTTTGAGTAAGAGAAAACTCAAGATATAGTACAAATGTAATACAAGTCAACAACACTTTGCATGTTTACCTTTCCCATAAAATGTAATACATGTCAACAACATTATCAAGCAAATACTCCAAGTCATGTTTGACATTAAACACAATGTTTTTTTTTTTTTTTGTGGCTAGTTAAGTCCTTCTCATTCTTCACTATATGTGTCATATTAAAATATATTAATTGAGCATTGAATTACTTTTTTAGCATAAAATTATTGTCCTTAATAACAACTAGGATATTTTCTCTTGGAAACACACCATTATTAACAACTAAATCACTTTGAAACTCTACAAATGTCTTCTTGATGCATTCACAGATCCCATGGTTTCTGGGTTCCCCTTCATAGCCGAAGAAACCCCTGTCCTGGACCTACCTGCAGAAAGTGGCCTCTCCTGCAAAGTTGTTCTGAGGTTTGGAGGTGTGTCTAGAGGAAAATCAGGAGGATTAACTGGTTGTGGTGGTGGGCAAACTCGAGGGCTTGGGTAACTCTCTGGTTGTGAAGCTGAAATCTGAGAGAGAGAGAGAGAGAGTTAGGCTTGAACTTCCATAGCTGATTTTGTGACATCCCATTATCACAATAAATTCCTTCCAAAATAAAAGATATATTCTTGCTCAGGGTAATTCAACAAGCATAAAATGATTTATCATTGGGGCAAAGACTGACAGTCAAGCCACCAGATTATTTGCTATAACTTCAAGCCTGAATTATTTGCTAAATCCTTGTCAGTCAAGAGCAAATGATCATTAAAACGGGACAATGTCTTTGTTAGAACTTCAACTAATACTAAAAATGTCGGGTTTTTTGTCTATAAGAAAGCGCACTTGCGCAGAAATATTCTGAATGGTATTTATCTTGGTTGAGCAGTGACTTAGATTGAGCAGTCAATATCGATGATTGGAAGTTGACAGGAGATTATGCTATTTATCTTGTTTCTTGGAAATCAAGTAATGAACTGTTGCCCATTCTTCCACTAAGGTTGAATATGAAGTTGCTACCGATGCTGCTTCTGAATTGAAATGGAAAAGCTCTCTTTTTGCTCATCTAAGAGTGTCGGTTTCTTCTTCTTCTCCTCTGCTTAGGTGCTGCATGCTTGACAACTAGTTCAATTTTCTATATGGGTATGAAACATACTGAAATTTACTATCTTTTTGTTCATGATATGATTTCTCACATAAATATAAATGTATACGTGCATATACATGTACAGAGGTTGAAAAATCACTGCAGTGATTGTATCATCTGCTGCTGCAAACTTTCCCAGTATACTCTCCTTCGTTTGATTTATGTTTTGGCACTTCTATCACTCCAGTACCACTAAAGAGCTCGAAGATAGCTCCTTCAAGCTCGAATTTTCCTGAAACCTGCACTAGCAGTGAAAACTTGAGCTGTAACTTACCAGAATTATTATGTGTTAATTCCAAATACAGGTTGACTGGTTTCAGCTAACAGTTTTATAAATTGGCACGTGAAATTGGTAATTACCAGTGTGATGAAAATCCATGGAAAATGTCAGCTTAATGGTCAGGGAATCTCCAGGGGACAATCGACGTGCTCTTTCTTTCTTTCTTACACAATACAAAACATCTGCGTATAATATGCTGAAGGTTTCTTTATATTTTCCGTCAAACTAAATGATCGAACTGAACCTGGCCGGAATTTAGACTGTGAATGTTGTTTAGGCGAGAGAACGAGTGGCCATAAATTTCTTACAGCCTTTTGTATATACCCTGACATGCATCTTTCCAGCTTCATTTGATGTCGCAGCTTTCCCAAGAAATTCTTCATGCTCAGCTTCTATTACTAGATTCTGCAAGATCTGAAAAGGAAATTAACGGTTGGATGGAGATCAGAATGGGAAAAAGGAAATTATTCTGCACCTTCAATGTTGCCCACAGTTCCGTCTAGATTCATGCCATATGCTTCGATGCAGAAAGACACAGACAAGACAAAGCTATCCTTGTTACGAGGCTCCGTTTTCACACCAAGTGACCAATAATAAGCGAAAAAGTAAGCAGTATTAGCTGTTGGTGGGAGAGGCCACTGGTGGTGGCTTTGAAACACTCAAATAGAATAAAACACACTGTTTTATTTCAAGAACGAAAATTACACACAAAGCTTGAACACTGTCAAAACTCTCTCTTTTCTCTCGTGTTTTCTCTCTAATATCTCCCACTACTCTTTTCTCCTTAACTAAGCTTCCTATTTATACACAAAATGAAAGCTTGATATTTTTGAAGATAAGATAAGATATTTTGGGCAAGTTGGAGGCGGCTTGCAGAGAGGCGGTGGTCGTGGATAGTGGCTGTCAGAAGCTTTAGTTGGGCGGCCGAAGTCGGTGGCCAGTGGTTTTGCAGTTCCTGCTTTGAGAGGCGGTGGTTGCTGGTTTTGCTTTGAGTTTATCCCAACAAATTCCCCCTTTAAACTCAAACGAGAGATGTCATGCCTAGCATGAACTTTAATCTTATCAATATCTCTCTCAATGGTATGTATATCCTCATCCATTGCTTTTATCCACTTTCTCTCTTTGATAGCTTTATTGAAGCTATGTGGGTCATTATTTGTACTGAGACAAAATAATGTTGTGTCTTCCATGACCTGAGTAGCATCATATAAATCTTCTAGATTTCTCATTTTTCTTGGTTCTTCTGATGAGGATGATGCTTCTGGTGATGTTGATGATGTTCCTGGTGTTGGAGAGTTTCTCCTGTTGAATACAGGAAAACTGTGTACCGGAGACTGTGGCTCCTCTTCTGGTACTCTTGGATCTTCAGCAAGTACTGTTGGTACTCCTGCTTCATCTTCAAGGATCAAATCTGTATTGATCCATTTGATTTCTTCTTGATCCTCCTTCCATTCCCAGGTCTTATCTTCTTCGAAGATAACATCTCTGCTGTTGATCACTTTCTTTGTGATGGGATTATACAGCTTGTATCCCATTCTTCTATCTCCATATCCCACAAAGATGCACTTCTCGCTTTTATCATCGAGTTTTGTTCTTCTTGCATCCGGGATCTTTGCATACGCCACACAACCAAAGACTCGAAGATGAGTCACACTTGGTTTGTGGCCACTCCATGCTTCTTCTGGAGTGATGGCTTGCAAACTTTTGGTTGGGCAGCGGTTCAGTAAGTATACTGCACAAGATACAGCTTCAGCCCAGTACTGTTTGGGCAGCTTCTTAGCTTTAAGAAGACTTCTTGCCATATCAAGAATAGTTCTATTCTTCCTTTCTGCTATCCCATTCAACTGTGGTGTATAAGCTGGTGTTGTCTGATGTTTGATGCCTTGTTGTGTACAAAAGGCTTCAAAATCATTCGATGTGAATTCACCACCTTGATCAGATCTTACGGATCTGATATTATACCCACTTTGCTTCTCCACAATTGCTTTAAAATCTTTAAAGCATTTAAACACTTCTGACTTCATCTTCAGAAAGTAAATCCAAGTCTTCCTACTAAAATCATCAGTGAAAGTGAGGAAGTACCTGTTATGTCCAGTTGACACAGGCTTTATTGGTCCACACACATCCGTGTGAATTAACTCCAGTGGCCTCTTTGCTTTCCAGTTGACTTCCTTGGCAAAGCTAGCTCTGTGATGCTTGCTGAGGACACAGCTCTCACAGACTTCTTCTGGATGATCAATGTGAGGCATTCCTTTGACCATCTGCTTACTTGCAAGCATCTTCAGGCTTGTAAAATTCAGATGTCCAAGCCTTAAGTGCCAAAGCCATTCTTCACTGTTGGTGA
Source organism: Salix caprea (assembly GCA_964035475.1). NCBI lineage: Eukaryota > Viridiplantae > Streptophyta > Magnoliopsida > Malpighiales > Salicaceae > Salix > Salix caprea. The sequence continues at coordinate 6,578,920 of OZ037751.1, forward strand.
TGGCAGTCAAACACTTCGTTGCATCATACTGGATGTTTAGTGGGAACATCCTATTCTTAGACATCTTCACAAAGGCAATCAACCTTCCATTGCTGTCTTTGACTGCAACATGACAATCCTTCATGAAGAGAGTGTACCCTTTCTCCAGAAGTTGTCCTATACTCAGCATGTTGTGTTTGATAGCTGGAATATAGTACACATCAGCAATGTAGCTATCATCTCCATTCTTCAACTTTATAGAGATGTTGCCTTTTCCTTCAACCGGGACTTTGGAAGTATCTCCAAATGTGACCTGTCCTTGTATGGTCTCATCGAGATCACTAAAGAGGTCCCGTTGCCCGCACATATGGTTGCTAGCTCCAGAATCTAGATACCACACATGCTCCTCATTTTTGCCCAGTCCTTGTTGGACAAATAATGCAGCTGACCCATTGATGATGGCATCTTCGTCTGCATAATTAGCTTGCTCATGCAACTCTACTGGAGCTTTCTTCCAGCATTCAGTGCTATAATGCCCAAATTGATTGCATTTATAACACTGAATGTTTCTCTTATCACGGTTATTGTAACCGCCTCCTCTTCCTCTGGGAGTAAAAGGTTGTTGTCCTCGTCCTCCTCTGGTGGTGTTTCTACCACCTCTTCCTCTGAAGCTTGTATTCCAAGCTCCTCTTCCTTGAAATCGTTGGAAGCCTCCTCTTCCTTGTTGATTTCTTGAAGTCCCCCTTTGCTCATATCTGCCTTCCTTCAGAGACAGTTTCGATTGCAAGGCATGCTCTATTGCCTTATCTCCATTTCTTCTCACAAGCTTTTGTTCATGAGCTTGTAAGGAACCCATCAACTCATCTACCATCAATTTATCCACTTCCTTGGATTCTTCAATGGCAACAACAACATAATCAAATTTTGGATCTAGGGATCTCAAAATTTTCTCTGTAATCCGAGCTTCTGAAAGAGCTTCTCCATTTCTTCTCATCTGATTGATTATCACCATAATTCTCGTGTGATAATCAGAAACAGATTCCGAGGGTCTCATTTGTAAAGACTCAAATTCACCTCGCAAAGATTGAAGACGAATCTTCTTGATTCTGTCAGCTCCTTTGTATTTTTGTTGGAGAGCTTCCCATATATCCTTCGACTTTTCCGCAGAAGAGATAATCTCAAACGTGGCTTCATCAAGACCTTGATAAATGATGGTCTTGGCTTTGTTGTCCTTCTTTCTGTTGTTTCTGAGAGCTTGCTTCTGCGCTTCTTGTAAAGCTTCCTCTGCTTCTCTGGACTCTGGTTCATCATAACCATAATCCACAATCTCTATGCATTCTTGTGAGCCAAGAAATGCCTTCATTCGGATGCACCAATTATCAAAATTATCTCTGGTCAGCTTCGGAATGAGTGTTTGAGCATTTTCTGTAGTCATTGTATTTGAAAATGACTATATCACCCTTTTTTCCTTCTCTTTTCACCAAACGGACACCACGGATGGATCCGGAATGGTCCAAATAGTAGGGAACCGGTCTGAGTTGGTTCGAAATGAGGCTAAAAACGGGTGAACCGGTCCAAAAATCACTTCTGGACGCTGGTCGGTTCGTTCTGAGTGAACCGGGAATATTCTAGGGAATATTCTTTTCGGCTCGGCTTGTGGCTCAGCTTGAGAAGTAGCGGCTCGGCTTCGTGGCTCGGCTTGGCTCGGATGAACGGCTCGGCTTGTCGGTAGCGGCTCGGCTTAGCGGCTCGGCTCGGAGTAACGGCTCAAATATGGCGCGCGTGAAGATCAGTCGTCTTCTTCCTCGGGGCGCGTGGCTGAAAGTGGTGAATAGTGTCAGATTTTCAGAGGGAGAGTGTGGCTCACCCCTAGCTCCGATTGAGTTGATTTTTGCACCGACGAGTTCGTATTGAAGAGCTCTATACTCTGGAATGATCAAAATTTGTTTTGGACAAACTTGAAAATTCAGATGTACCCCCAAAAACCTCTCTGTTTTTGACGAACGAGGCTCTGATACCAATTGTTGGTGGGAGAGGCCACTGGTGGTGGCTTTGAAACACTCAAATAGAATAAAACACACTGTTTTATTTCAAGAACGAAAATTACACACAAAGCTTGAACACTGTCAAAACTCTCTCTTTTCTCTCGTGTTTTCTCTCTAATATCTCCCACTACTCTTTTCTCCTTAACTAAGCTTCCTATTTATACACAAAATGAAAGCTTGATATTTTTGAAGATAAGATAAGATATTTTGGGCAAGTTGGAGGCGGCTTGCAGAGAGGCGGTGGTCGTGGATAGTGGCTGTCAGAAGCTTTAGTTGGGCGGCCGAAGTCGGTGGCCAGTGGTTTTGCAGTTCCTGCTTTGAGAGGCGGTGGTTGCTGGTTTTGCTTTGAGTTTATCCCAACATTAGCAAGTACAATTATCTAGTCAAAACCAAGATTGATTAAGAAAAATTATAAACATTGTCATTTTAATTTTATAAATATTAACATAATTATTGGATTTAAAAACAATTTACCAACCAACATGGTCGATTAAGTGGTTATTTATGGGTTTTTTAACAAACTATTTAATTTGCAGAAAACCAGCTTGGTCGCGAACCGACTCTAATGGAATTATATGTGAAAACTCATAAATAAGGGGGATATATAGGGAGAAAAAGGAAAAAAAATGTTTTTCTATTAAAGAGAAAAAGTATTGTTTCATTGAACATTATGAGAATTGAGAAGAGCTACATAGAATTCAACAATTCTTTTAGGTTTTTGTTAGCATGGTCCCAGAATCTAAATAAGATTTACCTCGATAATCTAGAAAAGGAGAGGCTGGATAGAGATCACGGAATAGAAAAGAGTCGCATGATATTATTCTCCTGCTCCAATTCTCATCCATTTAGGCCATTTTTGCGTCCAGGTTCTCCGCGAATCTGTTGTCTGCTGCATAAAATAGCTCCTATAAATATCAGGCTGATGATGAACATTAGCATAGCATAACATCGATCAAGTGTCCCCTAGAGTTCCTCTGAGCACTTCATTGGGAATTCTCGATCAAATGAAAGAGTTTTATCATTCCTACTGAAGTGTTTGGGGGAACTCCCGGTGTCATTTGATGTTAGCAAGCTCAGCAAACAATTAATGGTGCACAAGTCAGAGTTAAGTACTCTTATCTTCTCGTTGTTTCTGCCAAAACATCGTTGCAGGTAAGCAATGTCAGATTTATTACACAAAGTTCACAGCATATTCTTACATCCCATCTTCGAGTATTGCAGCAAACGGTTGGACACCATGTTTTCACAGCATTTCCCAGTCATTATTACCTGACAGCCAGGAATTGCAGACTGTGGAGCCCTCCATTCTGTGGTTGCTCGACTAGCTACAACCACTTAGTTTTTACCTGAAATGAAGGCAGAAATAATGAAGATAAGGCAGGAGCCAGCCTTTCATTTGATGATCAAGCCAGAAGTTCATTCCTAGATACCACCTCTTTTGAAAGTTCTGGGGAGCATCAGAATTGCAATCACTGAAAGTGCTCGCTTCGATTATTTCTTAATTATTTAGGAGGTCAATAATCTGATCATGGAATAATCGGTACTCAATATTCTGATAAGAATCTTCAGGTTGACAATTAAAAGCCTTAAAACAACTTTCGATTTAGAACCAGGAGCTATTTTTGTTGATGAACCAACTTCCCAGAACAGTAAAACCACCTAGAACATTATGGATGAATTTCAAATCATATTTGTTTATAAATTGATGAACTGAATATCCTCCAAGCTATTTTTTTAATGAACAAGCTATTAATTAATTTTTCTTATTGATCACAAGTTATTGTTTATGCATTTTCCACGAAACTAATCACTTACATCATATCCATGCATCCAAAGGTGGTCACGTTCTGTGAATAAGTATCAGCCAATCCTGCTAAAAAGTTGCGAACGTATTAAATTCTTCATTCTCACCACCCATGAGCATCATCTCAAGAGCATTTCTGTTTGAAACAATCGATAAGAAATCCATAGAAACATAATGGTTGAAACTTGAAACATAACTTCAAGTAATAGGCAAAAGTGTTAGAACTATTCAAGGAAAGGATCTCACACATTCATCACCTTCCAATTCTGCAAATCAACTCTCCCCAGAACCAGTGTGACCAACGGCTACTTCCATTTTCATTATGCTAAAGTCTTGTTTCCATTTTGTACATTTCCATACTTATACCTGTAAATCTGCAATTCCTCTTCAAGCTATGTAAAGGTTCTGCTCTATTTAAATGCAATTGAGCAGACAAACTTAATCATCAATTCAATACAATTCTCTACAGAAATACATTGTATTATCTGTTCTTACATGGTATCAGAGCAGTAACAGCTCACGCTCTAAACACGATCTTCCAACCTCTGCTTCCGCACAATCACTATCACAATGTCTTCCCCACAAACTCCCCAGTTCCCAAAATTGGATGGCCCCAACTATCTAACATGGCGGGTCCAATTTCTGGTTTTTCTCAAGAGTCACGACATGGTTGATCTAGTTGATGGAAACAACCCTGCTCCAACCAAGACTCTGACCGATGGATCCGTGAATCCTGCATTCACAAACTGGTCCAAGAAGGACAACAGTGTTCTCAGCTGGCTATATGCCTCTATTACGGAAAAACTTGTTTCCACTGTGCTTAACCTGGAAACTTCAAAACAAGTATGGGATGCTCTTCAAGCTCGCTTCTCGTCAACTTCACGGTCCCGTGTGACCCTCCTCAAACGGCAACTGCAAACAATTTCACAAGGAAATCGCAATTGCCTCTCCTACATCGAAGAGGCCAAACTCTTCTCGGATCAATTGTCTGCTGCAGGCAAACCAGTAGACGAACAAGACATCATCTCCTACCTCTTGAGTGGACTTCAGCCACAGTTCATGCCCTTTGTCACTGCCTTCACCTTTGCAACCAGAGATAAGGAACTCTCCCTAGATGAGTTTCAAACCGAAATCCTCAACTTTGAAACACTGATGGAAAATTCGAACCCCACTATTACCACTGAAACAAACCTAGCATTTGCAGCCACTTACCCCAAATCGACAGCAACAAGACGACCCAAACCTCCGGGTTTCACAGACCCATCCCACTCACCCAACTCCTATACCCGTTCAACCAACTCCCATACTCGATCACCCAACCCCTATACTCGATCTTCAACCCACACTGGATCCTCACCCCACAAAACAAACTCCACCTCTCACCCCGGTGACAACAGACCCATCTGCCAAATATGCACAAAAAGGGGACATTTGGCCCTTGATTGCTATAACCGGTTCAATTTTTCTTACCAGGGTCGATTTCCACCGTCTGATCTTGCTGCCATGGCTGCTGAAGGTAACTTTTCTCATGCCCAACAAACGTGGTATGCCGACAGTGGAGCCAATGCCCACATAACCAACAACACGGCAAATCTCTCCAACCCACAGATTTATGAAGGAGAAGAGAAAATCACAGTTGGGAATGGCTCAGGTTTGGCAATTCAGAATACGGGTTCCATATGTTTTAAAACAGACAATTCCAATTTCACTCTATCTAATGTTCTTCATTGTCCAAATGCATCGTCGAATTTAATTTCTATAAACCGGTTTTGCTTGGATAATGACTGCTATTTTATACTAACTGGAACTGATTTTTTTGTGAAGGAGAATTACACGGGGCGACTTTTACTCAAAGGGCAAGTTGAGAACGGACTCTATCCGATTGCAGATAATAAAATTGGTTCGAATAAAATTTCTTGTTTTGTGGCTTCTATTGGCGTATCAACCACTCTCAACACCTGGCATGATCGCCTTGGCCACCCGTCTTTTGTTGTTTTAAATAAATTGGTCTCATCCAAATGCTTAGATATTTCCACATCAAATAAATTAGATTTTTGTTCGTCATGTCCTTTAGGGAAATCTAAGCAATTACCCTTTCTTGACTCAACTCGTCAAACAACTCGTCCCTTAGCCCTTATTCATTCTGATGTATGGACATCTCCTGTGCATTCGGTTAATGGATCAAAATATTATGTTATTTTTATTGATGACTTTTCTCGTTTTACTTGGCTCTATCCCATTAAATTTAAACATGAGGTTTTCACAATTTTTAAAAATTTTAAAACACTTGTGGAAAATATATTTTCTTCTAAAATTCAACAATTTCAAACTGATAATGGAGGAGAATATACATCCACTCAGTTTAAAATTTTTTTACAAGAAAATGGCATATTTCATCGCCTAACTTGTCCTCACACATCCCAACAAAATGGGATTGCCGAAAGGAAAAATCGCCACATAGTTGAGACCGGATTAACACTTTTAGCCCGGTCTCACTTACCTAATAAATATTGGCCCGATGCTTTTCTCACATCTGTCTACCTTATAAATTGTCTTCCAACAAAAGTTTTGCACCATTTAACTCCATTTCACATACTTCATAAAACAGTCCCCAAATATTCACATCTTAAAATTTTTGGATCTGCATGTTTTCCTCTGCTAAGACCTTATGAAATTCACAAACTCTCTTTTCGTAGTAAAGAATGCATTTTTATAGGCTATGCCAGTCAGCAACGTGGGTATCGGTGTCTTGACTATAAAATTGGCAAAGTTTATATTTCACGCAATGTTATATTTAATGAAAAATATTTTCCTGCATCACGTGATAAAGTCCTTTCTGCAGACCCACAGAGTGAAGTCCCCTCAGGTACGTCTCCTTCCCTATTTCTATCCCCACAAATACAAACTATTCCACATACACCAGATTCCACACAAACACCTCATTCTACCCAAGAAGCCGAATACACCCAAGAAGCCGAATCACGCAACCGATCCAGAACCCATCCCTTTCACAGACCCATCTCCAGATCCACCTTCACCAATCTACCAAACAGACACCAACCCAGCTTCCCCTCCCTTATCCCTTCGTTCTTCACCTTCCCATCCCATCCCCAATCAACCAGCCTCCACTTTACCTACCACCCACAATACTAACCGAGCTATTACCCGCTCCATGACTAGAAATTCCAAAGTCAAAACCTTTCCAGATTTTACTTCTCTATATTCCACTCGACATCCTCTGTAGGTACTCTCCACTGTGGTCACCGACACTGAGCCATCTACCTACACCCAAGCTGCTTCGTCTCCTCAATGGCGTGCTGCAATGGGTTCTGAATTTGACGCCTTGATGGTAAATGGGACTTGGTCCCTCTGTCCTCGACCACCAGGTAAGCAAATCATTCGTAATAAATGGGTCTTTAAACTTAAAAGACTGTCCGATGGTAGTATTGAGCGCTATAAAGCGCGATTAGTAGCTAAGGGATTCGATCAACAGTATGGCATAGACTATACCGAGACATTTTCACCCGTAGTTAAACATACTACTGTTCGAATTGTTCTTGCTTTGGCAGTTTCATTTAACTGGAATATACGTCAATTAGATATCTCAAATGCTTTTTTACATGGCTTCCTAGATGAAGAGGTATTTATGGAACAACCTCAAGGGTTTATTGATGAAATTCACCCGGATTATGTCTGCCGTTTGCACAAATCTTTGTATGGACTTAAGCAGGCACCACGTGCTTGGTTTCGTCGTCTATCTCAATCAAGAGTATGGTTTTATTGAATCCACTGCTGATTATTCCCTGTTTATTTATGATACAAATTCAGTTAAAATGTATGTGCTGATTTATGTTGATGATATACTAGTCACTGGCTCCACACAAGATGCAATTGATTCGTTTATTTCATCTCTTACTGACTCCTTTAATGTTAAAGATTTGGGTGAGCTTAGTTTCTTCTTAGGTGTTCAAGCTAGCAGAGACTCCCATGGGCTGCACCTACGTCAAACTCGGTATATTACTGACCTCCTACACAGCACCAACATGGTGGGTGCCAAGCCTCTCCATTGTCCAACAGTCTCGGGTCCTAAACTATCGTCCTCTGAAGGAGAGCTTTTATCCGACCCTACTGAATATCGCCGAGTTGTTGGAGCTCTTCAATATTGCACCATCTCACGTCCTGACATTGCTTATGCGGTTAATCAATTGTGCCAATTTATGCACAATCCTCGGGAACCCCACTGGACAGCAGTCAAGAGAGTGCTCCGCTATCTTAAAGCAAGTGTTGACTATGGCCTCTTTTTCTCTCCTGGCACTGTCAACATACAAGCCTATTGTGACTCTGATTGGGCTGGCAACCCAGATGATCGCCGTAGCACAACTGGATATGGGATCTTCCTTGGGAAAAATCTCATCTCCTGGACAGCCAAGAAGCAGCCTATTGTGTCTAAAAGCAGCACCGAAGCCGAATACCGCAGCCTAGCCATTGTCACAGCTGAAATATACTGGCTTCGGATGATTCTAAAGGAACTCGGTGTTCTTCTACACTCAACCCCCACAATTTGGTGTGACAACATCCAATCCGGTGTTCCACGCTCGCACAAAACACGTTGAGGTCGACTACCACTTCATCCGAGAAAAGGTCCTCAACAAAGACATCCAAGTGAAGCATATCTCCACACATGATCAAATCGGTGACATCTTCACCAAAGGCCACACTGCAGCTCGGTTTACTTTGCTAAGGTCCAAACTAATGGTGATCTTAATCCCCATCACTTTGAGGGGGGGTGTTAGAACTATTCAAGGAAAGGATCTCACACATTCATCACCTTCCAATTCTGCAAATCAACTCTCCCCAGAACCAGTGTGACCAACGGCTACTTCCATTTTCATTATGCTAAAGTCTTGTTTCCATTTTGTACATTTCCATACTTATACCTGTAAATCTGCAATTCCTCTTCAAGCTATGTAAAGGTTCTGCTCTATTTAAATGCAATTGAGCAGACAAACTTAATCATCAATTCAATACAATTCTCTACAGAAATACATTGTATTATCTGTTCTTACAAAAAGGTTCTTTGAAAGAATGATTATCTTATCAAGTTTAGATTTCTATTATTTTGATTATTATTTATTTTATTTGAGATAATTTATGAAATTATATTTTTTTTCAATTTCATTCTCATTCAACTTTTTAATTTCTAAGATTTGTTCCTCATTATTTTAATAAACTTGAAAAAAAATTAATTTATTAATAAATTATTTTCCAGTTCATTTTCCATAACACAAACAAACACTGGAAAGTGTTTTCTAGTTCATTTTCCATAACACTGCCAAACATCGGAATTCGCTTTCCCCAGAATTCACTTTCCAAAAGGAAACCACTTTCCAGCAAACAAACGGGGCCTTAATCAAAAAGTTGTATCTTCCTCTCATGTCTCTACAGTACTCAAGACAAGAAATGATGCTTTCTCTTTTTACATACTTGAAGCATTTTATATTTTAATCATAGAGTTTTCAATTTTAATTTTGATCTTATATGTTGCGTTGACTAGGAGTTGGATAATTAGTTTCAATTTTAGCTGCCATGGGTTCTCGTGATGTTAGAAAAATATTATAATTTTAAATTTGACATGATCGAATTCAATTTGCTTCAAAAAAATTAAAATTACTAATCTTCAAAAACCATTTTTTTCATATAAAATTAAAAAAACAATTGAAAGGCTCCCCAAAACACAGGTTCAAATATCTTGATTTATGTTTATCTTTTAATTTTTTAACATAGACTTTAGCTAATGCTAACAACTCTTTTTAATATTTATTTACACATATAAATTTATTTTATTAAATACTCCTATCAAATATTTAATTTTAAATTAAGATTTATCTTGATGGTATATAAAATTAGGAATACTTAACCTCTAGAAGATTGGTCTAGGACAGTAGACATGAGAAGTGAACAACTTCAGGAGTATAAATGTTCTCATTTCCTTCACTCTATAGAACACTAAAGGCTATTGAAGAATAAACAAGTTGATTGAGCTATTAAACTAGGAATACTTAACCTTTAGAATTTTGGTTGTAGACATTACACTGCTAGAAAATTGTCAAATAGCAACTGAATTTTTGATGAAAAAACAAATTGGTACTTTCCAATTTAAAAAAAATGGTATATATTTGTTGTAAATTACCAACGTAATAATTACCGATGGAATATTTTAATATGAAGTTTCTACCGATGCTGCTGCTGAATTGAAAAGTGTCGGTTTCTCCTCCTCCTCTGCTTAGGTGCTGCATACTTGACAACTAGTTCAATTTTCTGTACGGGGATGAAACATACTGAAATTTACTATCATTTTGTTCATGATATGGTAGCTCGAAAGGAATTAAAAATACAATTTATACCTTTTGATGATCAACTTGTTGATATCCTTACTAAACCATCATCATAAGCTCGCTTCTCCTATCTTCAGTCCAAGTTGGATGTGGTTTCTGTCGTGAAAATATTAAAGTAAGGAATAGAAATGAAAATAGTAAAGATATTTGTCCAATAGTAGAGTATTCTCCAGGATTCAACAGAGCAGCACAGAAACAGCTTGAAAACAAAAAAGACTGTGAATCCTCCAGCATACTCTATGTTCTTCCTCAAATATCGAGAGGTTGAAAACTCACTGCAGTAATTGTATCATCTGCCGCTGCAAAATCTCCCAGCATACTCTCCTTCGTTTGATTTATGTTTTGGCACTTCTATCACTTCAGTACCACTAAAGAGCTCGAAGATAGCTCCTTCAAGCTCGAATTTTCCTGAAACCTGCACTAGCAGTGAAAACTTGAGCTGTAACTTACCAGGATTATTATCTGTTAATTCCAAATACAGGTTGACTGGTTTCAGCTAACAGTTTTATAAATTGGCACGTGAAATTGGTAATTACCAGTGTGATGAAAGTCCATGGAAAATGTCAGCTTAATGGTCAGGGAATCTCCAGGGGACAATCGACGTGCTCTTTCTTTCTTTCTTACACAATACAAAACATCTGCCCATAATATGCTGAGGGTTTCTTTATATTTTCTGTCAAACCAGGGGACCGAAACATTACAGATGTGATCGAACTGAACCTGGCCAGAATTTAGACTGGGTGAATGTTGTATGAGTGGCCATAAATTTCTTACACCCTTTTGTATATATGCATCTTTCCAACTTCATTTGATGTCGCAGCTTTTCCAAGAAATTCTTCATGCTCAGCTTCTATTACTAGATTCTGCAAGATCTGAAAAGGAAATTAACGGTTGGATGGAGATCAGAATGGGAAAAAGGAGATTATTCTGCACCTTCAATGTTGCCCACAGTTCCGTCTAGATTCATGCCATATGCTACGATGCAGAAAGACACAGACAGGACAAAGCTATCCTTGTTAGTAGGTTTTTGTTAACATGGTCCCACAATCTAAATTTGATTTACCTAGATAATCTAGAAAAGGAGAGGCTGGAAAGAGATCACAGAATAGAAAAGAGTCGCATGATATTATTCTCCTGCTCCCAATTCTCATCCATTTAGGCCATTTTTGCGTCCAGGTTCTCCGCGAATCTGCTGTCCGCTGCATAAAATAGCTCCTATAAATATCAAGGCTGGTGATGAACATTATCATAGCATAACATCGATCAAGTGTCCCCTAGAGTTCCTCTGAGCACTTCATTGGGAATTCTCGATCAAATGAAAGAGTTTTATCATTCCTACTGAAGTGTTTGGGGGAACTCCCGGTGTCATTTGATGTTAGCAAGCTCAGAAAACAATTAATGGCGGACAAGTCAGAGTTAAATACTCTATCTTCTCGTTGTTTCTGCCGAAACATCGTTGCAGGTAAGCAATGTCAGATTTATTACACAAAGTTGACAGCATATTCTTACATCCCATCTACGAGAATTGCAGCAAACGGTTGGATACCATGTCCCGAGTCATCGTTATCTGACAGCCAGGAATTGCAGGCTTCTGTGGTTGCTCGACTAGCTAGCTACAACCACTTAGTTTTTACTTGAAATGAAGGCAGAAATAATGAAGATAAGGCAGTTCATTCCTAGATACCACCTCTTTTGAGGGTGGAGTTCTGGGGAGCATCAGAATTGCAATCACTGCAAGTGCTCGCATCGATTATTTTCCACGAAACTATTCACTTACATCATATCCATGCATTCAAAGGTGGTCACATTCTGTGAATAAGTATCAGCCAATCCTGCTAAAAAGTTGCGAACGTATTAAATTCTTCTCTCTCACCACCCATGAGCATCATCTCAAGAACATTTTAAGGCGAATCCAAGCCATAAATTCTGTTTGAAACAATCAATAAGAAATCCATGAACACATCATAGAAACATAATGGATGAAAACTGAAACATGACTTCAAGTAATAGACAAAAGGTTCTTTGAAACAATGATTATCTTATCACGTTTAAATTAGAATAATATGCTCTTAGAAAAAAGGTACAATGATTGGAGCACAGATTTTGATAATGAGAAACTTAAATTTGGCTTGTTTTGGCACTAGGCTATGCAGCACAGACATTGCCTGACCAAGACAAGACAGAGCTGCTACGTACAGCTCAGCATGAAGAAGAGTTTAGTTTTATATAACTGGGGCATTTTATTACATTAGCGATGAGTAAGTATGTTTTACTTAAACTCAATAGAAAAATAATCATAAATACACCTGGAAAATAGTTTAAATGTTGAACAATAAATTTTAGCTCTTATTTAAAGGCCTTTCTAAATTCATATAATTTTAATTTTGTATATAAAAAAACTTTTAGAATATCATGATAAAATCTTACCCTTAAATGGTCAAATATAAATTTATCCTCGTTAAATAAAGCTATATATTAGAGAGAAATATCATGCATCAATCTTTGAGTAAGAGAAAACTCAGGATATAGTACAAATGCAATATTTTAAAGCTTTTTATATTTTAATCATATAGTTTTCGATTTCAATTTTGATCTTATATGCCGCGTTGACTAGGAGTTGGATAATTAATTTTAATAGAAAAATATAATAATTTTAAATTTGACATGATCGAATTCAATTTGCTTCAAAAAAATTAAAATTATTAATCTTCAAAAACCATTTTTTTTCCATATAAAATTAAAAAACAATTGAAAGGCTCCCCAAAACACAGGTTCAAATATCTTGATTTATGTTTATCTTTTAATTTTTTAACATAGACTTTAGTTAATGCTAACAGCTCTTTTTAATATTTATTTACATATATAAATTTATTTTATTAAATACTCCTATCAAATATTTAATTTTAAATTAAGATTTATCTTGATGGTTTATAAAATTAGGAATACTTCACCTCTAGAAGATTGGTCTAGGACAGTAGACATGAGAAGTGAACAACTTCAGGAGTATAAATGTTCTCATTTCCTTCACTAAATAGAACACTAAAGGCTAGAAGAAGCAAAGTATTGAGTAAACGGGCAAGAGAGATCGATAAAAGAGGAGTAGTTGCCTATTTAACTTGTTATGTCCTCACAGGTCGATACTATTAAAATGGTAGCTAGGCAATGGGATTTTCCTTAAAGATTATACTATTGAGGAATAAACAAGTTGATTGAGCTATTAAACTAGGAATACTTAACCTTTAGAATTTTGGTTGTAGACATTACACTGCTAGAAAATTGTCAAATAGCAACTGATTTTTTGATGAAAAAACAAATTGGTACTTTCCAATTTTAATAAAAATGGTATATATTTGTTGTAAATTACCAACGTAATAATTACCGATGGAATATTTCTCATAAATATAAATAATTAAAAAATCAAGAAATAGTTTGTCAATGAATATGTCGATAAGAAGACACATAATCATTTGCATCATCCTCTTCGTCTTCTTCTTTCTCTTTAATTGAAAATCAAAATAGCAGCCCCAACCCTCCATCTTTCCACAATTTTAGCTCCATCATCACCAATTCAGTGACCCGACACGCTGGAGTGTCAACTAGATAAGTTTAATGATCTATGTCAAGTTGCTTTATCTACTGAGTTAAAAGAATATTCAGATTGTGTCGCTTTGAATATTTATGTCCATGCTTATGTTGACAAATCAAATGATATATTAAGTACCAATGAATATACGGGATCGAAAAATTCAATCTAACGAGGAATATGATGATGGAGACAAAGATGATGATAATAAAAATCACAATGATTTGGGTTAAACAATGTATTTGAATTGATTTTAGATGTATAACATCATTGTGCAATTCATATATTTATTGTTGTTGTATAATGCATTGTACGTTTTACATTTATCAAGCATTTATTATTGTGGTTATGGTTTTAATGAGTTGTTCTTGAATATATTATAAATGTAGTTGTTGTTGTTGTTGTTGTTATTCAATTAGGTTAGATAGAGATTATACCAATATATAAGAAAATAAACTTATAGTTACTAAACAAACTATAGTTACATAATAGAGAATATGCAGCAGAGGTTGGCAGGATGGAAAGCAAACAATCTCTCATTAGCTGAAAGAATTACTTTATGTAAAGCAGTTTTGGCCACTATCTCTTTATACCCTATGCAAGCCGCAGTCATTCCAAATCATACATGTAAGGAGATCGAGAAGATTTGCAGGAGGTTCATCTGGGGTCAGCAGGAGGGAAGAGATAAAATTCATCTGGTAAATTGGAAGACGTTGTGTAAGCCTAAGGAGGAGGGTGGAATGGGTTTTAAGAAAATGGACACCATGAATACAGCCTTTATCATGAAACTAGCATGGGGAATGATGAAGGAAAATAGTATGTTGGTGAATTTTCTAAAGGATAAATATATGAGATCCAATAGTGGGGATGGGGATCCGGTGGCAAACGCGAGGGACTCGGTGTTGTGGAAGGCCATATGTCGGGAATGAGGTGCAGTGAAGCAGAATGTTAGCTGGAGTCTGGGAAATGGAAGACACATTTTATTTTGGAAGGATAGGTGGTTGGAGAATTATGGTCCTCTTATCACTCTCTTAAATCCGGAAGAGCAGGTAGATACTTTAAACTATACAGTGGCAGATATGGTGGATAGCCGAAGAAACTGGAATTGGGAGTTGTTTGCGCATTTAATTCCGATGCAAGCGGTGATGAGCATTGCTAGTCACATGCCGCCTGAGCAGGATACGGTGATAGACTCTGTAGTTTGGGATAAATCAGCGGATGGAAGGTTGACAGTCCGGACTGCCTATATGGTCCATGAAGAAAGGGAGGCTATGGAAAGAGACCCTCTATGGAAGCTTATTTGGAAGTGGAAAGGAATGGAGCGGATCAGAGTTTTTCTTTGGACTGTAGCTCACAACGCTATTATGACCAATGAAATGAGATGGAGAAGAAAAATAACCGATGATAAATATTATTGTCAGTGTGAAACTGTGGTGGAATCCTTGATTCATGCTGTTCGAGATTGTCCTAAAGCTAGAAAAATTTGGGAGGTGTTCGTCAGAATAAAAAAAAGAGAGCTATTCTTTAGCCAAAGTCGGTATGTATGGTTGGTTTCAAACTTAACTCCCAGGAGTGGAAATACTAGATATAAGGAGTGGCAGCTAGTTTTTGGTATTGCATTATGGTATATTTGGAAGGAGAGATGTAATAGAATGTTTGGCGGAGACCAAGGCAATTGGTATGGAACTGTTCTGGCGATAAAAAGGATGATTGAAGATAGTAGGAGGATTCAGAGGAATGGGTATGATGATCAGAACAGTAATGCGGATGTTGAGCATATTGGATGGAAGTATCCCGATGAAGAGTGGATAAAGCTTAACGTGGATGGATGCAGTAAAGGTAACCCAGGGACAGCCGGCGTGGGAGGAGTGATTCGAGATCATATGGGGTCATGGATCGGGGGGTTTGCAAGAAATATTGGTTTTTGTTCGTCCGTGACTGCAGAATTATGGGCTATCCATGCGGGGCTACATATGACATGGGATAGAGGGTTTAGGAAAGTGGTTTTAGAATCAGATTCTAGGGTTGTAGTTGAGATTATTAAGGGGAATACTGTGAGAGTGGATAGAAACTATAATTTGATTATGCAAATCAGAGGGTTGATGGGTAGGGAATGGGAGGTAAAAATTATCCATGTTTACAGGGAGGCTAATTATATGGCCGATTGGTTGGCAAACTTTGGGCTAACTAAAGATGTATTAGAAAGGGGGGCGGATATTATAACCGACCCGCCGTCAGGGCTTTATTCCTTATTGTACTATGACCTTATTGGGTCCACTATTCCTCGATTAATTTAGAAGGGCGCATGCCCCGATCTTTACCCAAAAAAAATATATATAAGAAAATAAAATTTGAAACTTCACTGATAAAATCAATCAACTGTAGACAAAAAATTAAAATAAATAACAGTTAGTGAATTCATCATCAATTTAACTTCATTGATGGACACACCGATGGAATATAAAATAGTCAGAGAAAAATTACAAAGAATTTAAGGAAGAATTCAGGGAATTAAAAACGGATACAATTACATCGATGATATTGTACTTATTGTCAAACTCACCAAAGAACATTAAAATCATCATAGAAGTATAGTGAATTTTAGGAAGAATTTAAGAGTCTTAACAAATAGACAGATTCGCTAACAGAGATACTTTTGTCAGTGATATTTGTTAGAGTGTAAATGAATGTATATTCTAGAATAATGAAAGTGTGACGCCCCCAGCTCCCTTGCCAGTTACCTAACTGGCGTGACCAGGTTCGCCACACTGTTGGGACTAAGTCCCCTATTTCCTCCATCATAAACCACAAAATACATAGATAACTACATTGTTGAAAACGTACGGGATAATTTACAACATCCTTAGAACAATTCTATAATTTACAAAATACTCAAAATGCCTAGATATTTAATTTACAAATTTGGCTCGTACCCCTTTTTTTTCACAAAAGATATTCCTATTTTTATCAGTGACACATGAGCCTCTTTTAGCGAGAACCGGTAGCATCCTCGATCAGCTTAACCTTACCCTTGCCTGAACAACACACAAATACAATAACAGAATGAGCCAAAGCTCAGTAAGTAGGGTGATGCACGTGATATGCAATGCTATTGTGTTTCCCACATTTTCATCTATTTTAATCCGGGTACCCTAGGTATATGCAAGTCCGTGCGAACTATCACTCGGTGATCATGTTATCACCTACTGCTCTATTACTTTCTCTCAGTGATCTCAATATCACCTACTGCTCGCAACGGCATTATCCCTCGTTGTAGCACACGGTTAACGGAATTATCCCTCGCTTAACGGTGTTAGTAAATAGAGCTCGCACTATGGATTCCTTGCTATTACCCATTCCACTCAATTCGGTTATCAAACCGTGTCAATTCAAAACTCAATGATTTCTCTCAAATTAATTTCCCCCCAATGCACGTGATGCACGTGATGACATGTTTAATCACATTCAAACAAACTCGGGTACCAATTCTTGTTTCTCAACCCATACTCACGGTCCAACTCACACTCGGGATTCACCCAACGTTCACATACCAATCATGGTACTCATAGCGGGAACACAACCTCCGCTCATTAATATTGTTCATTAATTCCATTAATATTAAGATCTAAATATTTCCCTTATTAAAAGAATAAATTTATTTATTTATTTATTATTATTTATTTATTTATTTATTTATTTTTTCCAAGCTCATTTCTTTTAATCTTAGCCCATCTATTTTTTTAAAAAACCAAGCTTTTTACTTGTAGTCCAAGTCCATTTAATTTATTCTAGGCCCATTAGCTTGATCCAAGTTTATTAACTTTATCTTAGTTCAAACTCATTTCTTTTAATCCAAGCCCAAATCCATTTGTTTTGATCTAAGTCCACCTTAGTTATAAGTTTAAGTCCATCTTGTTTTAACTTAAGTCCATTTAATAGAATCCACACTTTCTTTTTTTTTTCTTTTTTTTTTCTTTCAAGCCCATATGTTGTAGGTTAAGTCCATGGGTTTATTTCATGCCCACATTCATCTAAATCTAAGCCCACTTAATTTT
Organism: Salix caprea; assembly: GCA_964035475.1. Taxonomy (NCBI): domain Eukaryota; kingdom Viridiplantae; phylum Streptophyta; class Magnoliopsida; order Malpighiales; family Salicaceae; genus Salix; species Salix caprea. The sequence continues at coordinate 6,596,781 of OZ037751.1, forward strand.
ACAAATATTTATTTATTTATTTATTTTTCCAGCAATGGTATGCCTACATAACCCATACCAATTTGGCCATAATTCCTTACATATATATCTAAAAATCACGAAATTTCACAGGGATGTAGTAGACATATATATACACAACTTTCATGCTTTGCATTTTTCCTAAAACTCACTCCAAGATCCCGAAATAATTCACATACAATTTCGGACAGAAAATATATTTTTCCAGCAGGTATCTATTTGAGCAACCCCCACCATATCAGTCATAACTCCATGTCTATTTTTCTAAAAATCACGAAATTTCACAGGGATGTAGTAGACACATATATCCACAACTTTCATGCTTTGTATTTTTCCTAAAACTCACTCCAAGATTCCGAAATAATTCACACACAATTTCGGACAGAAAATATATTGTTCCAGCAGGTATCTATTTGAGCAACCCACGCCATATCAGTCATAACTCCATGTCTATTTTTCTAAAAATCACGAAATTTCACAGGGATGTAGTAGACATATATATCCACAACTTTCATGCTTTGCATTTTTCCTAAAACTCACTCCAAGATCCCGAAATAATTCATCCCAAATTCGGGTTTTTCCATCCCTAAAAGAAATTCAGAATTTTCACACTAAGCACACTTTTCATCATGCATGCTTAACCATCCATCATCAAACATCAAGAGTTCAAAATCATTATAAAACCATCATAATCACATTTGACATTAATTAAACAACTCATAAAAATGGAAAGCATAAACAAAACAAAAATAAAATAAAACCTACTTACTTTAGATTAAGTTTCTCTAAAATCTTTTTAGCTTTTCCTTTCTTTTCCCTTCTTCTTCTTCCCTTTTTCCCTTCTCTTTCACTTTTTTTTTTTTTTTTTTGTAAAGTTACGGGAGACATCAAAAATGCCTCCTTATCCCACATATTTATTTTACTTAAATATCTCTTACATTTAATGCTTATGTCATGTGTCAATGAGTTATGGTGAAATGCAAAGTTAAATTATGCTTAAATTGTGATGGATTTCAAGGCAATTCATTTAGGTATATATATTGTTTTATTATTATTATTTTTTTTATTTTTTTTTTGGCTATCATCATTTTACATACTATAATTTATACTTATTACATATACAAAGGATTTACTAATTAATTCATCTGAAATTATTTTTCCTAAATATTTACGTACATTAATTAATCCCAACAATCACGTACATAAACGCCAATTACGTACATACCATATATTCTAGTACATATTTTTACCTGGTTACAGATTGTCATGTACGTACCCTATATACTATATACTTACGTACGAATATAATTATCCCGATCAGTACACTTATACGGTTACGAATTTTACGCTAGTTACAGAAAGTGTATTCTAGAATATACATGATGGTAGTATATGATATTTGAAATGTGTATATAAAGCTGCTAAACACACGGCATGTGTGTATAGAAATATTGCAACAATATATAAATTCAAATTTCAGTCTCCCTCTTTCTCTCTTTTCTCTCTTCCCTTCTCAGAACACAATTCTTCTTCTTAATTTCTTCAATTCCCTGCAACTTCTCACAATCTCAACATAGTATCAAAGCTATTATGCTAGCGCATGAATTGATCCAAGCTTTCGCAATCTGATTCTTCAATGGATCATTCAAAAAATAAAATAAAATCTACAGCTGAAGAAAACACATCGTTCAAATTTTTCCTTATGATCTTTTGCGGCTTCTTCAATTGAGACTCTTTGAATTTTCGAGCTAAAGTTGAAGATGATCATCCATGCCATTGCTACTCCTCATTTACAATATTCCTCATGGTAATTCCATCCTTTTCAAACCTCCACTCCGTAATTATCTTCCTAGTCTCAATATTAAGCTGATGCAAACCAGTAGAATGCAATTTCCCTTCATTCATCGGACTCTTAAGCAACATATTGGTCTCAGCACGCATAAGAAGTGTTGCTGCTCCTTATTTAGTTGTTGTCTTGTTCATCCGTGAGACTGCATTTCAGCATACATTTCAAATTCTCCACTCTCCAGTCTCTACGCAACAAATTACTGCATTCAAATTTTGCACAACAAAACTGAAGCTCAAACAGAGTAGCAGAGCAAGAAAAAAAAAATAAAGCTTAAACAGAGCAGAGCAAAGCGAGCACCATCGTGCATTGTTAAGAGGAGTGCACACACACATAACTTCTTGTTCCTGTAAGCTTACCTCAATACAGTCTTCTGCTTCTGCAAAATCAAGATCTGTGCAATCGACAACCTCACAACCTTGATATGGTTCCTTTCTTCTGCTTCTGCAAAATCATAGTCAAGATCTGTGCAATCGACAACCTCACAACCTTGATATGGTTCCTTTCTTTGCTGCTTACGAAGACTTGCTTCTCAAGCCTTCTAGAGCTGTCTCCTTGGAAAATCCTTTCCAGAAAGTGGCCTCTCCTGCAAAGTTGTTCTGAGGTTTGGAGGTGTGTCTAGAGGAAAATCAGGAGGAATAACTGGTTGTGGTGTTGGCCGAACTCGAGGGCTTGGGTAACTCTCTGATTGTGAAACTGAAATCTGAGTGTGTGTGTGTGAGAGAGAGAGAGAGAGAGTTAGGCTTAAACTTCCATAGCTGATTTTGTGACATCCCATTATCACAATAAATTCCTTCCAAAATAAAAGATATATTCTTGCTCAGGGTAATTCAACAAGCATAAAATGATTTATCATTGGGGCAAAGACTGACAGTCAAGCCACCAGATTATTTGCTATAACTTCAAGCCTAAATTATTTGCTAAATCCTTGTCAGTCAAGAGCAAATGATCATTAACAACGGGACAATGTCTATGTTAGAACTTCAACTGATACTAAAAATGTCGGGTTTTTTGTCTATAAGAAAGCGCACTTGCGCAGAAATATTCTGAATGGCATTTATCTTGGTTGAGCAGTGACTTAGATGGAGCAGTCAATATAGGAGATTGCTATTTATCTTGGTTGTAATCTTGTTTCTTGGAAATCAAGTAATGAACTGTTGCACATTCTTCAACTAAGGCTGAATATGAAGTTTCTACCGATGCTGCTGCGGAATTGAAAAGCTCTCTTTTTGCTGATCTAAGAGTTTCGGTTTCTCCTCCTCCTCTGCTTAGGTGCTGCATACTTGACAACTAGTTCAATTCTCTGTACGGGGATGAAACATACTGAAATTTACTATCATTTTGTTCATGATATGGTAGCTCGAAAGGAATTAAAAATACAATTTATATATTTTGATGATCAACTTGGTGATATCCTTACTAAACCATCATCATTAACTCGCTTCTCCTATCTTCAGTCCAAGTTGGATGTGGTTTCTGTCGTGAAAATATTAAAGTAAGGAATGGAAATAGAAAACTTGAGGTGTGTTTGTGCACTGTTTTTAAAGATATTTGTCCAACAGCAGAGTTTTCTCCAGATTCAACAAGTTCTTCCTCAATAGAAAAGAGCAGCACAGAAACAGCTTGGAAACAAAAAAGACTCGGTGAATCCTCCAGCATACTCTATGTTCTTCCTCAAATCTCGAGAGGTTGAAAACTCACGTACTGCAGTAATTGTATCATCTGCTGCTGCAAAATCCTCCAGCATACTCACCTTCGTTTGATTTATGTTTTGGCACTTCTATCACTGCAGTACCACTAAAGAGCTCGAAGATAGCCCCTTCAAGCTCGAATTTTCCTGAAACCTGCACTAGCAGTGAAAACTTGAGCTGTAACTTACCAGAATTATTATTTGTTAATTCCAAATACAGGTTGACTGGTTTCAGCTAACAGTTTTATAAATTGGCACGTGAAATTGGTAATTACCAGTGTGATGAAAATCCATGGAAAATGTCAGCTTAATGGTCAGGGAATCTCCAGGGGACAATCGACGTGCTCTTTCTTTCTTTCTTACACGGTACAAAACATCTGCGTATAATATGCTGAAGGTTTCTTTATATTTTCTGTCAAACTAAATGATCGAACTGAACCTGGCCGGAATTTAGACTGTGTGAATTATTAAATATAATACCAGCACCAGCAACCACAAGGATCACCTTGAGTCTGCAACAGGATTTGATACAGCAGAGCAGATTATTTGCTTCCAAATTTGTAGAGATTTGAAACAGCAACTTCTTGACTTTCCCTTCATGATTCTTCTATTTCTGGAAAGTCATCTTCATCTTCTTTATTTAACCATGTTGCAGACTCAAGGTGATCCTTGTGGTTGCTGGTGCTGGTATTATATTTAATATGAATGTTGTATGAGTGGCCATAAATTTCTTACAGCCTTTTGTATATACCCTGACATGCATCTTTCCAGCTTCATTTGAAGTCGCAGCTTTTCCAAGAAACTCTTCATGCTCAGCTTCAATTACTAGATTCTGCAAGATCTGAAAAGGAAATTAACGGTTGGATGGAGATCTGAATGGGAAAAAGGAAATTATTCTGCACCTTCAATGTTGCCCACAGTTCCGTCTAGATTCATGCCATATGCTTCGATGCAGAAAGACACAGGCAGGACAAAGCTATCCTTGTTTGGAGGCTCCCTTTCCACACCATGTGACCAATAATATGCAAAAAAGTAAGCAGTATTAACATTGTCAAAACCAAGTTTGATTAAGAAAAATGACAAACATTAGCGAAATTTGACTTGATTTTTTGGTTTTGCAAAAGACATATAACGCCAGCATCGTTTCCAAATTTCGCTAAGAGACTTCCACCAATTCTTCTCATGATGCTCAATTGTGGTTAGAGGTTATTGTAAATGATGGACGTGATATGAATTGGATTTATTGCATGCACGTGGCATCAATCCAAGAAATAAAGGGAGACTGGATTATTTCAACTAGAGGATACCATATTTTCGCTCAAACAATGCATCGTAAAGCTTTGATGAACTAGTCCATAGAGGATTTAGGAACAATTGTCCATTCAGATGCATATTATGAGAAAAAAATGAAAAAATAAATAAATATTGAACTAGTACATAAAGGATTTTATGAGCATTGTCTAATTCTGTAGTAGTGAAAAGAACTTTTACAGAACCACCAGGAAAAAATTAACAAAAGAATATATTTAACAAGGTTGTCTTTTTTTTCTTTTTATTCAATTTTGGTCCACTAACTTTTAATCTCTTGTAAAAAATAAAAGCAAATAGAATTCTACAAAATCGAGAACCAAGCATTTAAAAAACAAGGAGAAACAAATTACAAAATTTGATTCCTAGTAAATTTATGTTTAAGGACTAAATTAAAAAAAATAAAAGAGAAAAAGTATTGTTTCATTGAACATGATGAGAAGAGCTACATAGAATTCAACAGTTCTTATAGGTTTTTGTTAACATGGTCCCAGAATCTAAATAAGATTTTTACCTAGATAATCTAGAAAAGGAGAGGCTGGAAAGAGATCACGGAATAGAAAAGAGTCGCATGATATTATTCTCCTGCTCCCAATTCTCATCCATTTAGGCCACTTTTGCGTCCAGGTTCTCCGCGAATCTGCTGTCCGCTGCATAAAATAGCTCCTATAAATATCCAGGCTGATGATGAACATCAGCATAGCATAACATCGATCAAGTGTCCCCTAGAGTTCCTCTGAGCACTTCATTGGGAATTCTCGATCAAATGAAAGAGTTTTATCATTCCTACTGAAGTGTTTGGGGGAACTCCCGGTGTCATTTGATGTTAGCAAGCTCAGCAAACAACTAATGGCGGACAAGTCAGAGTTAAGTACTCTATCTTCTCGTTGTTTCTGCCAAAACATAGTTGCAGGTAAGCAATGTCAGATTTATTACACAAAGTTGACAGCATATTCTTACATCCCATCTTCGAGTATTGCAGCAAACGGTTGGATACCATGTTTTCACAGCATTCCCGAGTCATCGTTATCTGACAGCCAGGAATTGCAGGCTTCTGTGGTTGCTCGACTAGCTAGCTACAACCACTTAGTTTTTACTTGAAATGAAGGCAGAAATAATGAAGATAAGGCAGGAGCCGGCCTTTCATTTGATGATCAAGCCAGCAGTTCATTCCTAGAACCACCTCTTTCGAGGGTGGAGTTCTGGGGAGCATCAGAATTGCAATCACTGAAAGTGCTCGCATTGATTATTTCTTAAATACATGTAGAAACTGCAGAGATCAATAATATAGCTTCAGCAGATTCAATACACTATGTTTCTCAAGTTTCATATCTCAAGTTTTACATTCTCTCAAGTTTCACAATCCATGCATCCAAAGGTGGTCACATTCTGTGAATATGTATCAGAATGTGTCATATTAAAATATATTAATTGAGCATTGAATTACTTTTTTAGCATAAAATTATTGTCCTTAATAACAACTAGTATATTTTCTCTTGGAAACACACCATTATTAACAACTAAATCACTTTGAAATTCTACAAGTGTCAACTTAATTTGAACACATGATTGTTGGTGATGCATAGTAGGTTATGCCAATAGTATAAGAGTTATCTCTAAAGTACTCTTTTAGAACATTAAAGAACTCTTTATTTTTCATGAGAGAATCCTGATAGATCTCAACATACATAAATTTTAGTATTTTTGCAATCCTTAAACTCAATAACATCTTAAGTTTCTTCTTGATTTCAATCTATAACACCACAAGGATTATATATATAAAAAGATTTCATATTCATCTTAATCAAAAAGTTGTATCTTCCTCTCATGTCTCTATAGTACTAAAGACAAAAAACATACTTAAAGCATTTTATATTTTAATCATATAGTTTTCAATTTTAATTTTGATCTTATATGTTGCGATGACTAGCAGTTGGATAATTAATTTCAATTTTAGCTGCCATGGATTCTCGTGATGTTAGAAAAATATTATAATGTTAAATTTGACATGATCGAATTCAATTTGCTTCAAACAAATTAAAATTATTAATCTTTAAAAACCATTTTTTTCATATAAAATTAAAGAAACAATTGAAATGCTCCCCAAAGTACAGCTTAAAATATCTTCATTTATGTTTATCTTTCAATTTTTTAACATACTCTTCCGTCAATGCTAACAACTCTTTTTAATATTTATTTACATATATAAATTTATTTTATTAAATACTCATATCAAATATTTAATTTAAAATTAAGATTTATCTTGATGGTATATAAAATTAGGAATACTTCACCTCTAGAAGATTGGTCTAGGACAGTAGACATGAGAAGTGAACAACTTCAGGAGTATAAATGTTCTCATTTCCTTCACTTTACAGAACACTAAAGGCTAGAAGAAGCAAAGTTTAAGTAAACAGGTAAGAGTAATTTCCTATTTAACTTGTTATGTCCTCATAGGTCTATACTATTAATTTCTTGGCTAGCAAAATTTCTTGGTAGCTAGGCATTAGGATTTTCCTTAAAGATTATAATGTATTTTACCCTTAAATATTAGCCTATTGAAGAATAAACAAGTTGATTGAGCTAAAAAACTAGGAATACTTAACTTTTAGAATTTTGGTTGTAGACATTACACTACTAGAAAATTGGTATATATTTGTTGCAAATTTCCAACATAATAATTACTGATGGAATATAAATAATTAAAAATCAAGAAATAGTTTGTCAATGATTATGTCAATAAGATGACACATAATCATTTGCATCATCCTTTTCGTCTTCTTCTTTCTCTTTAATTGAAAATCAAAATAGCAGCCCCAACCCTCCATCTTTCCACAATTTTAGCTCCATCATCACCTATTCAGTGACCCAACACTCTATAGTGTCAACTAGATAGGTTTATTAATCTATATCAAGTTGCTTTATCTACTAAGTTAAAACAATATTCAGATTGTGTCGCTATGAATATTTATGTCCATGCTTATGTTGACAAATCAAATGATATATTAAGTTCCGATGAATATACAGGATCGAAAACTTCAATTTAACAAAGAATATGATGATGGAGACAAAGATGATGATAATAAAAATCACAATAATTTGGGTTAAACAATGGATTTGAATTGATTTTAGATGTAAAACATCATTGTGCAATTAATATATTTATTGTTGTTGTATAATGCATTGTACCTTTTATATTTATCAAGCATTTATTATTGTGGTTATGGTTTTAATGAGTTGTTCTTGAATACATTATAAATGTAGTTGTTGTTGTTATTCAATTAGGTTAGATAGAGATTATACCAATATATAAGAAAATAAAATTTGAAACTTCACCGATAAAATCAATCAACTGTAGACAAAAAATTAGAATAAATAACAGTTAGTGAATTCATCATCAATTTAACTTCATTGATGGACACACCGGTGGAATATAAAATAGTCAGAGAAAAATTACAAAGAATTTAAGGAAGAATTCAGGGAATTAAAAACGGATATAATTACATCGATGATATTATACTTATCGTCAAACTCACCAAAGAACATTAAAATCATCATAGAAGTATAGTGAATTTTAGGAAGAACTTAAGAGTTTTAACAAATAGACAGATTCGCTAACGGAGATACTTTTGTCGGTGATATTTGTTAGAGTGGAAATGAATGTATATTCTAGAATAATAAAAATATATTCTAGAATATACATGATGGTAGTATATGATATTTGAAATGTGTATATAATGTGTGTATAGTATATAAATTCAAATTTTAGTCTCTCTCTCTTTTCTCTCTTCCCTTTTCAGAACACCATTCTTCTTCTTAATTTCTTCAATTCCCTGCAACTTCTCACAATCTTAACATGGTATCAGAGCTATTATGTTAGCGCATGAATTGATCCAAACTTTCGCAATCTGATTCTTCAATGGACCATTCAAAAAATAAAATAAAATCTACAGTTGAAGAAAACACATCGTTCAAGTTTTTCTTTATGATCTTTTGCGGCTTCTTCAATTGAGACTCTTTGAATTTTCGAGCTAAAGTTGAAGATGATCATCCATGCCATTGCTACTCCTCATTTACAATATTCCTCATGGTAATTCCATCCTTTTCAAACCTCCACTCAGTAATTATCTTCCTAGTCTCAATATTAAGCTGATGCAAACCAGTAGAATGCAATTTCCCTTCATTCATCGGACTCTTAAGCAACATATTGGTCTCAGCACACATAAGAAGTGCTGCTGCTCCTTATTTAGTTGTTGTCTTGTTCATCCGTGAGACTGCATTTCAGCATGCATTTCAAATTCTTCACTCTCCAGTCTCTACGCAACAAATTACTGCATTCAAATTTTGCACAACAAAACTGAAGCTCAAACAGAGCAGCAGCAGAGCGAGCACCATTATGCATTGTGAAGAGGAGTGCACATACACAGAACTTCATGTTCCTGTAAGCTTACCTCGATACAGTCTTCTGCTTCTGCAAAATCATAGTCAAGATCTGTGCAATCGACAACCTCACAGCCTTGACATGGTTCCTTTCTCTGCTGCTTACGAAGACTTGCTTCTCAATCCGTCTAGAGTTGTCTCCTTGGAAAATCCTTTCCATGATTTACCTGTAGCCCCTGTTATTGTTGCTGCGACGCTCATCTCTCTCTGTCATCTTCCACGTGTTTGCTTGTTTCGAACCTCGTACGCAGAAGATCGGCGTCTTCGTAAAAGAGGTGGTGATGGACTACCCAGTTAAGAGTATCTTTGAGAGCACGACGGTAGAGGACTCCTGGATTGGCTGCAGCAGTTGCTTGCGCCGTTTGAGTGTCAATATTCTGAATGGTATTTATCTTGGTTGAGCAGTGACTTAGATTGAGCAGTCAATATAGATGATTGGAAGTTGACAGGAGATTGCTATTTATCTTGGTTGTGATCTTGTTTCTTGGAAATCAAGTAATGAACTGTTGCACATTCTTCCACTAAGGCTGAATATGAAGTTTCTACCGATGCTGCTGCTGAATTGAAAAGCTCTCTTTTTGCTCATCTAAGAGTGTCGGTTTCTCCTCCTCCTCTGCTTAGGTGCTGCATACTTGACAACTGGTTCAATTTTCTGTACGGGGATGAAACATACTGAAATTTACTATCATTTTGTTCATGATTTGGTAGGTCGAAAGGAATTAAAAATACAATTTATACCTTTTGATGATCAACTTGGTGATATCCTTACTAAACCATCATCATTAACTCGCTTCTTCTATCTTCAGTCCAAGTTGGATGTGGTTTCTGTCGTGAAAATATTAAAGTAAGGAATGGAAATAGAAAACTTGAGGTGTGTTTGTGCACTGTTTTTAAAGATATTTGTCCAACAGCAGAGTTTTCTCCAGATTCAACAAGTTCTTCCTCAACAGAAAAGAGCAGCACAGAAACAGCTTGGAAACAAAAAAGACTCTGAATCCTCCAGCATACTCTATGTTCTTCCTCAAATCTCGAGAGGTTGAAAACTCACGTACTGCAGTAATTGTATCATCTGCTGCTGCAAAATCCTCCAGCATACTCTCCTTCGTTTGATTTATGTATAATTTTGGCACTTCTATCACTGCAGTACCACTAAAGAGCTCGAAGATAGCCCCTTCAAGCTCGAATTTTCCTGAAACCTGCACTAGCAGTGAAAACTTGAGCTGTAATTTACCAGAATTATTATCTGTTAATTCCAAATACAGGTTGACTGGTTTGAGCTAACAGTTTTATAAATTGGGACGTGAAATTGGTAATTACCAGTGTGATGAAAATCCATGGAAAATGTCAGCTTAATGGTCAGGGAATCTCCAGGGGACAATCGACGTGCTCTTTCTTTCTTTCTTACACGGTACAAAACATCTGCGTATAATATGCTGAAGGTTTCTTTATATTTTCTGTCAAACTAAATGATCGAACTGAACCTGGCCGGAATTTAGACTGTGTGAATGTTGTATGAGTGGCCATAAATTTCTTACAGCCTTTTGTATATACCCTGACATGCATCTTTCCAGCTTCATTTGATGTCACAGCTTTCCCAAGAAATTCTTCATGCTCAGCTTCAATTACTAGATTCTGCAAGATCTGAAAAGGAAATTAACGGTTGGATGGAGATCAGAATGGAAAAAAGGAAATTATTCTGCACCTTCAATGTTGCCCACAGTTCCGTCTAGATTCATGCCATATGCTTCGATGCAGAAAGACAGGCAGGACAAAGCTATCCTTGTTAGGAGGCTCCGTTTTCACACCAAGTGACCAATAATAAGCGAAAAAGTAAGTAGTATTAGCAAGTACAATCTTAACATTGTCAAAACCAAGTTTGATTAAGAAAAATTATAAACATTGTCATTTTAATTTTAATAAATATTAACATATTTATTGGATTTAAAAACCATTTACCAACCAACATGGTCGATTAAGTGGTTATTTATGGGTTTTTTTAACAAACTATTTAATTTGCAGAAAACCAGCTTGGTCGCGAACCGACTCTAATGGAATTACATGTGAAAACTCATAAATAAGGGGGATAGGGAGAAAAAGGAAAAAAAATGTTTTTCTATTAAAGAGAAAAGGTATTGTTTCATTGAACATGATGAGAAGAGCTACATAGAATTCAACAATTCTCTTAGGTTTTTGTTAACATGGTCCCAGAATCTAAATTTGATTTACCTAGATAATCTAGAAAAGGAGAGGCTGGAAAGAGATCACAGAATAGAAAAGAGTCGCATGATATTATTCTCCTGCTCCCAATTCTCATCCATTTAGGCCAATTTTGCGTCCAGGTTCTCCGCGAATCTGCTGTCCGCTGCATAAAATAGCTCCTATAAATATCAAGGCTGGTGATGAACATTAGCATAGCATAACATCGATCAAGTGTCCCCTAGAGTTCCTCTGAGCACTTCATTGGGAATTCTCGATCAAATGAAAGAGTTTTATCATTCCTACTGAAGTGTTTGGGGGAACTCCCGGTGTCATTTGATGCTCGCAAGCTCAGCAAACAATTAATGGTGCACAAGTCAGAGTTAAGTTCTCTATCTTCTCGTTGTCTCTGCCAAAACATCGTTGCAGGTAAGCAATGTCAGATTTATTACACAAAGTTCACAGCATATTCTTACATCCCATCTTCGATTATAGCAGCAAACGGTTGGACACCATGTTTTCACAGCATTTCCCGAGTCATCGTTACCTGACAGCCAGGAATTGCAGACTGTGGAGCCCTCCATTCTGTGGTTGCTCGACTAGCTAGCTACAACCACTTAGTTTTTACCTGAAATGAAGGCAGAAATAATGAAGATAAGGCAGGAGCCAGCCTTTCATTTGATGATCAAGCCAGCAGTTCATTCCTAGATACCACCTCTTTTGAGGGTGGAGTTCTGGGGAGCATCAGAATTGCAATCACTGAGAGTGCTCGCACTGATTATTTTCCACGAAACTAATCACTTACACCATATCCATGCATTTGATACTCTTCAAAGGTGGTCGCATTCTATGAATAAGTATCAGTCAATCCTGCTAAAAAGTTGCGAACGTATTAAATTCTTCATTCTCACCACCCATGAGCATCATCTCAAGAACATTTTAAGGCGAATCCAAGCCATAAATTCTATTTGAAACAATCAATAAGAAATCCATGAACTCATCATAGAAACATAATGGATGAAAATTGAAACATGACTTCAAGTAATAGACAAAAGGTTCTTTGAAACAATGATTATCTTATCACGTTTAAATTAGAATAATATGTTCTTAGAAAAAAGGTACAATGATTGGAGCACAGATTTTGATCATGAGAAACTTAAATTTGGCTTGTTTTGGCACTAGGCTATGCAGCACAGACATTGCCTGACCAAGACAAGACAGGGCTGCTACAGCTCAGCATGAAGAAGAGTTTAGTTTTATATAATTGGGGTATTTTATTACATTAGCGATGAGTAAGTATTTTTTACTTAAACTCGATAGAAAAAATAATCATAAATACACCTGGAAAATAGTTTAAATGTTGAACAATAAATTTTAGCTCTTATTTAAAGGCCTTTCTAAATTCATAAGTCCATACTTTTAATTTTGTATATAAAAAAATATTTAGAATATCATGATTTTAAAATATATTAATACTTTTTAATTATTTAAACACAATGCTTTTTTTTTTTTTGTGGCTAGTTAAGTCTTTCTCATTCTTCACTATATATGTCATATTAAAATATATTAATTGAGCATTGAATTACTTTTTTAGCATAAAATTATTGTCCTTAACAACAACTAGGATATTTTCTCTTGGAAACACACCATTATTAACAACTAAATCACTTTGAAATTCTACAAATGTCAACTTTGAACACATGATTGTTGGTGATGCATAGTAGGTTATACCAATACTATAAGAGTTATCTCTAAAGTTCTCTTTTAGAACATTAAAGAACTCTTTATTTTGATGAGAGAATCATCCTAGATCTCAACATACATAAATTTAGTATTTTTGCAACCCTTAAACTCAATAACATCTTAAGTTTCTTCTTGATTTCAATCTATAACATATAAAAAGATTTCATATTCATCTTAATCAAAAAGTTGTATCTTCCTCTCATGTCTCTACAGTACTAAAGACAAGAAATAGTGCTTTCTCTTTTTACATACTTGAAGCATTTTATATTTTAATCATAGAGTTTTCAATTTTAATTTTGATCTTATATGTTGCGTTGACTAGGAGTTGGATAATTAATTTCAATTTTAGCAGAAATGGATTCTCGTGATGTTAGAAAAATATTATAATTTTAAATTTGACATGATCGAATTCAATTTGCTTCAAAAAAATTAAAATTATTAATCTTCAAAAACCATTTTTTTCCATATAAAATTAAAAAACAATTGAAAGGCTCCCCAAAACACAGGTTCAAATATCTTGATTTATGTTTATCTTTTAATTTTTTATCATAGACTTTAGTTAATGCTAACAACTCTTGTTATGTCCTCACAGGTCCATGCTATTAAAATGGTAGCTAGGCAATGGGATTTTCCTTAAAGATTATACTATTGAGGAATAAACAAGTTGATTGAGCTATTAAACTAGGAATACTTAACCTTTAGAATTTTGGTTGTAGACATTACACCGCTAGAAAATTGTCAAATAGCAACTGATTTTTTGATGAAAAAATAAATTGGTACTTTCCAATTTTAATAAAAATGGTATATATTTGTTGTAAATTACCAACGTAATAATTACCGATGGAATATTTCTCATCAATATAAATAATTAAAAATTCAAGAAATAGTTTGTCAATGAATATGTCGATAAGATGACACATAATCATTTGCATCATCTTCTTTCTCTTTAACATCTTTCCACAATTTTAGCTCCATCATCACCAATTCAATGACCCAACACGCTGGAGTGTCAACTAGATAAGTTTAATGATCTATGTCAAGTTGCTTTATCTACTAAGTTAAAAGAATATTCAGATTGTGTCGCTTTGAATATTTATGTCCATGCTTATGTTGACAAAATCAAATAATATATTAAGTACCAATGAATATACGGGATCGAAGACTTCATTCTAACGAGGAATATGATGATGGAGACAAAGATGATGATAATAAAAATCACAATGATTTGGGTTAAACAATGTATTTGAATTGATTTTAGATGTATAACATCATTGTGCAATTCATATATTTATTCTTGTTGTATAATGCATTGTACGTTTTACATTTATCAAGCATTTATTATTGTGGTTATGGTTTTAATGAGTTAGTCTTGAATACATTATAAAAGTAGTAGTTGTTGTTGTTATTCAATTAGGTTAGATAGAGACTAGTTAAATGCCCGCACTATGTTGCAGGCGTAGTGCGGGCGGAACAAATAATCTTTACAATTGTTGAGATTGAAATATAATATTTTAGTATATAAAATTAGATATAATGAAAAAAATCAACATCCTCTATTATAATAAAAGTAACATCGAAGTCTTAACTTCTTAAATTATCATCATTATCATTGTCAAAACAATAAACATTATTGAACAAATCTGAGAGGGAAACAAAAAAAATTTAATAAAAAAGCATGTAAGAACAAAAACTAAAATTATTATTATTATTCTTAATATTAATATTATTATTGCTTTAATAACGGGAAGAAAATGAAATTAAATCAAAGGCTTAAAAAAAGCCTAAAAACATTAACAAAAGAGCAAATGTAAAAATACAATAAATGAATAAAAAATTATTGACTGGGAAAAAAATTACTTGAACTGAAAATAAAAAACATTATCACACTACGTTGCGGGCTGAGTAAAAAAAATTAATAATTGTTGGGATGAAAGAAATTAATAGCATATGCTGGTCCAAAATTAAAATATAATATTTAAATATATAAAATTTAATATGATAAAAAAGATCACCACACCTTATTCTGAAAATAGCAACATCGAAGTTTTAACATCTAAAACTATCATTGCAGGTACTGAGAAAACAATAAAAAACATCAAATTATCCCTAGAGAAAAAACTGAAAAATATTAACAAAAGAATACGTAAGAAAATAACTTAATTTTTTTCTTCTTGTTCTTGTTCTTGTTCTTGTTCTTCTTCTTCTTCTTCTTCTTCTTCTTCTTCTTCTTATTATTATTATTATTATTATTATTATTATTATTATTATTGTGTTAATAATAAAAAGAAGAAAGACAAAAAAATCATAATAACTTTAACAAAATATCAAAAAAAAAATAAAAAAAAAATTATCAGATAAAAAAAGTCATATGACTTAAAAATAAAAATAAAATACGAGTAAAAAGCTAAAAGAAAGAACAAATGGAGAGAGAAAAAAAACACAAATATCAATTTCCAAATGATCATAGATACAAAATAAAATTTAAGAACTAATTTTTTTGGAATGAAACACATCAACACCCCCTATTATAACAACAGGAACATCGAAGTCTTAACATCTAAAAATATCATTACTATTATTGCTAAAACAAAAAAAATTATTAAATTATTCCGAGGAGAAAAAAACTCAAAAACATTAATAAAAGAGGAAGCAAGAAAAAAACTTAAATTATTATTATTATTATTATTATTATTATTATTATTATTATTATTATTATTATTGCATGAATAATTGGAAAATAAATTCAATAAAAGAATAAAAAAGCCCAAAAACTTTAACAAAAGAGCAAACAAAATAAAAATAAAAATGAATAAAAATAAAAATTATTAGCTAAAAAAATCATTTGATGTTAAGAAAACTAATGAAAAAACCAAAAGTAAAAACAAAGGAAACAAATAAGAAATGTCAATTTTCAAATGATCATAAACACAAACTAAAATTTAAGAATATTTTTTTGTAAAAAATGTTATCTCAACAAAAGAGAAAATAATAAAAATTAAAAATCAAAACTTAAGGCACATATATATAAACATAGATAAAAATAGGAACTATTTAAGAACTATAAAAAACTAAAAGAATTAAAATCAAAAGTATAAGGTTCGAAAATAAAACCAAATATATTATCAATTTTAATCAAATTAAAAAAATTAAAAAATCAAATAAAGTATAATATCTATACATGCAATGTTTGATATAATGAAACATATCAACACACCCTATTATAAAAAATAAACATCGAAGCCTTAACATCTAAAAATATCATTACTATTACTGCTAAAACAATAAAAATTATTATTCATGCAAATTACCACGACGAAAAAAATCGAAAACATTAAAAAAAGAGGAAGCAAGAAAAAAAACTAAAATTATTATTCTTATTGTGTTAATAATGGGGAAAAATTCAATCAAAGAAAAAAAATAATAATAACTTTAACAAAAAAACCAACCAAAAAATGAAAAACAAATATAATAAAAAAAATAATTTGACGTCAAAATAAATAAATAAAAACAATCAAAAGAAATATAAATGAAAAAAAATCATTAGTGAAAATAAAAATAAAAAAAAAAGCAAACAAAAAATGAAAAAAAAATGAAAAGCAAAAAATAAATAACTTGCGCTGGGCAGAGATCGAACCCTGCCCTCCTTAGTGAAACAGGGAGTCCAGGCAAGCCTGTCTCCAGTGAACCACTGGCATTTCTTTGTTACTCCCTGCGAAAAATATATACATATTAGAAAAAAACGAATATACGAAAAAAAAAAACACTATTTAAATCCATAGTGTTTTCACTCACAATCTACAGTGTTTTCCTGACCTCTTTTAGTTTATTTTACGAGCTGTATGCCCGCGCGATGCGCCGGGTTTTTTTTATCTATGTAGAAAATTGATTGTTTTTATATGTATTGTATTTTGTTATTTTAATATTTAATTAGTTAAATTATAATTGATAAAATTTGTATAATTGAAATGGAAAGTGGTTCGTATATTTTGTAATTGTAGATAACGTAGGTAATTTTTTTTTTATGAGTTGCATTTTTTTCTCTGTAATATTAGATCTGACACATTATAAATTAAAATATTGTAATATTTTTTTTCCATAAATAAACCTATATTTTTTGCGTGCTATAATTAGTTATTTTAATGTTTAATAACTGAAATTGCAATAGATTAAAGTATGCTTGCCCGCGCATTGCGTTAGGGTTTTTTCTATGTAGAAAACTAATTGATTTTTTAAATGTTGTAATTAGTTGTTAAAAGATTTAATTATTAATAGTATAATAGATAAAATATGTAACATATAAATCAGCCTGACATATTTAACAGAAAACAAAACCAACAAATATTTTTTTTTATGTGCTGTAATTAGTTAATTTAATATTTAATTAATGAAATTGTAATAGATAAAATTTGCAAGAAATTTTTTTTCCCTTAAAAGGAACAGTGTAATCGAAATTCAGGGGAATTCGTCCATATATTTTTTAATTGTAGATAACTTGGATAAATTTTCCTACCTATTTTGTTTGTAATCTGCATTTCTCCCCGGTAAGATCAGATTTGAAATGAGTTATTTAAATATTAAATTGGTTAGGCCATAATTATTGTTAGATAAAAGAATTCTATAATTTTTAATTTGATAAGATTTATTACTCATGTTATTATATTAAAATTAATTTAGAGCAATAACAGTATTTTTCCTCCAAAAAAACATAGGTTCAATATTAATTTTAAAGTTATCACCAATAAAAATTAAAATATAAATATATTAAAAAAACTTAATAACAGTGGAAATCATCAAAATTGGTGAGATCATAATTATTGTCAGAAAAAAAAAATTAATTTTATAAGATTTATGACTCATATTATTATATTAAAATTACTTCAGAACAATGATAGTATTTTTTTTTCTAAACAATCAAGGTTGTATATATATCAATCTTAAAATGATAATCAACGCAAATTAAAATGTATAAAAAATTTAATAACAGTGGAAATAATAAGAACTGGTGAGACCATATTTATTGTAAAAAAAAACTCAATAATTTTTTTATTTTATAAGATTTATTACTCATATTATTATATTAAAAGTATAAGTATATATATATATATATATATCAATCTTAAAATGATCATTAACGCAAATTAAAATGTATAAAAAAATTAATAACAGTGGAAATAATAAGAACTGGTGAGACCATATTTATTGTAAAAAAAACTCCATAATTTTTTTATTTTATACGATTTATTACTCATATTATTATATTAAAAGTATTTAAGAGCAATGATAGTAAAATTAAATAAATATCAAAGAATATAATTAGTCTGACATATTTAGAAGAAAACAAAACTAATAAATAATCATTATCATTATTTTGAATGTCGTATCAATAATAATATCAAATTATGTGACTTGAAGGGGAAAAAAGATAAATTATAATAATTATTAATTTTTAAATGATTACCAGCACACAACAAAATTTGAACATTAAATAAAAAACTTAATAACATTAGAAATGAATAAAATTTGAAAATAGGAACTCATAGCATGTATATATAAATATGGACAGAAATATATAAAAAAAATAAAGGAATTAAAAGTATAATTGATAAAATTAAGAACGAACATATATAATAAATATAATTTGAAGGACAAAATTGAAATAAATCCAAGCATGGATACTAATGAAATTAAATAATTTGAAAGAAAACCGGAAATTAAAAGAATTAGGACCGAAATGAAACTTTAATTTATACTTAATTTGCATGGAAGGATAACATTGAAATAAATCAAAACTTTGAGACTTTAAAAAATATGGATTCCAGACAAATTTCTGAAATTCAAAGTCTGAGGACCGAAATGAAACTACAATATATAGTTAATTTCAATTGAAGGACGAAATTGAAAGAAATCAAAACCTATATAATAACAATAAGGACCCAACAAAGACAATTTGAAGTGCAGGGACTGAAGTGAAAATTGAGAAAAAACAGTTGCGCTGACGTCAGCTTGCGCAGGAGGAGAGAGAAAAGGGGTGAAAATTTTCAAACGACCATTACACCATCTACGGCCACCGTGGGATTACACGCGCCGCACCGGCGGGAAGATAACATCTATGAAAATCATTCTAGACGCCGGTTGGGTATTTTTGGACGCCGGAAGACGGCGCACGCGCCGTCTGAACATCGCGTGAACGTTGAAAATGTTCGGCGTGTCCGGAGACGCGCCTGCAATAAATCGGCGGAAAAAATTAAAAAAAGGGTTAATTTACGGGGGAGCCCCTCAACGGCAAAACGTGATTGTTGAAAGAAATCAAAACCTATATAATAACAATAAGGACCCAACAAAGACAATTTGAAGTGCAGGGACTGAAGTGAAAATTGAGAAAAAACAGTTGCGCTGACGTCAGCTTGCGTAAGAGGAGAGAGAAAAGGGGTGAAAATTTTCAAACGACCATTACACCATCTACGGCCACCGTGGGATTACACGCGCCGCACCGGCGGGAAGATAACATCTATGAAAATCATTCTAGACGCCGGTTGGGTATTTTTGGACGCCGGAAGACGGCGCACGCGCCGTCTGAACATCGCGTGAACGTTGAAAATGTTCGGCGTGTCCGGAGACGCGCCTGCAATAAATCGGCGGAAAAAATTAAAAAAAGGGTTAATTTACGGGGGAGCCCCTCAACGGCAAAACGTGATTGTTGAAAGAAATCAAAACCTATATAATAACAATAAGGACCCAACAAAGACAATTTGAAGTGCAGGGACTGAAGTGAAAATTGAGAAAAAACAGTTGCGCTGACGTCAGCTTGCGCAGGAGGAGAGAGAAAAGGGGTGAAAATTTTCAAACGACCATTACACCATCTACGGCCACCGTGGGATTACACGCGCCACACCGGCGGGAAGATAACATCTATGAAAATCATTCTAGACGCCGGTTGGGTATTTTTGGACGCCGGAAGACGGCGCACGCGCCGTCTGAACATCGCGTGAACGTTGAAAATGTTCGGCGTGTCCGGAGACGCGCCTGCAATAAATCGGCGGAAAAAATTAAAAAAAGGGTTAATTTACAGGGGAGCCCCTCAACGGCAAAACGTGATTTTGTCTTTTTGTGGGGCTAAAATGGTTATTTGCCCTTTCAATTAAATATAAAATATTGAATGGACCGGGTGGTTGGACCGGTCCGGTCCGGACCGAAAACGGTCAATGACCGTCCAGCCCCTGAAAATGGCGGCGTTTTTTGTCTTTTTCGGGAGCTAATTTCGTTAATACACTGTTTCAAATCGGGAAAAAAAAAAGAGGACCAACACCCGCGATGCACCGAGACTTATTGCCAATGAACAGTGGCAATGAATCTTGAGCAATAGTAATCTACAACAAATGTCCGATCCCTTTTAGTTTTTTTAGTAATAATTATACCAATATATAAGAAAATAAAATTTGAAACTTCACCGATAAAATCAATCAACTGTAGACAAAAAATTAAAATAAATAACAGTTAGTGAATTCATCATCAATTTAACTTCATTGATGGACACACCCGTGGAATATAAAATAGTCAGAGAAAAATTACAAAGAATTTAAGGAAGAATTCAGGGAATTAAAAACGGATATAATTACATCGATGATATTGTACTTATCGTCAAACTCACCAAAGAACATTAAAATCATCATAGAAGCATAGTGAATTTTAGGAAGAACTTAAGAGTTTTAACAAATAGACAGATTCGACAAAATCATTGTCAAGATCTGTGCAATCGACAACCTCACAACCTTGACATGGTTCCTTTCTCTGCTGCTTACGAAGACTTGCTTCTCAATCCGTCTAGAGCTGTCTCCTTGGAAAATCCTTTCCATGATTTACCTGTAGCCCCTGTTATTGTTGCTGCGACGCTCATCTCTCTCTGTCATCTTCCACGTGTTTGCTTGTTTCGAACCTCGTACGCAGAAGATCGGCGTCTTCGTAAAAGAGGTGGTGATGGACTACCCAGTTAAGAGTATCTTTGAGAGCACGACGGTAGAGGACTCCTGGATTGGCTGCAGCAGTTGCTTGCGCCGTTTGAGTGTCAATATTCTGAATGGTATTTATCTTGGTTGAGCAGTGACTTAGATTGAGCAGTCAATATAGATGATTGGAAGTTGACAGGAGATTGCTATTTATCTTGGTTGTGATCTTGTTTCTTGGAAATCAAGTAATGAACTGTTGCACATTCTTCCAACTAGTTCAATTTTCTGTACGGGGATGAAACATCCTGAAATTTACTATCATTTTGTTCATGATTTGGTAGCTCGAAAGGAATTAAAAATACAATTTATACCTTTTGATGATCAACTTGTTGATATCCTTACTAGACCATCATCATTAGCTCGCTTCTCCTATCTTCAGTCCAAGTTGGATGTGGTTTCTGTCGTGAAAATATGAAAGTAAGGAATGGAAATAGAAAACTTGAGGTGTGTTTGTGTACTGTTTTTAAAGATATTTGTCCAATAGTAGAGTATTCTCCAGGATTCAACAGAGCAGCACAGAAACAGCTTGGAAACAAAAAAGACTCTGAATCCTCCAGCATACTCCATGTGTTAAGACAATAGTTACACAGACAGCAGAGCAAACCGTTGATAACGCTTAGGAGTTTTATTTCTTGAATTTAATGTATTATTATTCTGCACATTGAAGGATAGCTTCCGTTACTGTCCGTTCACATTACAGCTTAGCTTCAGTTACTGTTAAGTTGTATATATATTCAATTGAATTGTAAATGTAAAGTTATGACAGTAAATACATTTTCATGGTATCAGAGCAAAACTTAAAAGACTCTGTCATGGCCACCTCCAGCAACACCACAAACACTGCAAACAACTTAACCAACCTTGTGACCATCAACGTCACATCTCAAACCCCTCTCAAGCTCACAAGCTCAAACTATCTGTCATGGAAGTTACAATTCCAGACACTCTTTATAGGTTATGATCTTCAAGGTTTCATTGATGGATCTAAACCTTGCCCACCACAGCAACTTGTAACAGCTGATAGCACCAGTCCCAATCCTGCTTATTATGCATGGATTCGACAAGACCAGTTAATACTCAATGCTCTCCTTGGATCAATTCATCACTCAATTATTCCATTTATTGCACAAGCAGCTACGTCCCAAGAAGCATGGAACATCTTAGCATCCACATATGCCAATCCCTCCAGAGGTCGCATAAAACAAATCAAAGCCAACTTCAAAGCTATTGCCAAAGGCTCTCTCAGCATCTCTGAGTTTATATACTCAGTGAAAACAAAGGCAGATGAATTAGCCTCACTTGGTGCTCCCATCGATGGTGAAGATATCACAGATAAAATTCTGGAGGAGTTAGGTGATGAATACAAAGAATTGGTACGTGCTGTGCAAGCAAGAGACACGGCCATAACACTTGATGAGCTCCATGAGAAATTACTCATGTTTGAAGCTTCATTACCTTCACCACACAAATCACCACTACAATTCTCACCCACAGCAAACGTAGTCACTGGGAGGACTGGCTATCGACATTCTAATTCTAATGCCCACAGATCTCACCCTCCAAATACATCCCAGTGGCGCACCTCATACCAAGGCCCTCCCAAACAGCACAATTATGGCAATCAGGGGCACAACTACATGCGATCAGGTCCCCGTCCTTACTTGGGCCACTGCCAAGTCTGTGGGATCCAAGGACATACTGCCAAAAGATGTCCTTCTTTTAAATTTGTGCCTCAAGACACAAATTTTTCCCAACAAAACAATTCATCCCACTGGCAACCACAAGCTCACGTTGCTAACAGCAGCAACCCCAGTTCATCCACATGGCTATTGGACAGTGGTGCATCTCACCACCTTACAGCAGACCTCAACAATCTTTCACTCCACAGCCCTTACAATGGCACAGATGATGTGATAATTGGAGATGGTACAGGCTTGCGTATTACTCATACAGGCTCCACTACTCTCAACACCCTCTCTAACTCCTTCAATCTTCAAAACATTCTTTGTGTTCCACAAATCAAAAAAAATCTCCTCTCTATTTATCAATTTTGTGTTAGCAATAATGTTTCAATTGAATTCTTACCTTGGTGTTTTCTTGTGAAGGACCTGCTAACGGGAGTGGTTCGAGCTCAAGGTGAAACTAATGGTGGTGTTTATGAATGGTCGGGACTCAGCTCAAAGTTATCCTCACCTGTTGCCTTTTCCAGTTTTCGAATTTCTCCAATAAATTGGCACTCCAGATTAGGCCACCCATCCTATCCAATTTTACGTTTTATTTTATCCAAAAATAAACTTGACTCAACTTCCATGACAGAACACTCTTCCTGTAATGCATGTTGCTGCAACAAGAGTCATAAGCTCCCTTTTTCCGAGTCTTCCTTACAGTCCCGTCGTCCTCTAGATATCATTTTTTCTGATGTATGGACTGCACCCTTGCATTCAATTGATGGCTTTAAGTATTATGTTGTGTTCATTGATCATTACACACGATATACATGGTTATATCCTTTAAAACAAAAATCTGATGTCAAAAATACATTTATCCGATTCAAAGCCCTTGTTGAAACATATTTCAATCAGAAAATCATCACATTCTATTCTGACAATGGGGGCGAATTTACAGCCCTCAAAGATTTCTTCTTTCTTCATGGCATTTCGCATCGTACCTCACCTCCCCATACCCCTGAGCACAATGGAATTTCTGAACGAAAACACAGGCACATAGTTGAGACTGGTCTTTCTCTCTTAACACATGCATTGTTACCTTCAAAATTCTGGTCTTTTGCTTTTTTAACAGCCATCTATTTAATCAACAGGATGCCATCTGTGTCTCTCAAATACTTGTCCCCGTATGAGTTGCTATTTGGACAATCTCCCAATTATCAGAAATTACGCACATTCGGGTGCTTATGTTATCCATGGCTTCGTCCATACTCCACACATAAACTTGATGTCAGATCCCAACCATGCATTTTTCTGGGCTACTCTTTATCACAAAGTGCTTACATTTGTTATGATCCTCTTTCGACAAAATTTTTTGTCTCCCGTCATGTTAAGTTTGTTGAATCCACATTCCCGTATACTTCCTTTCAGCGTGTCCAATCCACCACAGATAGTTCCTCCCTTGAGACGTGGAATCCCTCCACGATATCTATTATCGCTCCTGTCACTGAGAACTCCATTGGCACACCACCAGCAGTTTCATCCTCAGCTGAACCGCCACTAAGTAGTTCTTCAAATCCTGTCCCCGTCAACAACCCACCAGTACCAAACCACCCTACCAATCCCAGCTCATCCTCCGTAGCCACTCAACCTCTTGTTCACTCTCATCCTATGACAACCAGGTCCAAAAACCATATACAAAAACCCAATCCCAAATTCAACTATCATATCCACCTTCCTGCCCAAGCCACCAAAGAACCTTCCTCTGTTACGCAGGCCTTGAAAGACTCTAATTGGCGTCATGCCATGCAGGATGAGTACAATGCTCTCATCAGTAATCACACTTGGGATTTGGTTTCTCCGGAAAATGCTTCTAACTTAGTTGGCTGTAAATGGATTTTCAGGATTAAGCGGAACTCCGATGGATCCATTGCTCGTTATAAAGCACGGTTGGTGGCCAAGGGATTTCATCAGCGGCCAGGACTTGACTATACCGAAACATTCAGTCCGGTAGTTAAACCAACAACTGTCCGTCTGGTGCTATCCATTGCTGTCAGTCAAAACTGGAAGTTGAGACAGTTGGATGTAAATAATGCGTTCCTGCAAGGGACGTTGCACGAAGATGTCTACATGACTCAACCTCCAGCCTTTGTGGACAAAGACCGACCAGATTTTGTATGCAAACTTCGTAAAGCAATTTATGGGCTTAAACAGGCTCCTCGTGCGTGGTATCATGAACTACGCAACTTTCTTCTATCATCAGGCTTCATCAACTCCGTGAATGATACATCACTGTTCATTTTCAACCATAATGGGCATCTACTTTATTTGTTGGTTTATGTCGATGACATTATAGTTACCGGTGATGACGATCATACTGTCAATCTATTCGTCAACAGCCTAGCTAAAAAATTCTCCTTGAAGGATTTGGGGCAACTCACTTACTTTCTTGGTGTAGAAGTCACGCATCATTCTAATGGCATATTTCTTTCTCAGCACAGGTATATTGAGGATCTACTTCAACGCACCAACATGCAGCATTCACGACCTGTCAGCACTCCTTTACCATCTGGTCCATCACCCACTCTTGCAATGGGTTCTCTGCTCACAGACCCAACAGAATATCGGGCCACATTAGGGAGTCTCCAATACTTGTCACTCACCAGACCAGATGTGTCCTTTGCTGTGAACAAACTGTCACAATTCATGCACAAGCCCACGGTTGAACACTGGAAATTGGTAAAAAGGTTATTACGTTATCTCTCTGGAAGCAATACTGAAGGACTTATGCTACATCGGCAATCTCCAGCTCACTTACATGCGTTTTCTGACGCTGATTGGGGGGGGAACAAAGATGATTTCTCTTCCACTAGTGCCTACATTCTTTATCTTGGCAGAAATCCTGTCTCATGGTCCTCCAAGAAACAACAAACTATTGCTCGATCCTCGACAGAAGCTGAATATCGATCGGTGGCAGACACAGCATCAGAAATCAGCTGGGTATGCTCCATGTTAAAGGAACTACACTACCAGGTCAATCAAGTCCCTGTGATTTATTGTGACAATATAGGAGCTACACAATTAAGTTCCAATCCAATTTTTCATTCAAGAATGAAACATGTCTCAATTGACTATCATTTCATAAGGGAAAGAGTTCAATCCGGTGTACTGCGAGTTTGTCATGTATCTTCCAACGACCAGCTCGCTGATGCCTTGACTAAATCTCTCTCACGCTACAGATTTGAAGAGCTCAAGCACAAGATTGGCCTTACTCAAGGTAGTCCATCTTGAGGGGGGATGTTAAGACAATAGTTACACAGACAGCAGAGCAAACCGTTGATAACGCTTAGGAGTTTTATTTCTTGAATTTAATGTATTATTATTCTGCACATTGAAGGATAGCTTCCGTTACTGTCCGTTCACATTACAGCTTAGCTTCAGTTACTGTTAAGTTGTATATATATTCAATTGAATTGTAAATGTAAAGTTATGACAGTAAATACATTACTGTTAAGTTGTATATATATTCAATTGTATATATATTCACCATGTTCTTCCTCAAATATCGAGAGGTTGAAAACTCACTGCAGTAATTGTATCATCTGCTGCTGCAAAATCCTCCAGCATACTCTCCTTCGTTTGATTTATGTTTTGGCACTTCTATCACTGCAGTACCACTAAAGAGCTCGAAGATAGCCCCTTCAAGCTCGAATTTTCCTGAAACCTGCACTAGCAGTGAAAACTTGAGCTGTAACTTACCAGAATTATTATCTGTTAATTCCAAACACAGGTTGACTGGTTTCAGCTAACAGTTTTATAAATTGGCACGTGAAATTGGTAATTACCAGTGTGATGAAAATCCATGGAAAATGTCAGCTTAATGGTCAGGGAATCTCCAGGGGACAATCGACGTGCTCTTTCTTTCTTTCTTACACAATACAAAACATCTGCCCATAATATGCTGAGGGTTTCTTTATATTTTCTGTCAAACCAGGGGACCGAAACATTAAAGAGATGATCGAACTGAACCTGGCCAGAATTTAGACTGTGTGAATGTTGTTTAGGCGAGAGAACGAGTGGCCATAAATTTCTTACAGCCTTTTGTATATACCCTGACATGCATCTTTCCAGCTTCATTTGATGTCGCAGCTTTTCCAAGAAACTCTTCATGCTCAGCTTCAATTACTAGATTCTGCAAAATCTGAAAAGGAAATTAACGGTTGGATGGAGATCAGAATGGGAAAGAGGAAATTATTCTGCACCTTCAATGTTGCCCACAGTTCCGTCTAGATTCATGCCATATGCTTCGATGCAGAAAGACACAGACAGGACAAAGCTATCCCTGTTAGGAGGCGCTCCGTTTTCACACCAAGTGACCGATAATAAGCGAAAAAGTGAGTATTAACATTGTCAAAACCAAGTTTCACACCAAGTGACCAATAATCTCATGATGCTCGATTGTGGTTAGAGGTTACTGTAAATGATGGACCTGATATGAATTGGATTTATTGCATGCACGTGGCATCAATCCAAGAAATAAAGGTAGACTGGATTGTTTCAACTATAGGATACCATATTTTCGCTCAAACAATGCATCGTTAAACTTTGATGAACTATTCCATAGAGGATTTAGGAACAATTGTCCATTCAGATGCATATTATGAGAAAAAAATGAAAGAAAATTAAGAATTTATTGAACTAGTCCATAAAGGATTTTATGAGCATTGTCTAATTCTCTAGTAGTGAGAAGAACTTTTACAGAACCACCAGGAAAAAATTATCAAAAGAATATATTTAACAAGGTTGTCTTTTTTCTTTTTATTCAATTTTGGTCCACTAACTTTTAATCTCTTGTAAGAAATAAAAGCAAATAGAATTCTACAAAATCGAGAACCAAGCATTTAAAAAACAAGGAGAAACAAATTACAAAATTTGATTCCTAGTAAATTTATGTTTAAGGACTAAATTAAAAAAATAAAAGAGAAAAAGTATTGTTTCATTGAGCATTATAAGAAGAGCTACATGGAGTTCAACAATTCTTTTAGGTTTTTGTTAACATGGTCCCAGAATCTAAATAAGATTTACCTAGATAATCTAGAAAAGGAGAGGCTGGAAAGAGATCACAGAATAGAAAAGAGTCGCATGATATTATTCTCTCCTCTCCAAATTCTCATCCATTTAGGCCATTTTTGCGTCCAGGTTCTCCGCGAATCTGCTGTCCGCTGCATAAAATAGCTCCTATAAATATCAAGGCTGGTGATGAACATCAGCATAGCATAACATCGATCAAGTGTCCCCTAGAGTTCCTCTGAGCACTTCATTGGGAATTCTCGATCAAATGAAAGAGTTTTATCATTCCTACTGAAGTGTTTGGGGGAACTCCCGGTGTCATTTGATGCTCGCAAGCTCAGCAAACAATTAATGGTGCACAAGTCAGAGTTAAGTACTCTATCTTCTCGTTGTCTCTGCCAAAACATCGTTGCAGGTAAGCAATGTCAGATTTATTACACAAAGTTTACAGCATATTCTTACATCCCATCTTCGATTATAGCAGCAAACGGTTGGACACCATGTTTTCACAGCATTCCCGAGTCATCGTTATCTGACAGCCAGGAATTGCAGACTGTGGAGCCCTCCATTCTGTGGTTGCTTGACTAGCTACAACCGCTTAGTTTTTACTTGAAATGAAGGCAGAAATAATGAAGATAAGACTGGAGCCAGCCTTTCATTTGATGATCAAGCCAGCAGTTCATTCCTAGATACCACCTCTTTTAAGGGTGGAGTTCTGGGGAGCATCAGAATTTCAATCACTGAAAGTTTTCGCATCGATTATTTCTTAATTATTTAGGAGGTCATGGGGTTGAAAAACAAGCTCAGTAAAATGGCCACTGATGAAAATCTCTTGCTTTCAAATCAAATGGGATCGAAATGATAAGGATCGGTCCATATAATCATTAGTCAGCGAGTATTTAGCATTTTGTAAGGCTCCCACCCTGACAAATAAACTATATATAATGTTCAACATTGTACAAGATTCTATATTTATGATGGAGTTCATACATTTTTTGTGATAATTAATCAATTGTTTGTCTAGCGATAAAGATGATTTCCTCTTCTTCTCCTTTTCTCAATATTTTTTGACCTCTTGTTTTTTTCCTGAACTTGTTTCCCTACCTTCTCCCCTGCACCGAGGATCATTGTGAATAGCACCTGCAGCATATTTCTACCTGTCTGCTTAAATTTTGCGTATCCATGCATCCAAAGGTGGTCACATTCTGTGAATAAGTATCAGCCAGTCCTGCTAAAAAGTTTTGAACGTATTAAATTCTTCATTCTCACCACCCATGAGCATCATCTCAAGAGCATTTTAAGGCGAATCCAAGCCATAAACTCTGTTTGAAACAATCGATAAGAAATCCATAGAAACATAATGGTTGAAACTTGAAACATAACTTCTAGTAATAGACAAAAGGTTCTTTGAAAAAATGATTATCTTACCACGTTTAGATTTAGAATAATATGTTCTTAGACAAGAGGTACAATGATTGGAGCACAGATTTTGATAATGAGAAACTTAAATTTGGCACTAGGCTATGCAGCACAGACAATGCCTGACCAAGACAAGAAAGAGCTGCTACAGCTCAGCATGAAGAAAAGTTTAGTTTTATATAATTGGGGCATTTTATTACATTAGCGATGAGTAAGTATTTTTTACTTAAGCTCAATAGAAAAAATAATCATAAATACACCTGGAAAATAGTTTAAATCTTGAACAATAAATTTTAGCTCTTATTTAAAGGCCTCTCTAAATTCATATAATTTTAATTTTGTATATAAAAAAACTTTTAGAATATCATGATAAAATCTTACCGTTAAATGGTCAAATATAAATTTATACTCGTTAAATAAAGCTATATATTAGAGAAAAATATCATGCATCAATCTTTGAGTAAGAGAAAACTCAAGATATAGTACAAATGTAATACAAGTCAACAACACTTTGCATGTTTACCTTTCCCATAAAATGTAATACATGTCAACAACATTATCAAGCAAATACTCCAAGTCATGTTTGACATTAAACACAATGTTTTTTTTTTTTTTTGTGGCTAGTTAAGTCCTTCTCATTCTTCACTATATGTGTCATATTAAAATATATTAATTGAGCATTGAATTACTTTTTTAGCATAAAATTATTGTCCTTAATAACAACTAGGATATTTTCTCTTGGAAACACACCATTATTAACAACTAAATCACTTTGAAACTCTACAAATGTCTTCTTGATGCATTCACAGATCCCATGGTTTCTGGGTTCCCCTTCATAGCCGAAGAAACCCCTGTCCTGGACCTACCTGCAGAAAGTGGCCTCTCCTGCAAAGTTGTTCTGAGGTTTGGAGGTGTGTCTAGAGGAAAATCAGGAGGATTAACTGGTTGTGGTGGTGGGCAAACTCGAGGGCTTGGGTAACTCTCTGGTTGTGAAGCTGAAATCTGAGAGAGAGAGAGAGAGAGTTAGGCTTGAACTTCCATAGCTGATTTTGTGACATCCCATTATCACAATAAATTCCTTCCAAAATAAAAGATATATTCTTGCTCAGGGTAATTCAACAAGCATAAAATGATTTATCATTGGGGCAAAGACTGACAGTCAAGCCACCAGATTATTTGCTATAACTTCAAGCCTGAATTATTTGCTAAATCCTTGTCAGTCAAGAGCAAATGATCATTAAAACGGGACAATGTCTTTGTTAGAACTTCAACTAATACTAAAAATGTCGGGTTTTTTGTCTATAAGAAAGCGCACTTGCGCAGAAATATTCTGAATGGTATTTATCTTGGTTGAGCAGTGACTTAGATTGAGCAGTCAATATCGATGATTGGAAGTTGACAGGAGATTATGCTATTTATCTTGTTTCTTGGAAATCAAGTAATGAACTGTTGCCCATTCTTCCACTAAGGTTGAATATGAAGTTGCTACCGATGCTGCTTCTGAATTGAAATGGAAAAGCTCTCTTTTTGCTCATCTAAGAGTGTCGGTTTCTTCTTCTTCTCCTCTGCTTAGGTGCTGCATGCTTGACAACTAGTTCAATTTTCTATATGGGTATGAAACATACTGAAATTTACTATCTTTTTGTTCATGATATGATTTCTCACATAAATATAAATGTATACGTGCATATACATGTACAGAGGTTGAAAACTCACTGCAGT
Organism: Salix caprea; assembly: GCA_964035475.1. Classification (NCBI taxonomy): domain Eukaryota; kingdom Viridiplantae; phylum Streptophyta; class Magnoliopsida; order Malpighiales; family Salicaceae; genus Salix; species Salix caprea. The sequence goes on from OZ037751.1 coordinate 6,627,900, forward strand.
GATTGTATCATCTGCTGCTGCAAACTTTCCCAGTATACTCTCCTTCGTTTGATTTATGTTTTGGCACTTCTATCTCTCCAGTACCACAAAAGAGCTCGATGATAGCTCCTTCAAGCTCGAATTTTCCTGAAACCTGCACTAGCAGTGAAAACTTGAGCTGTAACTTACCAGAATTATTATGTGTTAATTCCAAATACAGGTTGACTGGTTTCAGCTAACAGTTTTATAAATTGGCACGTGAAATTGGTAATTACCAGTGTGATGAAAATCCATGGAAAATGTCAGCTTAATGGTCAGGGAATCTCCAGGGGACAATCGACGTGCTCTTTCTTTCTTTCTTACACAATACAAAACATCTGCGTATAATATGCTGAAGGTTTCTTTATATTTTCCGTCAAACTAAATGATCGAACTGAACCTGGCCGGAATTTAGACTGTGAATGTTGTTTAGGCGAGAGAACGAGTGGCCATAAATTTCTTACAGCCTTTTGTATATACCCTGACATGCATCTTTCCAGCTTCATTTGATGTCGCAGCTTTCCCAAGAAATTCTTCATGCTCAGCTTCTATTACTAGATTCTGCAAGATCTGAAAAGGAAATTAACGGTTGGATGGAGATCAGAATGGGAAAAAGGAAATTATTCTGCACCTTCAATGTTGCCCACAGTTCCGTCTAGATTCATGCCATATGCTTCGATGCAGAAAGACACAGACAAGACAAAGCTATCCTTGTTAGGAGGCTCCGTTTTCACACCAAGTGACCAATAATAAGCGAAAAAGTAAGCAGTATTAGCAAGTACAATTATCTAGTCAAAACCAAGATTGATTAAGAAAAATTATAAACATTGTCATTTTAATTTTATAAATATTAACATAATTATTGGATTTAAAAACAATTTACCAACCAACATGGTCGATTAAGTGGTTATTTATGGGTTTTTTAACAAACTATTTAATTTGCAGAAAACCAGCTTGGTCGCGAACCGACTCTAATGGAATTATATGTGAAAACTCATAAATAAGGGGGATATATAGGGAGAAAAAGGAAAAAAAATGTTTTTCTATTAAAGAGAAAAAGTATTGTTTCATTGAACATTATGAGAATTGAGAAGAGCTACATAGAATTCAACAATTCTTTTAGGTTTTTGTTAGCATGGTCCCAGAATCTAAATAAGATTTACCTCGATAATCTAGAAAAGGAGAGGCTGGATAGAGATCACGGAATAGAAAAGAGTCGCATGATATTATTCTCCTGCTCCAATTCTCATCCATTTAGGCCATTTTTGCGTCCAGGTTCTCCGCGAATCTGTTGTCTGCTGCATAAAATAGCTCCTATAAATATCAGGCTGATGATGAACATTAGCATAGCATAACATCGATCAAGTGTCCCCTAGAGTTCCTCTGAGCACTTCATTGGGAATTCTCGATCAAATGAAAGAGTTTTATCATTCCTACTGAAGTGTTTGGGGGAACTCCCGGTGTCATTTGATGTTAGCAAGCTCAGCAAACAATTAATGGTGCACAAGTCAGAGTTAAGTACTCTTATCTTCTCGTTGTTTCTGCCAAAACATCGTTGCAGGTAAGCAATGTCAGATTTATTACACAAAGTTCACAGCATATTCTTACATCCCATCTTCGAGTATTGCAGCAAACGGTTGGACACCATGTTTTCACAGCATTTCCCAGTCATTATTACCTGACAGCCAGGAATTGCAGACTGTGGAGCCCTCCATTCTGTGGTTGCTCGACTAGCTACAACCACTTAGTTTTTACCTGAAATGAAGGCAGAAATAATGAAGATAAGGCAGGAGCCAGCCTTTCATTTGATGATCAAGCCAGCAGTTCATTCCTAGATACCACCTCTTTTGAAAGTTCTGGGGAGCATCAGAATTGCAATCACTGAAAGTGCTCGCTTCGATTATTTCTTAATTATTTAGGAGGTCAATAATCTGATCATGGAATAATCGGTACTCAATATTCTGATAAGAATCTTCAGGTTGACAATTAAAAGCCTTAAAACAACTTTCGATTTAGAACCAGGAGCTATTTTTGTTGATGAACCAACTTCCCAGAACAGTAAAACCACCTAGAACATTATGGATGAATTTCAAATCATATTTGTTTATAAATTGATGAACTGAATATCCTCCAAGCTATTTTTTTAATGAACAAGCTATTAATTAATTTTTCTTATTGATCACAAGTTATTGTTTATGCATTTTCCACGAAACTAATCACTTACATCATATCCATGCATCCAAAGGTGGTCACGTTCTGTGAATAAGTATCAGCCAATCCTGCTAAAAAGTTGCGAACGTATTAAATTCTTCATTCTCACCACCCATGAGCATCATCTCAAGAGCATTTCTGTTTGAAACAATCGATAAGAAATCCATAGAAACATAATGGTTGAAACTTGAAACATAACTTCAAGTAATAGGCAAAAGTGTTAGAACTATTCAAGGAAAGGATCTCACACATTCATCACCTTCCAATTCTGCAAATCAACTCTCCCCAGAACCAGTGTGACCAACGGCTACTTCCATTTTCATTATGCTAAAGTCTTGTTTCCATTTTGTACATTTCCATACTTATACCTGTAAATCTGCAATTCCTCTTCAAGCTATGTAAAGGTTCTGCTCTATTTAAATGCAATTGAGCAGACAAACTTAATCATCAATTCAATACAATTCTCTACAGAAATACATTGTATTATCTGTTCTTACATGGTATCAGAGCAGTAACAGCTCACGCTCTAAACACGATCTTCCAACCTCTGCTTCCGCACAATCACTATCACAATGTCTTCCCCACAAACTCCCCAGTTCCCAAAATTGGATGGCCCCAACTATCTAACATGGCGGGTCCAATTTCTGGTTTTTCTCAAGAGTCACGACATGGTTGATCTAGTTGATGGAAACAACCCTGCTCCAACCAAGACTCTGACCGATGGATCCGTGAATCCTGCATTCACAAACTGGTCCAAGAAGGACAACAGTGTTCTCAGCTGGCTATATGCCTCTATTACGGAAAAACTTGTTTCCACTGTGCTTAATCTGGAAACTTCAAAACAAGTATGGGATGCTCTTCAAGCTCGCTTCTCGTCAACTTCACGGTCCCGTGTGACCCTCCTCAAACGGCAACTGCAAACAATTTCACAAGGAAATCGCAATTGCCTCTCCTACATCGAAGAGGCCAAACTCTTCTCGGATCAATTGTCTGCTGCAGGCAAACCAGTAGACGAACAAGACATCATCTCCTACCTCTTGAGTGGACTTCAGCCACAGTTCATGCCCTTTGTCACTGCCTTCACCTTTGCAACCAGAGATAAGGAACTCTCCCTAGATGAGTTTCAAACCGAAATCCTCAACTTTGAAACACTGATGGAAAATTCGAACCCCACTATTACCACTGAAACAAACCTAGCATTTGCAGCCACTTACCCCAAATCGACAGCAACAAGACGACCCAAACCTCCGGGTTTCACAGACCTATCCCACTCACCCAACTCCTATACCCGTTCAACCAACTCCCATACTCGATCACCCAACCCCTATACTCGATCTTCAACCCACACTGGATCCTCACCCCACAAAACAAACTCCACCTCTCACCCCGGTGACAACAGACCCATCTGCCAAATATGCACAAAAAGGGGACATTTGGCCCTTGATTGCTATAACCGGTTCAATTTTTCTTACCAGGGTCGATTTCCACCGTCTGATCTTGCTGCCATGGCTGCTGAAGGTAACTTTTCTCATGCCCAACAAACGTGGTATGCCGACAGTGGAGCCAATGCCCACATAACCAACAACACGACAAATCTCTCCAACCCACAGATTTATGAAGGAGAAGAGAAAATCACAGTTGGGAATGGCTCAGGTTTGGCAATTCAGAATACGGGTTCCGTATGTTTTAAAACAGACAATTCCAATTTCACTCTATCTAATGTTCTTCATTGTCCAAATGCATCGTCGAATTTAATTTCTATAAACCGGTTTTGCTTGGATAATGACTGCTATTTTATACTAACTGGAACTGATTTTTTTGTGAAGGAGAATTACACGGGGCGACTTCTACTCAAAGGGCAAGTTGAGAACGGACTCTATCCGATTGCAGATAATAAAATTGGTTCGAATAAAATTTCTTGTTTTGTGGCTTCTATTGGCGTATCAACCACTCTCAACACCTGGCATGATCGCCTTGGCCACCCGTCTTTTGTTGTTTTAAATAAATTGGTCTCATCCAAATGCTTAGATATTTCCACATCAAATAAATTAGATTTTTGTTCGTCATGTCCTTTAGGGAAATCTAAGCAATTACCCTTTCTTGACTCAACTCGTCAAACAACTCGTCCCTTAGCCCTTATTCATTCTGATGTATGGACATCTCCTGTGCATTCGGTTAATGGATCAAAATATTATGTTATTTTTATTGATGACTTTTCTCGTTTTACTTGGCTCTATCCCATTAAATTTAAACATGAGGTTTTCACAATTTTTAAAAATTTTTAAACACTTGTGGAAAATATATTTTCTTCTAAAATTCAACAATTTCAAACTGATAATGGAGGAGAATATACATCCACTCAGTTTAAAATTTTTCTACAAGAAAATGGCATATTTCATCGCCTAACTTGTCCTCACACATCCCAACAAAATGGGATTGCCGAAAGGAAAAATCGCCACATAGTTGAGACCAGATTAACACTTTTAGCCCGGTCTCACTTACCTAATAAATATTGGCCCGATGCTTTTCTCACATCTGTCTACCTTATAAATCGTCTTCCAACAAAAGTTTTGCACCATTTAACTCCATTTCACATACTTCATAAAACAGTCCCCAAATATTCACATCTTAAAATTTTTGGATCTGCATGTTTTCCTCTGCTAAGACCTTATGAAATTCACAAACTCTCTTTTCATAGTAAAGAATGCATTTTTATAGGCTATGTCAGTCAGCAACGTGGGTATCGGTGTCTTGACTATAAAACTGGCAAAGTTTATATTTCACGCAATGTTATATTTAATGAAAAATATTTTCCTGCATCACGTGATAAAGTCCTTTCTGCAGACCCACAGAGTGAAGTCCCCTCAGGTACATCTCCTTCCCTATTTCTATCCCCACAAATACAAACTATTCCACATACACCAGATTCCACACAAACACCTCATTCTACCCAAGAACCTGAACCCACCCAAGAAGCCGAATCCACCCAAGAACCCGAATCCACCACAAATAACCCATATCACGCAACTGATCCAGAACCCATCCCTTTCACAGACCCATCTCCAGATCCACCTTCACCAATCTACCAAACAGACACCAACCCAGCTTCCCCTCCCTTATCCCTTTGTTCTTCACCTTCCCATCCCATCCCCAATCAACCAGCCTCCACTTTGCCTACCACCCACAATACTAACCGAGCTATTACCCGCTCCATGACTGGAAATTCCAAAGTCAAAACCTTTCCAGATTTTACTTCTCTATATTCCACTCGACATCCTCTGCAGGTACTCTCCACTGTGGTCACCGACACTGAGCCATCTACCTACACCCAAGCTGCTTCGTCTCCTCAATGGCATGCTGCAATGGGTTCTGAATTTGACGCCTTGATGGTAAATGGGACTTGGTCCCTCTGTCCTCGACCACCAGGTAAGCAAATCATTCGTAATAAATGGGTCTTTAAACTTAAAAGACTGTCTGATGGTAGTATTGAGCGCTATAAAGCGCGATTAGTAGCTAAGGGATTCGATCAACAGTATGGCATAGACTATACCGAGACATTTTCACCCGTAGTTAAACATACTACTGTTCGAATTGTTCTTGCTTTGGCAGTTTCATTTAACTGGAATATACGTCAATTAGATATCTCAAATGCTTTTTTACATGGCTTCCTAGATGAAGAGGTATTTATGGAACAACCTCAAGGGTTTATTGATGAAATTCACCCGGATTATGTCTGCCATTTGCACAAATCTTTGTATGGACTTAAGCAGGCACCACGTGCTTGGTTTCGTCGTCTATCTCAATCACTGCTAGAGTATGGTTTTATTGAATCCACTGCTGATTATTCCCTGTTTATTTATGATACAAATTCAGTTAAAATGTATGTACTGATTTATGTTGATGATATACTAGTCACTGGCTCCACACAAGATGCAATTGATTCGTTTATTTCATCTCTTACTGACTCCTTTAATGTTAAAGATTTGGGTGAGCTTAGTTTCTTCTTAGGTGTTCAAGCTAGCAGAGACTCCCATGGGCTGCACCTACGTCAAACTCGGTATATTACTGACCTCCTACACAGCACCAACATGGTGGGTGCCAAGCCTCTCCATTGTCCAACAGTCTCGGGTCCTAAACTATCGTCCTCTGAAGGAGAGCTTTTATCCGACCCTACTGAATATCGCCGAGTTGTTGGAGCTCTTCAATATTGCACCATCTCACGTCCTGACATTGCTTATGCGGTTAATCAATTATGCCAATTTATGCACAATCCTCGGGAACCCCACTGGACAGCAGTCAAGAGAGTGCTCCGCTATCTTAAAGCAAGTGTTGACTATGGCCTCTTTTTCTCTCCTGGCACTGTCAACATACAAGCCTATTGTGACTCTGATTGGGCTGGCAACCCAGATGATCGCCGTAGCACAACTGGATATGGGATCTTCCTTGGGAAAAATCTCATCTCCTGGACAGCCAAGAAGCAGCCTATTGTGTCTAAAAGCAGCACCGAAGCCGAATACCGCAGCCTAGCCATTGTCACTGCTGAAATATACTGGCTTCGGATGATTCTAAAGGAACTCGGTGTTCTTCTACACTCAACCCCCACAATTTGGTGTAACAACATCCAATCAGGTGTTCCACGCTCGCACAAAACACGTTGAGGTCGACTACCACTTCATCCGAGAAAAGGTCCTCAACAAAGACATCCAAGTGAAGCATATCTCCACACATGATCAAATCGGTGACATCTTCACCAAAGGCCACACTGCAGCTCGGTTTACTTTGCTAAGGTCCAAACTAATGGTGATCTTAATCCCTATCACTTTGAGGGGGGGTGTTAGAACTATTCAAGGAAAGGATCTCACACATTCATCACCTTCCAATTCTGCAAATCAACTCTCCCCAGAACCAGTGTGACCAACGGCTACTTCCATTTTCATTATGCTAAAGTCTTGTTTCCATTTTGTACATTTCCATACTTATACCTGTAAATCTGCAATTCCTCTTCAAGCTATGTAAAGGTTCTGCTCTATTTAAATGCAATTGAGCAGACAAACTTAATCATCAATTCAATACAATTCTCTACAGAAATACATTGTATTATCTGTTCTTACAAAAAGGTTCTTTGAAAAAATGATTATCTTATCAAGTTTAGATTTCTATTATTTTGATTATTATTTATTTTATTTGAGATAATTTATGAAATTATATTTTTTTTCAATTTCATTCTCATTCAACTTTTTAATTTCTAAGATTTGTTCCTCATTATTTTAATAAACTTGAAAAAAAATTAATTTATTAATAAATTATTTTCCAGTTCATTTTCCATAACACAAACAAACACTGGAAAGTGTTTTCCAGTTCATTTTCCATAACACTGCCAAACATCGGAATTCGCTTTCCCCAGAATTCACTTTCCAAAAGGAAACCACTTTCCAGCAAACAAACGGGGCCTTAATCAAAAAGTTGTATCTTCCTCTCATGTCTCTACAGTACTCAAGACAAGAAATGATGCTTTCTCTTTTTACATACTTGAAGCATTTTATATTTTAATCATAGAGTTTTCAATTTTAATTTTGATCTTATATGTTGCGTTGACTAGGAGTTGGATAATTAGTTTCAATTTTAGCTGCCATGGGTTCTCGTGATGTTAGAAAAATATTATAATTTTAAATTTGACATGATCGAATTCAATTTGCTTCAAAAAAAATTAAAATTACTAATCTTCAAAAACCATTTTTTTCATATAAAATTAAAAAAACAATTGAAAGGCTCCCCAAAACACAGGTTCAAATATCTTGATTTATGTTTATCTTTTAATTTTTTAACATAGACTTTAGCTAATGCTAACAACTCTTTTTAATATTTATTTACACATATAAATTTATTTTATTAAATACTCCTATCAAATATTTAATTTAAAATTAAGATTTATCTTGATGGTATATAAAATTAGGAATACTTAACCTCTAGAAGATTGGTCTAGGACAGTAGACATGAGAAGTGAACAACTTCAGGAGTATAAATGTTCTCATTTCCTTCACTCTATAGAACACTAAAGGCTATTGAAGAATAAACAAGTTGATTGAGCTATTAAACTAGGAATACTTAACCTTTAGAATTTTGGTTGTCGACATTACACTGCTAGAAAATTGTCAAATAGCAACTGAATTTTTGATGAAAAAACAAATTGGTACTTTCCAATTTAAAAAAAATGGTATATATTTGTTGTAAATTACCAACGTAATAATTACCGATGGAATATTTTAATATGAAGTTTCTACCGATGCTGCTGCTGAATTGAAAAGCTCTCTTTTTGCTCATCTAAGAGTGTCGGTTTCTCCTCCTCCTCTGCTTAGGTGCTGCATACTAGACAACTAGTTCAATTTTCTGTACGGGGATGAAACATACTGAAATTTACTATCATTTTGTTCATGATTTGGTAGCTCGAAAGGAATTAAAAATACAATTTATACCTTTTGGTGATCAACTTGTTGATATCCTTACTAACCATCATCATTAGCTCGCTTCTCCTATCTTCAGTCCAAGTTGGATGTGGTTTCTGTCGTGAAAATATTAAATTAAGGAATAGAAATGAAAATAGTAAAGATATTTGTCCAATAGTAGAGTATTCTCCAGGATTCAACAGAGCAGCACAGAAACAGCTTGAAAACAAAAAAGACTGTGAATCCTCCAGCATACTCTATGTTCTTCCTCAAATATCGAGAGGTTGAAAACTCACTGCAGTAATTGTATCATCTGCCGCTGCAAAATCTCCCAGCATACTCTCCTTCGTTTGATTTGTGTTTTGGCACTTCTGTCACTGCAGTACCACTAAAGAGCTCGAAGATAGCCCCTTCAAGCTCGAATTTTCCTGAAACCTGCACTAGCAGTGAAAACTTGAGCTGTAACTTACTAGAATTATTATCTGTTAATTCAAAATACAGGTTGACTGGTTTCAGCTAACAGTTTTATAAATTGGCACGTGAAATTGGTAATTACCAGTGTGATGAAAATCCATGGAAAATGTCAGCTTAATGGTCAGGGAATCTCCAGGGGACAGTCGACGTGCTCTTTGTTTCTTTCTTACACGGTAGAAAACATCTGCGTATAATATGCTGAAGGTTTCTTTATATTTTCTGTCAAACTAAATGATCGAACCGAACCTGGCCGGAATTTAGACTGTGTGGATGTTGTTTAGGCGAGAGAACGAGTGGCCATAAATTTCTTACAGCCTTTTGTATATACCCTGACATGCATCTTTCCAGCTTCATTTGATGTCGCAGCTTTTCCAAGAAATTCTTCATGCTCAGCTTCTATTACTAGATTCTGCAAGATCTGTAAGGAAATTAACGGTTGGATGGAGATCAGAATGGGAAAAAGGAAATTATTCTGCACCTTCAATGTTGCCCACAGTTCCGTCTAGATTCATGCCATATGCTTCGATGCAGAAAGACACAGGCAGGACAAAGCTATCCTTGTTAGGAGGCTCCCTTTCCACACCAAGTGACCAATAGAAAGCGAAAACGTAAGCGGTATTAGGAAGTACTTAACATTGTCAAAACCAAGTTTGATTAAGAAAAATTATAAACATTGTCATTTTAATTTTATAAATATTAACATAATTATTGGATTTAAAAACCATTTACCAACCAACAATGGAATTATATGTGAAAACTCATAAATAAGGGGGATAGGGAGAAAAAGGAAAAAAAAATGTATTTCTATTAAAGAGAAAAAGTATTGTTTCATAGAACATGATGAGAAGAGCTACATAGAATTCAACAATTCTTTTAGGTTTTGTTAACATGGTCCCAGAATCTAAATTTGATTTTTACCTAGATAATCTAGAAAAGGAGAGGCTGGAAAGAGATCACAGAATAGAAAAGAGTCGCATGATATTATTCTCCTGCTAACAATTCTCATCCATTTAGGCCATTTTTGCGTCCAGGTTCTCCGCGAATCTGCTGTCCGCTGCGTAAAATAGCTCCTATAAATATCCAGGCTGATGATGAACATCAGCATAGCATAACATCGATCAAGTGTCCCCTAGAGTTCCTCTGAGCACTTCATTGGGAATTCTCGATCAAATGAAAGAGTTTTATCATTCCTACTGAAGTGTTTGGGGGAACTCCCGGTGTCATTTGATGTTAGCAAGCTCAGAAAACAATTAATGGTGGACAAGTCAGAGTTAAGTACTCTTATCTTCTCGTTGTTTCTGCCAAAACATCGTTGCAGGTAAGCAATGTCAGATTTATTACACAAAGTTCACAGCATATTCTTACATCCCATCTTCGAGTATTGCAGCAAACGGTTGGATACCATGTTTCACAGCATTTCCCAGACAATATTATCTGACAGCCAGGAATTGCAGGCTTCTGTGGTTGCTCGACTAGCTAGCTACAACCACTTTGTTTTTACATGAAATGAAGGCAGAAATAATGAAGATAAGGCAGGAGCCAGCCTTTCATTTGATGATCAAGCCAGCAGTTCATTCCTAGATACCACCTCTTTTGAGGGTGGAGTTCTGGGGAGAATCAGAATTGCAATCACTGAAAGTGCTCGCATTGATTATTTCTTAATAATTTAGGAGTCAATAATCTGATCATGGAATAATCGGTACTCAATATTCTGATAAGAATCTTCAGGTTGACAATTAAAAGCCTTAAAACAACTTTCGATTTAGAACCAGGAGCTATTTTTGTCGATGAACCAACTTCCCAGAACAGTAAAACCACCTAGAACATTATGGATGAATTTCAAATCATATTTGTTTATAAATTGATGAACTGAATATCCTCCAAGCTATTTTTTTAATGAACAAGCTATTAATTAATTTTTCTTATTGATCACAAGTTATTGTTTATGCATTTTTCACGAAACTAATCACTTACATCATATCCATGCATCCAAAGGTGGTCACATTCTGTGAATAAGTATCAGTCAATCCTGCTAAAAAGTTTTGAAAGTATTAAATTCTTCATTCTCACCACCCATGAGCATCATCTCAAGAACATTTTAAGGCGAATCCAAGCCATAAACTCTGTTTGAAACAATCGATAAGAAATCCATAGAAACATAATGGTTGAAACTTGAAACATAACTTCAAGTAATAGACAAAAGGTTCTTTGAAAGAATGATTATCTTATCACGTTTAGATTTAGAATAATATGTTCTTAGACAAGACAGGGCTGCTACAGCTCAGCAGAATTTTAGGAGTATAGGGAGTTTTAGGAAGAACTTAAGAATTTTAACAAATACACAGATTCGCTAACAGGGATAGTTTGGTCGGTGATGTTATACTCATGTATGCTAAGATCATCGAAAAATTATAGAGAATTTCGGGAAGAATTTAGAGGATTTGATTAAACAACAAAAATATTGATAAATGAAAATTCATTAGTGAATTTAGGGGGTTTCAAAATACTTAATAATTTTAAACTAGACATTTCATACAACCTAGACATTTTTATTTTATTTTTACGTTCAAAATAATGTTAACTCGACCCGACCGAAGCTAGCAAAGTTTAGAACAATTAACCCTACCAGGTTTAATACCAACGTAAAACAATTCTCTTAGACTTCGACAGTTGCTCTTACTTGAATTCTTATAAACAAGAAACCAAGCTACAACTTAAGGGAAAAGAACAAGATTGACGGTTGCAAGAGATGCAGCGAGAACCTAATTCACAAGGCAGGGCATATACTGTAAACAAAAATTACAACACCGAAATCATCATTTCATTGCAGAAAACACACTGCCTCTTCACTTTATCGGTTCTTAGTGTTAAGAGGTTACATCATTCATTCATTCCAAGTAAGCAAATAAAAAAAAAGGAAAAAAAATATAATTATGGAAAAAAAAAATCATCCAGAAAAGAAACACCTTTTACTAGATGTTAAAAGGTTCAGGCAGAGACTCGGATACATTATCAAAGAAAGGTCCTTGATCGGATTCATCATCAATACTGTGCAACCAGTTTGTGTTCTTCAAATCCTCGAGTGATATTCCATCGTATCGAGAGCTTTCATAGATGTCAACGTTACTCAATTTAGCAGAGTATCGTCCATCATTTGCTTCATGCCTGATTTCTGCAGCTCTGCTAAAGTGGGTTTCATTATCCAAAACAACTCCATTTTGTGAATTTCCGTTGTTGATGGATTCTGACGTGCTCTGAGAACGGAAATATTGGCTTTTGGGAGTGGAAGATCTAATGCTTTGAGGGAAGAGGGTGGTGCTTGAAAGTGGTCGAGCACTTCCTGTTCCATTTCTTATGTCCTACATCAGTATTTTGATACACTGTTAAGATTATCATGAGATAGAACTGTCTCGTGAAGACAGAAGTAAACAAAAATGTTGAATGCAACAGGAACCTAACATGAAAATCTCTTGTTGAGGAAATAAAAGCAACTGTTTCTTCCTGTGTCACCTAACATAGTAGACAATAATCATCAATCCAAGCTCTAGGTCACAAGAATAGGCAAATCATCCCAGTCACACTTCAAAACTTCCAAGTTATTAAATTTGAAACAACAACTAAAAACTAAAAAGATCATACTGCTAGTTCAATGGCAGCCAATAAATAAACAGCATCGTTATCTATTATAAGGATGATAGTGGCATAGCATTGTGGATGCATGGAGGTTAGCACTTGTAATCAACATGGACCAAAATGATCACATCAAACATTTTGAATGAGTTGGGTGCTACACTACATAGAAAGCTAGTTTATCACAACATGGAAGGAGCAGTACACATACCATATGCCTGATGGCCATATCCAGAGACTTCTTAGATATAGTCCGCCCAAACCCAGTGCTATCTGAGGCAGCTGCTGATGACTTTACAGGTCGTCTCATTCCTACTTCTGACACATGTGAGACCTTTTGAGGCTCGGGTGTATCAGCAACATGCCCATTACTATGCACACGGCCCTTTCCTGATGGCTCTGTGAGTCTTCCCCTTGTGACAATTGGAGATGAATGTCTTCTTGATGCATTCACAGAGCCCATGGTTTCTGGGTTCCCCTTCATAGCTGAAGAAACACCTGTCCTGGACCTACCTGCAGAAAGTGGCCTCTCCTGCAAAGTTCTTCTGAGGTTTGGAGGTGTGTCTAGAGGAAAATCAGGAGGAATAACTGGTTGTGGTGGTGGCCGAACTCGAGGGCTTGGGGAACGTGGTCGGGATGCTGGCCCAGGAATGTGACCATTTGAGAGAGCACGTCCAGCAGAAGTTTGACTTGATGTAGCAGACGAGGAAGGAGCTGGATTCCGACGTGTAGGGGTTGATGGACGAGAATCTGATTGAGTGGGTGCTGCACTAAAGTTTGCAGGAATTTGCCCCCTGGAACTTGGAGTTGAGGGCCTCGAGTTTTGGGAGGGTCGAGTCTTGTCAGTTGATGAGCTGGTGGGGGCAGGACGAACTCTTGATGGAGTTGAGGAACGCGATGGTGTTGCGCGGGCTAATGGTGTGGAAGGTCTTGCTACAGGTGGCGTGCGGATTATTGGGGAGGATGGTCTAGTATAAGATGAGACAAAGGCTGAGCTTGTATTTAGGATTGAAGAGGACCTATTCGAGGAAGAGGTATTGTGTTGTGAAGAAGATATGGAAGGTCGAGTCACTGATCTGCTTCTTGTTGGTCTTGAGGAATGGTAGCTCTCTGATTGTGAAACTGAAATCTGAGAGAGAGAGAGAGAGTTAGGCTTAAACTTCCATAGCTGATTTTGTGCCATCCCATTATCACAATAAATTCCTTCCAAAATAAAATAAAAATATTCTTGCTCAAGATAATTCAACAAGCATAAAATGATTTAAAATTGGGGCAAACACTGACAGTGCATAGCTTAAAGAACAAAAAGGAGAGCGTACCCTAGAAACCACCTTGGTAGTAGAAGTTGATCTAGCCATAGAACTTCTTCGTGGAGCCACTGAAGTTGGTTTTGATTCACTTCCTTCCGATGAAGGAAAAAGAGGAGTTCCAGGGGGAGTAAGAAGCCTGATGACATAAAAAGAAATCAAGTATGGGTGATGGTATGTGAATGCTAGTTTCTTGGTTTTCAAAACAAGAGTACCAAGTTTAGCCTATGGATGTTTATTCAACACAAAATGAACATTTAATTGCTATAACTTCAAGCCTAAATTATCTGCTAAATCCTTGTCAGTCAAGAACAAATAATTAACAACGGGACAATGTCTTGGTTAGAACTTCAACTCATATTAAAAATGTCGGGTTTTTTGTCTATAAGAAAGCGCACTTGCGCAGAAATATTCTGAATGGTATTCAGGTAACCACGTCCAACTGCCATTTTGAGAGTTTCTCCTGATACTTTTCTCTATCTTGCACAATAAGATTGCTCACCATTCGAAATAGGACTCAGAATTCCATTTTTGTAATCGTTTAGGGTTGCCTAAATTGGACTATCCATTCCAAAATATCTATAATCAATGCAGAAAGGGGGACTGATTATCCAAAGCTAAAGGACTTCCAAGACAATCTGATCCTTTAGCAAACCATGTTTCCCCTGGAACTATCAATCCAATATGCCCACACATATATCAATAACGATACAAATATGTTGAAAAACTTTTTAACTTCGAATCCAGAATTCCAAATGAAACAAATCTTATACCAGACACAACTAGCATCAATGATGTTGAACAAAAAAATCTGAAAACTTTTAACATGAAATTGCCGGATATGGAAAGCGTTACAGATTTACCAATCATAATCATGCTTCCCTCCCTCCGTGGTTGAGAGCAGATCATCGATCCCGCTCCTTGGAAATTTAGCTGAGCCAACTGAAAGTCTCCCCAATTTCACTGAAACTGTAACCAATAACCCCACTTCAAATCATAAGACCAGATCACATTTTTTCCCCACAAGGACAACTCTATATATATATAAACAGAGAGAAAATCGCAGTCATATAGACAAGCAAAATCCAGTACTGACAAAATTAAAATAAAATTGGGAATTAAGAGAAAAAAATCCCATATAATAAATTATCATATCTATAAATTCAGAAATCAATAATTAATGAATCAAATCCATTAAAACTAAACACACAGACACACCAAAAAGAAAAGAAAAAAAAAAGAAGAGGCAATGATAGCTCTTTTCGAACTGGCCGCCATGCAATAGAAACGACAGCGTTTTGATTTTATTTTCTTGCCTTTTCTGTTTCTTTTATTATATATATAGTATTCAGTAAATATATCAGTCAGTGACATCATTTTTCATTTCCAAATCTCTCGTTCATCAGTAAAATGACCAAATTATCCTCTTCCTCATTCCAGCACCTCATCAAATGATTGCAAGAAACACAAAAAACCACCGAAGGCATTCCCGGCAACATAATTGGAAGAAAATCCATGCAAACATACCATCAGAAGATTCATCGGAGGAGGAGACAGAGAGACTGCAGCGGTTATTGGAGAGGAGATCCGAGTTCTCGTCCCTGCCATTATTATTTTTAGAGAAACCGCCGCCACCCGTCACATTACGACCATGGCGGTGGTACTGGGATCCTACCGGAATATTCCTCCCCCCCGCTAAAGATTCTCTCCCATTAGAACTCTTAGAATTATTGTTGTTATTATTATTCCTAATCATCATCTCTTTCCTTCTTCTTTTTTCTTCTGCTAAGCTAGTAACAGCAACATATTAGCTTCTCTAAAGCAGCAAAATGCATGTAAAAGAGAGAGCGAGAGAGAGAGAAGATCTACTGCAAGAAAAGACGAGAGAGAGAGCGCAGTGGATGCGAAGGGAGACAGTTAGTCACCTAGTTCTCTTTTGTTTTCTTCAATGTTTTACGTCATGTAAAGAGAGAAAGAGGCTTGGATCGGTGGTTTTATATATATATATATATATATATATATATATATATATGAACAGAGTACATTATTTGGTCCCCAATTTACCATATGAATATCAAATGGATCACGACCAAATTAATTATCCCACCCCACCATTGAGATTTATGACAAAACGGTGTGTATTAAATACAATAAAGAGTTTTGTACTATTAGTGTAACACGCAATTCAATCCTGCTGGATGTTATTATTGTCTTAATCCTAGAAAAACAATCGGCATGAGAGTTTAATTCTTATTTACAAATATTTGTAATGTCAATAATTAGAAAGTGAAAGTGTAGGTTTTTGAGTTGAGGTTGAATTTATTTTTAAAAATATTTTTTTATTAAGAAATATATCAACAATAATATTTTTTATTTTTTAAAAAATATTTTTGATATTAACACATGAAAATAAAATCTAAATATATTATTTTTTAATTTAAAATAAAAAAACAATTTTTTTCAAAAATATTATTGAAATTCAGTATCAACTGGCCCTTGAGAAGCTATACGCTCACTGTCCTGTCCAAAACAGCGTATGTCTCGTGATAACATTTTTTTTAATAAAAAACTAATTGTTCGACGTAAGAAATTAAAATATCCTTGACGAGTTAGGAATTTACCACAAAAACATTTATGAAAGGACTAAAATATCTCTGGTGTCATTTTACTATAATAAATTTAATTAATTAATATGCTTATATCATGGTATTTTTTGGGGTCATTTACCATCATCTTTTTCTCTCGCGGCTGATGATAGAATTGCTTTTTCCAAGGGACAGAAACGATACGATGATATTTGGGCAGAGTGGAGTTTCAGACAATCCCATTGCTTTGGTCCCACCTGTACAATCTTATAAATTATATCCTTCAAGTGATAGAAATTCAGGGCTGTTTTTCATTGAGTTTTAACTAGTTCTTTTTATTAAAATTATTTTTATATTATTTGATATACTAATATTAAATTAAATTATAAAAAATAATATTTTAATATATTTCTAAATAAATAAATCTAAAAACAATGATTATTGCACCCCTAAATAATTTGATGGTTGCACATGGAAATTAAAAATTGAGATTTAGGAATCATAATTTATGATTTTTAGCGCAGCTATTGGCCACAGTTTGGAACTTCGTTTTAAAAGCTTTTTTTAAGGGAAAAAAAAGGAAAATGTTTTTTTATATTTCTTTAAATTAGAATTATTAATATTTTTATATCATTTTGATGTGTAAATATCAAAAATAATTTTTAAAAATAAAAAATTATTATTTTAATATATTTTTAAACAAAAATATACTTTCAAAAACAACTTCAACAACAATCCAACCAAACAGTCACCTAATCTCACATTTTGTTCAACAGCTATGATTTAGTTATAGCCTTTTAGGCCACCGAAAGCAAGAAATGATAGTTGTTGTTGGAATTAATGTTAATATCACGGGGTGTTTGCGGAAGAAAAAAAAGTTCTTTCAATTTTTTTTGTTTTAAATTTATTATTGTTGGTATTTTTAGATTATTTTGATGGATTGATATAAAAAATATTTAATTTAAAAAAATCATTGCGATGCATTTCTAAATAATAAATATTTTAAAAAATAATTTTAACAATACTTTCAAGCATTAAATTTACGTATAAAATGCATTTTTAAGTTTTTTTTTTATATATAAAAAAAGAACCACCCTTATATCATATATCTTTGCTTATTAAAAATTTCCTACCCAACTCAATTAAACTTTGGAAACTCTTGTATAGATTTGAAGTCGTGATATGTTATTATGGGTGTTTCCCATGATGATCACTTAAAACAAAAGCAAGCAAGCATGAAGCTTTTGAGCATCATCATGTTATACGTATAGGCTCCATAAAATATACGTATAAATATACGTATAGGCTCCATAAAATATACGTATGAAGTGGTGCATTGCAATTGCAGCCCCCACTACTATCCTAAGTTATAGATGGAAATGCATTAACATTTGCTTACTCAACTTCATGAAAACCCTTTTAAGTTTCGATTACTTGGACTTGAAGCTTACTAAATATATTCACTGATATCCTACCATCCGAAGCATCCAATCTTTCTTACTTCGAGTTCTTCCCTTTTTCATTCCTTAAATTTGAAGCACTAAATCAGTTGTTAGGATATGAACCCTATTATCACTTGTTATCAAATTGCTGGACCATTTGAGAAAAAAAAAAAAAAAGGATTTTGTGCATAATGTATGGGAGAACATACTAGGCCCAACAGTTTAATCATGTGTCATGTGATGGTTCGGGTTAATTGAGCCCACCTTAATTGAGCCCACCTTCCTTTAAATATTGAGTTATGACGAGGTATGTATAAATTGACTCGAATATTCATGATAATAAAAAAAAATTGAGTTATAGCTGGTTGGTCAATGGAGCCCCTCTATTTTGCATTCTATTGACATTCAAGTTTCTTTACTTGTAAAACCGATGAAAAGGATGTGTTGTGACCGTGTGGATATTACACTGGTTCAATATGGATGGAAATAACATTAAAATTCAACCTTTTAAGTTATAAATATTTAATAAAAGGAAAGAAAAAATAAACAATAGAACATTAAAATATTTAATAAAAAAACATGAAATTTGGATTAGTATTTTTTATATTACTTTTGCAAGGGTGGAACTTGGTTTTCGGGTTTTTTTTCTTTTATTAAATATTCATGATTTAATAGAAAACGACAAAACATGAATTTGATTAAATATTTTTTATATTACTTGTTAAATTGGATTTTCATGTTTTGTTATTCTTTTCATGCCCTCCTTTTATTAAATATTCATGTTTTAATAATAATAAAAAGTTTCAAGACGTGTTAACCTTTTAAATTTATGGGCAACAAATTAAATAGTGACGGAAATAACTTGGAAAAAGAATATCAATTATAAAAAGGATTAAAAAATAATAATTAAAAAATAAGTTATAAAATAAATTTTATTTTTGATTGAAGGATGAAATTAAAAAGAATAATTAATTGAACAAAAAACAAGAATGAGGATTCAAATTAAAATAAAAAATAAAAATAATTTTTTAATAGGGTGAAATTAAAAAGAAAAATAAATTTAAAAAGGCCTCAAACATAATCAAAAGAATGATGAACAATATAATATTCGGCAATTTAGATTTGAAGGATGAAACTGAAAATAAATATTTTTTTTCTTAGAAAAGAGCCAATAACAAAAATTAAAAATCAAAAGAATAAGGATTTGATTTGAAATACCAACAATAAAAAAAGGCAAACTTGTAATTTTTTAGGAAGGAAAGAAAGAGGGGGGGAAAGCTCATCCACGACAAACTGAACTACCTCCACGTATTACACCACCATGAATAAACGCACAACAATGCTTCAAACAACACAATAGAATGATGTTTTTGGATGCCTGAAAATGTCATACACATTGTCTAAAGAGTGTGATTGCTTCCCGCCCATTAGAGAGTATGTCAAACTCGCCATTAACCTTTTTTTTTTTTTTTACACTCTTTCTTACTTGATTTTTTTTTTGTCATCACTTATGAATAATAGAAGAAGCTATACTATTAGACCTTGTTGATTGAATAAATAAAATTATGATATGATATCAAATGATATCTCCATCAAAAGATTAAACACCATCACCATGTGAGATCTAAACATAATAATAAACTTGTTTTTTGATCCCCTGGAAAAAACATGTAGACATAAAAAAATAATAAAAAACTCAGTGGTTGAGTAAAAAAAATGATTTTTAGATCATGCAAACCTGAATTCATAATTATTTAGATTCTTGAATATTTTTGTTTTATGAAGGGTTGTTGTCAAGAGAGTGTAAGATAAAGAGAACAATTTAAACTGTATCTATTTAAACCATGCAATCATAAAAGAATTCCTTAACTTAACTAGTAAAACTAGTTAGCTACTACTCAGTTGACTCATGTTTCGTTGCAGGTTAAATTAATATTTTTTACACAAAAAATATGCAAGCATCGTGAATAAGTTTTAAATATCATCTTTTTTTAATTTTTTTAAATAAAAATATGGTGAGTTTATTGAATAAAATATATTGAGAACTATAAGCGATGATAAATATTAAAAAGAATTATTAATACTTTCTAAAGACTAAGTAAAAAAGATAAGAGATAAATGCAAATTAAGATATCTGATTTTGTGCTAAATCCCTTCAAATCTTTTTCAAATAATTGTACTAGATTTTATTTTTGCAAGAAGAGTAATAATCTGAATCCCATTAAAACAAAATAACTTTCTAGAATAATTCCTCCTTTTCTCATTCATACTTTTAGCATTTTGTTTTATTCTATGTTTTTTATTTATAAGATCTGAATTTTAGCATTGTATTTATTGTACTTTTAATATCTATGATTGTACTTTACAATGTAATTTTATACCTTGGTAATTAAAGAAAAAATGATTGTTGAATTTTTTTTTATATTTTGGCCGAACTCTAACTGATAATTATAAATTAGTTACAATATCCTTTTTTTTTGTTTTAAAACATGAGAAAAGATATGATTTGTTTAACAAAAAATATGCTTAGAAAAATTTTAGAATTCAGCCGTATGCGCAAAAATAAAACATTTTTTTATTTTTTTAAAAAACTTTATTCAAACTGGATCGAGCCCGATGATATAGGTCGGCCCAGCCATAATGGATCATTTCAACCAAACAACGCTCTGCCCGCATGTTTTTACAAAATAAAATGAAGTTGTTTAGTAAAGTTAATCAGGTTGTTGATTCAATTGACCCCATGTTTTTTAATTATAATGAATTGATTCTAGTATATAACTTATATCCAAATAATTCTTATAGATTAATATTATGTTTGTTTAAGAGATGTGTCTCGCAATGCAACTCATGAAAAACATGAAATGCATGTTTTTCATGAGATGCGTTGTGCAACACACCTTAAAGATACATATATTCTTAATCTTAACTCAAATCTATAATTTAATTTTATAGGGGATATTAAAAAATCCAATATAAGATGTCGTGAAGTTACAAATAGGGTTTCAACCAAGGTTGTAAAAAATATGAGTTGTCAACCATACACCCAAAGCTTCTCCTTTTTCAACTGTCATGTTAATTAACTATGTCATATTTTTTTCCTTGCTTCATCTACCTTTGATTATCTCATTCATTTGTGCTCCACTACTCTTTGTTTTGACAAGGTTAGGTTTTTTTACTTCTCCTCTTGAAATTTGTCTTCATGTGATAGTGATAAGATGCACAAAAGTTTAGGGAAGTTTATTTGCAAATTAACATGTAAATTCAATGGGTTTATGTACAATTGTTGGTTGCATGAAACAAATTCAAGCCATACATAAGGAAATGGTTTTGTTATTTAGATTGCTAGAGCTGATTAACACTAGCTTTTTGCATGCTTAACTCTTTATCTTCCATTTTTTCTAGTGAATTCCCCATTACAACATAGTTGCCTAATTAGATGGGTCTCTTAGCTAGACCTAGTGGTGAACGCGATCGTTTCCTGTTGATCCTGCATTTTACAACCCCTTTCACCTCTAACTGTTATAAAGATGGATGCTTGACTTAAAATTCTTGCATATCATTATAACCTGATTGTGAATTGGAAACCCTTTATATAGACTCATCTTAATAGTTATTTTATTTTATTTAAATGAGTAAAAGAAATTAAGAAACTATTGGACTATATTCAAATTGGACAATTATTTAAAGGTCCAATTGGAATTTTGAACTTGGTGATTTAATGGTGCTAAAGGCAACAAATGTCTTCCAACTATGAAAAAAAGCAAGACTACCAAGTTTTTTTATAAGTTGTTGATGAATGATGGGGTTTCAAAGGTCCATTAGAAGTAGATAACTTTCATATATACTTATTGAAAGCATTGGTGCTAGCATGTTTAGGTAACAAAGTATCTAGTGTCTACTAAGTACTAACTAAGCAAGACTGCCATATCCTTTCATGAGTTATCAAAGGTTCATTAGTAGTTAATAAGCTTTCATATAAACTCATTGTAAGCATTGATGTTGATGTTTAGGTAACATATATTTGGGTGAGTTTCTTATTGTGTCATACCTACTATCAATATTGCCAAAAAAAATATCATGATGTTATAAGTCATTAGCTACACCTTTTGATCAGACTTACTATCAATCGATTTGCTACTACATACTCGACTCTTGGATATTTGAGTTATTGTAAGTTACAATTGATGACAATGTTTACTTCCATCAAGTGGAAGTCATATAGGTTTTCAAAAAAAAAAAAAGAGAAACAAATTCAAAGTTGTGTTTTGGACATCAAGTTTTGGTATAATATCACTATATGTATTGAGAAAATATATCATCTGATTAAAACTCTTCAACTGGCTAATTCAAATAAGAAACAAACTATGAGTTTAATATAAGGAATGGATAAACCAAAAACAAGATTTGTTTGTATATTTAATAAGAATCTTATAAATTATCAATTTGATTTGTTTATATATACTCATACAAAAAAAAAAATTGCTCACAATACATAAAAAAAGAATGACTTGGTATTTGTAATATGTAATATGAAATTAAATGATAACCAAGTAAAAAACAAGCGAATGATTTGAGTGAAGTTTTAGATAATCTCTTATCTAATGATGATTAGATAACTGAAGGAAAAAAAACATGATGGTTCATCAAATTTTGATTTGATTGGTGCTATTCATAATACAACACGAAGAAAAAATAAAGAAGATGAAAGTGATGATGAAGAAATAGAGAGTCGTGGTGTTGAAAATAATGTAGAGATTCAAAATGATGTTAATCCAAATAATTCAAGAAGTTTGAAGCTAAATATTGTTAACAATATTCATGTTAGTGTTGGTACTAGTAGTTACATTAATGTTCACAATATTAATATTAATAGCAACAAAAATAACCTTTATATGATGATTTTGATAAATTTCTTTGAGATGACGATGAAGATGAAGGCAATGAGATTGATTTTAATTTACATGAAACCGATAAATTATTTATTTTAGGTTTGTTGATTTTTAGTTAATGAAATTATATGGATATAATTACATTTTATTATATTTTTAAGTTATTTAAGCCATATATACATTTTTATTTGAACTATTCATGTATTTTAAGGTGTCTGAATTTTTTTGTTGTTGTTTCACTTTTATATTAATTATGTTATATTATTATTTATTACTTGATATTGTTATCAATATATAATTAGTTAAAATATTTTATTTATAATTTGTCAATTTTTTGTCTCGTGTCAAAGAAACGTATTTAAGCTCCAACTCACTCTAATAATAGAATATGGGGTTCAATTGAACGAATAATTAAAAAAGAGACTAAACTGACTAATTTAAGATAATACAGGGTAAACATAACGACTCTAGCCTTCAAAGGTTTCTTCTCCAGCGAGTCAGTCTATCTCTCTATTTAAACTTTATTTCTTCAAGCAGAACAGGACGCAGAAAACACTTAAAAAGAAAAAAGAAATCTGAGAGAGAATGAGTAGAGGAAGCGGAGGTGGATATGATCGGCACATCACCATATTCTCCCCTGAAGGTCGCCTGTTTCAAGTCGGTATGTACTCTCTTCGATTACTGCTATTGAAATTTGCAATTTCTCTACAGGCTTATGTTGAATGGAAATTGAAATTGTCTGTGCAGAATATGCTTTCAAGGCAGTGAAGGCAGCTTCCACCACTTCCATTGGAGTTCGCGGCAGCGATTCTGTCTGCGTTGTAACTCAAAAGAAGGTTCCGGTGAGTCCATCACTCTTTTTCCTATTTTTATTTTTTAAAATTTTATTAGCCGCCTTGATCTAGGGCTTTTTTCTTCTTATAAATCTATTTTTGCTAATTGTTTTTTGAATGAGGGCGCAGGACAAGCTTTTGGATCAGACTAGTGTTACTCACCTTTTTCCGATTACCAAGTTTCTTGGTCTTCTCGCCACCGGCATGACTGGTCTGCTTCTTTTGCTTTTATCCTTTTCTTTCCCGGATTTTTTTTTAATAATTATGGCTTTCAAGTAATTGATAATATATATTGTTAAAAGGTTTTTTTTGTGTGTGAAACTTTTAGCTGATGCAAGGAACTTAGTCCAACAAGCAAGGAATGAAGCGGCGGAGTTTAGGTTCAGATATGGGTATGAAATGCCTGTCGATGCATTATCCAGATGGTATGTTTGTGTTTATCATGATCCGACACCTGTACATTGGAACATTCAGTACAGCTATTTGATTATGTTTGAGTTTTTCAATATGTGGGATGAATCCTTTTCTTTATTAGTAGCAAGTTCAGGTTTCATCTTAACTTTTCCTGCCCATAAGTTCATTTTGTGGTTTTAACTGATGATATCTTCTCTAACCATGTTTGTTTTCCATCATTCTAATATTGAATTTTAACTTATTTATCAATAGTCATATGGATTCTTTTTTCCTCTGCTTTACTGTAGCTGATAATCTCATATAAATTTATTTTGATATTTTTCTGCATATGTAGGATCGCAGACAAATCTCAAGTTTATACTCAGCATGCATATATGAGACCTCTTGGAGTAGGTATGGGCTCTTGTTTTTGTTTTTGTTCTGTTGTACTTCTCACGATTATTTACGTGTATATGCAATATGCTATTTATAAGGTGTATCTGAGTGCTTGTTGTGGACATTGCCTATTTGGTATTGCGTTCCAATTGTGATCGAGTGTCTTTCAATAGTACATTTGTCTTGAAAAAAAATCATATTGATGCTTTTTTTAGTGTTTAGTTAATGATTTTGATATACTAATATTAAAAATGAAAAATAAATAAATTATTTTGATATATTTCCAAGCGAAAAACACTTTTGAAAAGCATCATACAACACAATACCAAACACGCACTTACATGTTAGTTGATGCTGCTAGTCTTATTCTTTTATTTATATATTTTGACATCTTTACCGTATCTTTCTCTGTGAAGTTGCTATGATTGTGGGTATTGATGAAGAGAATGGGCCTCAACTTTACAAGTGTGACCCAGCTGGACACTTTTTTGGTCACAAGGTAATTGACAAACTTGTTCTTTTCTCGAAAATGCATTACATTATTGATGATTTATGCTAGGTGTACTTTACACTATTGTGTAATGAGTGCACCTGTGAATCCCATGATCATATAACCAAAGAAACTTCAATGAAGTTGAGATAAATATTTCTCTTAAGACATGCTTAAGCTATATCCTCGGGAGAAACAATATGTGATGATTTAGCATGTATGCTTTCGGATTTCACATGACAATTGCTATTTTCTTTTTTGGTATATCTATGTTTTTCGAGTACTCCATAAAAGCAAGCAACTTTTGTTATTTGTTGTTTTGCTAGGTCAGTTAATTTGCCTTCTAGGTATGCTTACTATATTTGGCAGCTAATGAACAGTGCAGATATTTCATTCATGAAGCTACCTGTTTCTATGATATGATCAGTTAATGGTGTATGATGCAACTCCTGGAATGTTTGTTTTTAAATATGAGAAAATTTATGATGTTGATTTATTTTAGCTTTGCATTGTACATAATTTTAAGGGTGCATTTTGCTTGAGGAACATATTGTTTTGCTCATGTTGCAGGCTACAAGTGCTGGGTTGAAAGAACAAGAGGCTATCAATTTCCTGGAAAAAAAAATGAAAAATGACCCTGTTCTCTCCTATGAGGAAACTGTGCAGGTATTTATGCCTATTTCATATTTCTTGGAAAGCACTTGCTGAAGGACTTTATTTTTTAAACTTATGATCGGTCATGCTTGTCAACTATTACGTGTTTATTTTCCTTGTCTTGTTTGGGTTTGAATGTGGTTTAACATGCACGGAATTGTTTGGGCCATATAATATGCACTACCTAACAACTTTTAATTTGTCCTCACGGTGTTAAAGAATTTCAAGGGTATAACTTTATAGGAGTGTTCACATGATTTTTGTTCTGCATTATTTGATTTCCTGGGCTATAAGAGGATTCTGAGCATAGAACTAGAAAATAAATTAGAGGATAAATGTTATTGGTTTTTGTTTGACTATTTCATGAATTGGTGCGAAGCTGCTTTTAGATTATTTATAATTTTTTTTTATTATTATTCTTTCTATATATGATGGTCCTAGTACCGCATATTGGTTTTGTTGTGCAGACTGCTATTTCTGCTCTGCAATCTGTTCTTCAAGAGGATTTCAAGGCTACTGAGATAGAGGTTTGCTGTCTCTCTTTTAACATCCAGCAGTTAGTGATATCGTGTAAAAGATGAAATTCAAGAAATAAATAAACTTAAGTGTAATCTGTCTTCTCGGACTCGTGTGGCCTATGACTGAACTCTGGTATTTTCACTTCTGTTAAGGTTGCTTTCCTGCTGTTGAGTTTCCAATAGAATTCTCATTTTGGGCCAAGTTTCTTTTCCTCTTTTTTCCCCCTCACTTGCCTAAGAGATGCCCTTTGTGAAGTGTGTGCTGACCTTTAGAATCTGGCATGAAAACACTGTTTTATCATTTTACTTGTACAAGTAAAATGGTTTCTAACGGTCAATGTTTTGATTTTTTCCAGGTGGGAGTTGTGAGAACAGGTGATCGTGTTTTCACTGTGCTGTCCACTGATGAAATCGATGAACATTTAACTGCCATTACTGAACGCGACTGATAGATGGAGTAAACAGAGGCGCGCTTGGGGGGAATGATTATGCTTTCGTTTGAAGTTATCGAAACAAGCTTAATTAATCTTGTATTTGACAGGGAAAAGGAAGAGTGGGAAACACTGTTTTGAATTGTATTCCTAGATGTAAGTTAAATTGCCAAATCATGTTACCATTATTGCCATTTCTGCAGTAGTCTCTGTCTGTTGTTTTCCAAGAAATGATAATGGGTTCGGTTTCGGTTAAGAGAGAACCTTGTACTTGGTCTAAACTATTTTCATACGTATGCTTGGGATCATGTGATGTCTCGATTGTTTGGTGCTCTTCTGTAGATGGCCGGCTTGTGTATGGATCTCTTAAAATTTGCCAGTAGGTGAATTAGCAGCTAGGAGTTTTCCTGCTGGGTCTAGCCGGTGTATCGGAAGCCAGCATGCTATAGCCTATATCTCTCTATTAGTAAATATGAAAACTTACAGTAATAGTATAAAAGTATAGTGTTGGGAATTCATGATTGTCTGCACATAAAATAATGTTCATGGTGGTTGATGGTTTCTATCTTAGATATGAACTCGAGGAGAAGTTTATTCCAACTCATAGACTAAAAATGAGTTTTTTAATAGGAAAATAGGCATTTTGTTGAGTTAATTTTGTATTCCTATTTTTATATTTGAATTATGTATTATTGTATTTTTTTTCTGGTATTTCCCCCACTATTTGAAGGGAATAGTTTTTCTACTTTATTTTTTTTTTCTATTTAGCTATCATTAAGGTTTTCTATTTTTTTATATATATAAAGGATTATCTTAACATTTTAACAAATAAAGATTTACCTTTATTTAAAGGTTTTCTATTATACTTCACTCGTTAGCCTTGCCCCATCATTGATGGTATAATTTAGCCCTTCTATGGGGAAGGGAAGGCTGAGTACGAGCAGCAGACGGAACAAGCCGTCGTATATTAACAGAACCATCATGTACTGAATCAGAAGAGGAATAATCAAAATCCAACAAGAACAGATGAATAGAATAATCAAAGAAGAGAAGAAAGGCTAGCCCACTTTTGAATAATTTAAATTCAATTTTATTTAGCAGCCATGCCTTTTTTCTTTTTTCCCCCTTTGCTGCCTGGATTATTAAGATCAGCTTCCTAAATTTGTTTTTGGAAATTCGAAAAACAAGTTTCAATAAAAAGAAAACATGTCTTTAAATTTTTTACATGGTTGTGTTAATAAATAAAAAGATAATTTGCAATAAAAAATAACAACAAATATTTTATCTTTCTAATTTATTCTCCATTTTCTTTTTCAAACACTACTGTTATTTATCTTCTTTACATGATATACGGATAGATTTGCAATTTATTTTTAAAATGAGTGTTCGGGTCAGCTTGTGTACACCTCAATTAATCCACTAATTCTAAAATTAATAACTATCATACTAATAATCATAAAGCTAGAAAACACTGAGAGTTTGGAAATTTTGATATAGGAATGAATGGTTTGGCGTTTCATGGTACAGGTTGTCTGTTGGTTGAGCAACTTTTCTTGACTGGATGTTATATCTTTAGTTCCTTCATGGTGAGCAGCAAATGGACTTTGCTAAGATGGGAATTCCAAGTTTGCATTTTGCCCTGAAAATCCATTCCTAAAAGATCAAAAGGGAGGAGAAAAGGTTGAAGATGGAGACTGTGTTTTTATATATACAAAAAACAATTAATACAAAAGTGCAAAAAAAAAAAAAAGAGTTATTTGGAAATTATACAATATACTAAAAGACATCGGGAAAATACTGTAGCACCAGACTCATTCGCACTGTGGAGTGGATATTTGTCGTCCGTGCTTCGCGTGCGTAAATGCGTTTTTTTAAAAAAAATAAGTAACTAAACAAAGATGACAAAAATATCTAGATATAAAAAAAAATGAAATTTGAAAGAAAAAAACCCTACTCGTCTTCTCCCAACTGCTCTACAAAAGGCAACAGCATGAGGAAAAAATGGCTCGTCTTTGAACGATCAGATTCCATGATGGATTAGTGGAATCCATCATTAAATCCCATGTTAAGATTATAATCTAATAATTCACATATATTTTTAAACTTATGTGGTATACACATGGTATGAACCCCGGTTTATGAGTTGACCCGGGAAATGACTTAAATCAGTGGGTCACTAAGTCATTTGGTGAGTCAATGAGTAAATCAAATCAATCTTTTATTAAAATATTATTATTATTTTATAAAAAAAAAAATATCAAGTTGGACCAAATCAATTAATCATTAAAAACTTAGTTAGCTTAATCCAACTAAGTTCATGCTTCCACTTATAAGTTTCTCAAGATAACTTGCTAGTCCGTGTTAGGTTTGAAAAACATATGATTATATATGCATGGCTATGATTTTTTTAATTTTCTTTTAATATATTTGAACACCCCATTTTAATAATTAGATATATTATAGTGAATACTTCATATTAGAACATAATTCTTTTAAATTAAAAAAATTAAGAGTAAAAATTATAAATATTATGCTAGTTTCATAAATTTATTTATTATAAATATTTAGTAGTTTCATAAATTTATTTTTTTAAGTTAACAGAGTAAATTGTTTCTTGATATATTTCAAACTAGATTAAGTTGATATTTTACAATTTGAGTTTAACAAATATAAAATATTACGATTACTATTATAAATTAAATTGCTTCTTATTTGTTTTCTATAAAAAATTTCACTGATTTTAAAAATTACTTGAATTACCTCAAGTCTTTATTATTTATGACTCTTTAATAAACTTAGATTATTTTTAAATTAAATTAAATTAATTATTGTTTTTTTATTAGAAAAAATCTGACCTAATCGGCAGACATATTGAAGGACTTATTTTTTTCAAAGTCCAATGTCATCTGCCACTAATAGGAAACAAAACCCAACCACTTCCACTTTCACAAATCTCCACTCTGATTTTAATAGTATATGATTTCATGATGTGCTCTTTAGAGTTTAGAGTATGATTAAAGTTTCTTTTTTAAATATTTAAAAACAAAAAAAATCAAAAATACTTTTAAAACGAAGTCAAGCACTACAAGTTAACAATGTTTCCTCTGAATTTTGTAGGCGTCCACTACTGCTGTTAGTACATATTTTATGGACAAAATACTTCCCATGCATTAATAGGGTCCGTACCTGTGACGGTGCCATGGTGGTTGATGGTGGAGCAATAGCGGCGGTCGGGACGACCCTGCTCTCTTCCTCCTCATCACCAAAATCTCTTTGCTCTCTGACGTCACTGCTGACATGCTTGTTACTTGGATGTTTATTTATTCATTCTATAATTGATAAACAAATCTCCCCAGAAAACAAATCTAATGATATATATATATATATATATATATATATATATATATATATATATTCCCATCCCACATGTCGTGTCACATCATACATGGGCACATCATGCTGCATTAGCAGTGCTTGATGATGACGTAACATTATTTATTATTAAAAATAAATTACCATGGATAAATTGTTTATTTGATATTAATTTCTTTGTATTTTTCGGTCTTTCTTGGACAATATTTATTTTTTTATCCATATTTATGCATCTATGCTTTTAGTTTTTTATTTTAATTTTTTTTGTTTTATTTTTTGTTGGGGTTTTATATTTATTTCGTTCAGTCCTGTTATTTTTATTTGTTCTTTGGATCAGATGATTTTATAATGTCATTGTTTGCGCAATAATAATTATAATTTTAGTGATTATTTTTTATTGTTTTTTTTTTGTAAAAATGTTTTTTATTCTTTAGGGCAATTTAATGAGTTTAATTGTTTGATCATTAATGTTGATGATAATTTTAATTGTTATAGTCATAATAATGATGGTAACGTAGAGATGAATTTTTTAATGATGGTTTTTTTTTTGTAGATAGAAAATGAATTGCTTATTATTTTTATTTACAAGTGTTTTTACAATTTTATTTTGCGTTTAATTTAAATTGTATTATATATTTAATTAAATTTAATACAGTAAATTCGATAATTCAGGTATCAAAATCTTTTTGCTTTTTAAATGATGATAATAATTTAATGATGGTGATTTCATTGAAATCTACTAAACAAATAAATTTATATCGATTTAAAATTTATATATATTTTATAGGAAACTCGCACTCCACAAGAATTCTGCGTGAATTTATTATTTATCCAAAATTTATATTATAATAAAAAAATCTTACATGATTAATATTTTTTATATTAAAAAAAAAATCCAACCGAGACAACGCGCGGGTAAGTGGCTAGTGTATATATAAACGCCGGAAGTATCCTGGCCATTTCATTGGGACCATGCACATTTCAGAGAAGCTTCTTCTTGTCTTCTAGCTAGGCATGTAGTGAAAATTTATTTAAACATGCAATTCATGGATTGAAAGATGTACAGTAGTGAACATTACTCCACTAGAACTTTATATATATATATATATATATATATATATATATATATATAAATTATTATAACATTTGAGAGCTATATTTTCAAATGACAATTATTTGGAATGGTAAACTAGCCAAAATCATAATCTGACCATCCACAGCTTTGTCTGGGGCTGAACATCCAAGATCCCAAGTCTCCATGTTCATGTTTATTGCAGGCTGTGAACTCAGACCGATACAAGTAGAAACTCCAACATCAAAACCATGATTTGATCTTAGGTTTTGTGCTGCTTTGAACTCTACTCCACAATAAACATCTCAAAACAATCTAGAATATATGAAGAATAAATTTAAATAATTTGTTGTGAATGGCGTTTCCACATGGAACTTAGGGCCTGTTTGGCACAGTTGTTGCTGTTGTGGTTGAGGTTGAAAAAAAACAGTTTCATGAAAAACGCTTTTACCTGCGTTTCAAAACTGAAATTGGAGTGTTTGGTTAAAACTGTGGTTGAGTTTGAGGTTAATGAAAAGCAGTTTTGAGTGTTTGGTTACCATGTTTTTCATATTGATGTCAACTTGTGAAATTACTTTAAAGGACACACATATATTTTTTTAAAATATTATAGATTTAATTATCATAATAATAAAATATAATTAATAATTCAAATAAATTACACAATTTTTTTTTTAAATATGATTTTTATATTATTTTAAAAAAATTGGACCGGGCCTGACCCAAATAAATGGGTCGGCCCATCCCTGCTGGACTTGAGC
The DNA here is from genome assembly GCA_964035475.1 of Salix caprea. NCBI lineage: Eukaryota > Viridiplantae > Streptophyta > Magnoliopsida > Malpighiales > Salicaceae > Salix > Salix caprea. The sequence continues at coordinate 6,659,819 of OZ037751.1, forward strand.
TGGGCCGAGAGCAGCCTAGCCCAAGTGTTAAGACTAAACGCAAAATGGTGCGTCAGGTTTTAAAGAAAAAAACACAAAACACACCGTTTTGCCTTTCGTTTTCTTTTTGTATTATTCGGCATGTTACTGTGCATTTTCATTGTTCACCGACTGTGACGAGAGGGTCAACGGCCAGTACCGACGGGTAGAGGAGGCCGAGGTGGTTGTCCCTGTCGTGGTGGCGTCGAAAATAGAGCTGTGTGGTAGCCGGTAGGAGCTCTGGAAGGTTGCAGCACCAGCTGCTGCCACTGTTGACGCCGGGGCTTGCTGCCTTTGGTGTTGTTGGAGAGAGGATAAGAGAAGGAGTTGCCGTGGAGGAGAGAGAGGGAGCTGTGGCCGTGGAGGAGAGAGGGGGAGCTGTCGTGACTGCACGTGGAGAGAGAGAGGGGCAGTGGCTGTGGAGGAGAGAGAGGGAGTTGTGGTCGTCGCTGCATGTTGAGAGAGAGAGGCAGTAGTTGTGGAGGAGAGAGAGGGAGCTGCGACGACAATGATGAGAGGAAGCCAACGACGACGGTGAGGAAGCCAACGACAACGATGAGGAATGAAGCATTCCATTTGTGAGCTAGGCTCGTGTACGTGAACAGTAAAACATCTCAGTGTTATTTTATTTTCAACATTTTATACTTCAGTTTATTAACCTGCGTTTGTTTTGAAAGCATAAAAAATATGCTTTTCAAAACGCGGCCGAATTGCTGAAATTTAATGAGACCCACAGAAAAAATTTGAGGTCCCGTTTGGTATTAGTAGCGTTCAGCTCCGCGTTCAACGCAAACACAGCATGAACCGCGGAGCCAAACAGCCACTTAAACAAACAGCTGTAAAGCTTGATCGAAGCCGAGTCAAGTCATCTGTCCAACACAGACCTTTCCACCCCTCTTCACCGCTTTTTCTCAGCAGTTTCCACCAGGAAAAGACCCTAAACCGATAATATCAAACCTTTTCCTTGCGTTATCACTTCCCATCAGCTGAAGCCATCATCATCTCTGCAATACTTTTTTCTACTCCCATTAATTCCTTACACGTCCACTACATATATAAATATATATATACCCTCACGTTTCCTCTCATTACGTAGCCATATATAATTCCCTCATCCTGCCTGACGTCTGCGTTGTGGTTGCAAAGCCACCTCATAGATTACCATCTTCTTCCTTTTCAAGTAGGTAACAGATTTCCTAGCTCATTAACATTTGCGGTGTATTTTTTCTGATCACCGGTGTTTATTTTTATCCGTGCTAGTTTTTTTCCGAAGGAAACGGGGGTTAATCAAGGCTTATACGCGAGGCGGCATGATACCAGAAGGTGCTTCCTATTTCCTGAGCTGGAGGTTGGCCGTGGAGGCTAACAATGCGCGTGGGTGGCGCACTGTCCCTTCTCAATGCTTGAGCTACGTCGAAGCTTACATGCTAGGAGGACAGTATGACAGGGACCTCGACTTGATTGTAGACCAGATTTTGAGTTATATTAATGAGATTGTTCCCTCCGACGATGGCGCCATGGATGCTTGGATCCTGGATGTTGACGACACCTGCATCTCTAATCTCTTCTACTACAGGGGAAAGAGATACGGGTATGCGCGCGTGCATGGTCCTGTATATTCTTTGATCCTCCCTCTGGTGTATGCTTATTAATCATCAATGGCGTCTTTGCCTTCTCCTGCAGGTGTGACCCGTTCGATCCAGCTGGTTTCAAGGCATGGGCATTGAAGGGAGGATGCCCCGCAATTCCTGCTGTTCTTGGGCTGTTCAAGTATCTGGTTCGAAATGGTTTTAAAGTATTCCTGATCACTGGCAGGGACCAGGAAACACTTGGCCAGGCCACTACTGATAATCTGCATAATCAGGGCTTCATCGGCTATGAGCGACTAATCTTCAAGTAAGATGATATAATTAACCAAACTAAAAAAAACAAAATCTACATAATAAATATATTTTCTACGAGGCAAATGATTAGCCCGAGTGGATAGTTTTCTCTAGAGTTGAACATGACATATATTCTCCTTCAAAATGATTGCTCCACTCCATCGGAAATCACGTCGAAGGATCGATAGTGATCTGAGAACATAGCATATCAGACTTCCACGCAATATTTGCGCGCTTTCAAGGATGGCGTCTTAATTTTAAAACTGCCCCGTTTCTATTATCTGTAGTGTTGACTTTGCTGTTGATCCGGTCAACATCAATGCGAGAAAGCACGTATTCTCCATCAGAATTGCAGGCTAGGAAACCCCTTAGCTCATCACTCTACAATCAAGAACACATGCAGAATACCTTGGATTGAATGGGAAACAGACGTGTGCATGATTGAATGCTAATTAGCATACGACGTCGTCATAACCATGTTTAAACTACTCATGACACACCCAGATCGATTTCTAATCTTTTTGGTGTCTCAATCCCAACAGGACAGCAGGATTCAAAGGGCAGAGCGCTTCGGCGTACAAGTCGGAGATAAGAAGGCGAGTGGAAAAGGAAGGTTACAGAATAGTGGGCAACGTCGGGGACCAATGGAGCGATCTGCAAGGAGAGTGCTTGGGGAGAAGAGCTTTTAAGCTACCAAATCCAATGTATTTTGTTCCCTGAAACTCAGTTGAGTTCTTGGTGTTCTGCTGTATCTGGAAATGATCACAAGACAAGACTTGTGGCATTATTATCAATAAGTATTCTAAATACTAGTTCTAATTAACAAGGGTTGTCTGTTTCGTTTTATTTCGGCTGAAACGGTTGAATTATTTTATACCAATTAAAAAATGAGATAAAATAATGTTATTTTTACGTTGGTTTAAATTCCGGCTTGTTCTGGATTTTTTAGTCAAATACCGGCCGAAACATTCCGGTTTCGTTCCGCCCGTTCCGTTTTGGCTGAATAGTGTTTTTGTTTAAATAATGAATAATTTCACAATATCAATTATATTTCTTAATCCGACCGTTAGATTGAGATGAAATTTTATGAGGAGTCTCTTGACATATTTATATATACTATGTTAAATTTTTAGGGCAATCAGAGAATGTAATGATCTTGCGAGATTGATGATGACATTCTCGTAATATTATACATGTTCATAATTTTGTTCAGAAAGATAATTTTATTGTGTTTTTTTTAGATTAAATTGTACAATTCTAAATAATTTTATTTTTGAATTTGAATTATACACACACACACAATAACCCTGAAACGGCACACTGAAATGCTCTGAAACCAAAATATTCTCTTTCAATTGAAAAACAAAGCATCAACCGTAATAGTATTGATAACCTTGAGTTAAACAATATTCTAAACACAAATCTATTTTATCTAAAAACAAAACGGAAACTTTTCCTATCTCAACATTTCGAGCTCTTCTGCTACCTCCTTGGTGTTCAACATATAGAGAGACAGAGCGAAAGACATCCACTATAAACCTGATCTTGATAAGAAAAGGAGACTGAGGAAGAAACTGCTGCAGCAAATACTGCACGCACACAGGGGCTCTTTTGTTGAACTTTCTTTTGCAATTTTTTTTATTTTTTTATTTAGGTTCAAGATAAATTTAACTTTAATAAATATGTTAAACTTGGTTGAGTCATTGATGCTGACCGTAGATTTGACGAGTTAAGATAACATTTAGGACTTTTTTCCATGCATTTTCCCCTAAAGTTAAAAAAATATATAGTTTAACCCTTTTTATCATTGATTTTTTTATTTAACTTGAAATAAAAAAAAAGTCCAATTTGATCATTTTTAATCACTTAGCTTAAAAAAACTCCTAATTGAGATCATTGAGATCATGTTTTGTTTTAGGTTCTATTTTTTGGTCAATTAAAGTTGACTAGGGTCAATATAATATAAAATATTTTTAAAGTTTTAGCTATGATTCATTTATAACTCTTCAATTTACTTATATATTTAATTTTATTTGTTGTCAATTAAAACTCAATGAAGGTCTAGCTGCAAAAAAAATAAAGGAAGGAAAAAGAAAGAGTGATTATCCAGCTGAAAATTCAGTTTCTTGACATATTGATATATATTAGATGAAAATTCAAAGTAATCGGATAATATAAAGACCTTGAGAGAATGATGATGACATTCTCATAATATTATTTAAATTCATAATTTTGTTCAAAACAATAATTTTACTGTGTCTTTTTTTATTTATTTTTTTCAATTTTATTATTCAACAATGAATTTATTAGGAACTGAACTTTAAAATTTCATTTGATTTGCTTTATTTAATGTTATCGTGGTTTTATAGCACATGTCATACATTTAAAAAGTTAACCTAAACTGACTCGAGTTGATCCAATATATCGTCATTTTAATATTTTTTTAAGATGTCAACTTGATTTCTTTAATCAAATTATATTTTTATCAATTATCCATGTTATTTTGAACTCATCAACTCGACCGAGTTATATCAATTTAACTCTCTTTTTTATTTATGTTTGAAATTTAAATTACATAAATTCAAATAATTTGATCGTTAGATTTAAAATAATATACATATATAAAAATAATACATCTTCAAAACAGAACATCAAAACACTTTGAAACCAAATCATTTTGTTTTAATTAAAAAAAATAAAATCAACTAAAACATAATTGATAAACTGGTGTATATAATGAGGGTGCCGCTGCTATTGATTAATTAATAAATTTTCAGAAGCAGGCAAAACGGGTGGTTAAGGGGTCCTTGTCGGCCGAGATTGGAATATTATCACATTCACGAGTTCACACTGAAGAAGGTTGACTATTTGTTTTTTCATCAAAATACAACTCTCCAGGCTGACAATTTTGGCACCGCCACTTGTTCTGTCTGAAGTCAAGTGCCACCAAAATGGAGTTTTTGGTCAACAATTCAAATAGGATGTCATATTATTATCCACAAGTTATCTCTTTATATCAATTCAATATAATTAATATCCGACTAGTATTCAAGAACAATGCTCTCGTATAATAAGAATCTCATAATTATAATAGCTTTATAATTTTAATTTTAAAGAATTTTTTTCCAAAAAAATTATTAATAATCTAGATTTATTAATTAAATATTGAATAAATTCTTATTATTAAATTAAATATATTTGACTAATAAAGTTAATAGAATGTCTAACCAACCGATTCGTTAGAATTTGATGTAACCGTGTTGAGGTTTCATGGTGTCATTGTTTTCTTTGCCTGCTAATATGGATGAACTAACAATGCCATCTCACACACGTATATATCGTTTTCTCTTGCTCAAATTGGGTTCCATTAATTATCATTCTTACCCATCAACAACACTTTATGCTATATTTTCCCACCCAATCAAGCTTTGCTTGTTTTGTTGCAGAATTCTACAACTTCTGATTCTGTGCTTCCAAGGATTCAAAGCTTATCTTATATTTTGAATGTCAACAGCAATCCCACTTGAGGCCATTCATATTTGACTTATTTTCCAGTAAGCTCTCTTTTTGGCCTTCCTTTTCTTTTGCCAGTGAGAATTTTGAATGTTTTTAGACTCTTACCGCTGGCTGGGTGCGTGGTTCGTTATTAGCTACTTAGATTATGGGGTTTGACTATTTTCCTTGTTTGGTAAGTATTTGGGGATATGAAATCGGCAAACTTGGTTTGATTCTTTTTGAACTTCTTTTTTCCTTTCCCAGATATGCATATCTGGGTGAAAAGATTGTATCTTGTTGCCTATTTCTCTTTGTAATAACTGGAGATGAACTAGCAATTTTTTAGTTATTTTAGCTTGTTTGGTGCTTACATAGGGCACGAAGATGTTGCAGCTGAGAACTTGTGAATGTGTTTTTGTGCTGTCATATTGTTACTTGGCGCTACTCACGGTTGCTCAAGTTACAAGTCCCTCAGAAGGTGAATTTAATTTTCCCCGCAGATTCTCAATTTGACTTTTACTTGAATAAATATGTAATCATTACATAGACAAAATGGGTCCAATCATATGTATTCTTTGAGGTTTTTAAAAGGGTAGAAAAGCGTTGTGCTTTGAACTATATAATGCAAATTAAGTTTAACTGTTGGAGAATAAGCAAAACAATTAGAAAATAAAAATTAGGCAAGTAAATTTCTTGCAAAAGATTACCACTTCCTCTTTGAATGTGTCATTGTGATTCACAAATTTTTTGTAACGATAGGGAGAGTTGGCTGACAACTGCTCTGGTCTCATGTTCTCAATATTGTCCATTTTTGCAGTTAATGTGTTGCTAGCAGTCAAGAACAATTTGATTGATCCTATGAAGCATCTCAGTGATTGGAACAAGGGAGATCCATGTGCCTTCAAATGGACTGGTGTTTTTTGTTCGAACTCAACTGGGAGTGATGATTACTTGCATGTTGAAGAGCTGTATGTTCTACTCATATATTTTTTTTTTTGTGATTTCTATTCCTTCTGGTTTTGATGAATAAAGTCATGAATTTCTTTGTTTTACAGAATATAATGAGTGATACAATCAAAACTTTGGATATAATACTTACTGTTTGTCAGTTTTGGTGCAGTCAGCTTATGAATATGAATCTTTCTGGATCTTTAGCACCTGAGCTTGGCCAACTTTCTCATCTGAAAATATTGTGAGCTGCAATATATATTATCCATATTTCTGGAGAATTTACTTCGAGTATCTGAACATGTCTTGCTAATCCTCATCTGGTGATTCTAAGACCCCTTTTTTTCTGTTGTGATATTAAAAGGGATTTTACATGGAATAAATTGACTGGCAGCATACCAAGAGAGATAGGAAATCTTTCATCTTTGAAACTCCTGTAAGTTGGTTTCATGTTACTTCACTTTGTAAGTGGGTTGTTTTCCTTCTGCTTCTTGTCATGGTTATCCTTAGGAACTGATTAATTATAAATTCAAGAAGTGTCTTAAATTTCTATCTGAGCTATCTTTTGTTCTGAAGCTTCAAAGAAATTTTCGTACCTAAATATAAAGGATGTTTCAAGCAAGTTTGTTATTTCTTTTTTCCTTTCTGGAAAAAGGATAAAATACTATCAAACTGGCGGTGTTGTTTTCTGAAACTTGTGATGCAAAAACTTAATGAAGTCAATATCTATTAAAGGCTGTCAGCATATCTCACAGTTACTGTTTATCGAAATGGATATCTTAAAAATGAATCTGCACCAGTAACATGCTTGGAATTAATTTAACCCCTTGTGATGTATTATCAATGCAGGCTCTTGAATGGAAACAAATTATCAGGCTCTTTACCTGATGAGTTGGGCCATTTATCAAAACTAGATAGACTTCAAGTAGATCAGAACAATATTTCAGGGCCACTTCCAAAATCATTTGCTAACATGAGCAGCATTAGACACCTGTAAGTGTAACTTCAAGATGAATCCTTATTTGAGTTGTGAAGAGGTTAGCTTTTATCTGCATATGTAATTGTCTTACATGTGATGCTTGCAGCCACTTGAATAACAACTCAATCAGTGGTCAAATTCCTCCTGAGCTTTACAAACTATCAGCTCTCTTTCACTTGTGAGTTAATATTGCATTGGTTTCCCTTCTTGTTCCACTGTCTACTTATTTTTGTGATCCATTTGCGTTGTTTCCCTTGATTGAGAACATGTGAAACAATCTCTGCAGGCTTTTGGATAATAATAACTTATCTGGATATCTTCCACCAGAACTATCAAAGTTGCCAGAGATGCGGATAATGTAGGTGCTCCTATCACATTGTCTAGAATGTTACCTGGGTCATTATCACCTTTAATCATCTCTCTTATAATGTGAAATTTATATCTCATGTGTATGTATCCAATTAGATTTTCTTAATAGTGGTGGTATTGATCCTAGTAAAAATTCATCAAGGCTGCAGCATGTTTGTGTTTTTGTGTGTTTGTTTGACTCTGTATGTGTGAGTAAATTTTGTTGACTGTTCCTTTATTTCCCTCCCTGCAGTCAACTTGACAACAACAACTTTAGCGGGTCAGGAATTCCGGCTACTTACAGCAACCTTTCCAGATTAGCAAAATTGTAAGTCTTAATAAACCATGCCAGCCTCCATAGCTGTTTCACATTCAGAGGAGGAATCTTCACACTCTTAGTGCTTGCTATATGAATTCTTTGACATGAATACTGATTGTGCAGGTTTTCTAATTTAAAAAAGAACTTGTTTTTCATATCCATGAATTCATGTTTTACTCTTGTGATTCAAATGTTGAAGGGATTTGCTTTTGTGTTTATATAAACATGAATCAAATGACAAACTTGTGTTGCATGAATATACACAAAAAAGGTGCTGATGTTACTCTCTTTTTTTTAATTTGTATCCTCTTTGACAAGGTAGAAGTCTCAGAAATTGTAGTTTGCATGGTTCTATACCTGATCTTAGCAGCATACGAAAACTATACTATTTGTAAGTGGTTTCTACATCTGGTAGTATTCTCATTCTATCTATGCCATTTTATTTGACTTTCATATCTATTTTTCCATCACATGCACTTATGGTACTTGCATTATCTAATTTGGCTTGCAGGGATCTGAGCAAGAACAACCTTGATGGATCTATACCTTCCAAACTTTCTGATTCTATGAGAACTATGTAAGTAAAACCATGTTGAAAAGGGGAAAGAAAACTAGCAAATTGTAGGTTGTATAGATTTGCATTTGTAATATTCTATGTTTGTAAAACTATGTTATAAGTGGAAGATTGGAAGTTACTAGACTTCACTATCAATGGATGATTTAACTGTTTTGAGATGAAGGTATTTTTGTGTTTGAAAATTCTTGTCAACTGCAGTGATTTGTCAGAGAACCATCTTAGTGGACCTATACCTGGAAGTTTCTCAAATCTTCCTTTTCTTCAGAGACTGTGAGATTCTATCTACTTATTCTACTTATTTTTATTCTTAAAAAGATTAATGTCTCAAGTTAGACGGTCTCATTTGCAAAGCCTATACACACTAAATATAATATTCTAAATGATTGTATACTGCAGGTCACTTGAGAGTAATCAGCTGAATGGTTCTGTACCAGCTGAAATCTGGCAGAACATGAACTCCACTAAAAGTGCTAGACTTACAATGTAAGAGTTGAAAGAAGATATGCGATTAAAATCATTAATTTTCAGCATGAACTTCAGTATATAAGACTCACTGCAAACTTTATAGTATCGTAATAATACTAACTAATCGTTCTGTTCACTTCTCAAATGCAGTGATCTCAGGAACAATTCACTCTCGAGCATTTCAGGGGCATTGAATCTGCCAGATAATGTCACCTTAAGGTAGAGTATTTTTATGAAGTAGAGTATGCCCATCTTTTTAATGGTCTGTTTCATACACTTGCCCATCTGATACAGTTAAATGTGCCAATTAAAAATATGCTGTAACCTTATTGACCATTGGAAGAAATAATAAGAGAATTACTTGAGTTTGTCAAATATATGGATGTGTTTGTCTATTACATGGCCATGCCTCTTCCAATGTCCACCCTACCATTTGGTGCTTCCAGCTTTTGTTTAAGATCTCCAAAATCAACAATGAAACATTCCTCTCCATGCACTCAGGTTTGGGATAGAAGGCTTCATATACAAAACCAAGGGTCCAAAATTGGAGCCTGCAGGTTGGTTTTCCGATGGTACTAGCTATTAGGATTTGGAGATGGTGAAAGTTACTAAGAGATGTTGATTTTTATTCTTTGATTTGATTATTCTTATCTTCAGAAAGAAATAACTCAAAAATACCAACATGGTAATGGCATTGAGAAATACTATTTTGAAAAGAATAAATTATTTCCACCAGTCATATTCTGATCATTTTAGCAGTTTTTGTTTAGGCTTGGAGGCAATCCTATTTGTAAAAGTGCAAACACAGCCAACCTATTGCAGTTCTGTGGGTCTGAAGCTGGAGGAGATTGGACTACTGAGAGGTCAATGAACTCTACGACGACATGTCCAGTTCAAGCATGCCCAACAGATAATTTCTATGAATATGTCCCAGCTTCACCTCTACCATGCTTTTGTGCCTCCCCTCTAAAAGTTGGATACAGACTTAAAAGCCCTAGTTTCTCTTATTTTGATCCATATGCTCCTCAATTTGAGTTATATGTGACTCGTTCTCTTAACCTCAACCCTTATCAACTAGCAATCGATTCCTATTTCTGGGAAGAAGGCCCTCGTCTAAGGATGTATTTAAAACTTTTTCCTCCAGCTACTATGCACTCAAACACATTTAATGTATCTGAGGTTCGGCGAATAAGAGGTATATTCACATCATGGCAGTTTCCTGGTGACAATTTCTTTGGACCATATGAACTTCTCAACTTCACTCTAGTGGGACCTTATGCAGGGAGTATGTACTCAAAATTTCTACTTCTTTTTAGACTTAGTTATCTTTTTTTATTCTTCATCAAATGATGCTGAATTGGATTGTGTGCTCTGATTGTCTACCAAACTTGGGTATTTGTATTGTTTGTGCACCAAGAATTAGTATTTGAGAAAAGGCATCTTGATTTATTTCTTTGCTCAAGTACAAGTACCGGAAACAATTGGTTTCTTTTCATAGTACTTTCTTTGCAAATATGCATGTCTTTTTTATAAATAAATTAGCATGTCATATGCCTGAAACTTTGCCATTTTTTACAAGGTAAAATTGTTTCTTTGTTGATAATTCCATTTGTTCAAATTATGTAGTTGCATGAAACTTGTTCGTGCCTCTCCAAAATAAGGAAGTTTGCCGATTTAAAGCTAACTTGTCTATGTTTGACACATTTGTATTCAAAATTGTAAGGCTTTAGAAGTAAAAAGTTTCACTGCTGCTATATCACCAACTATAGTTCATGTCAAGGACCATCTCACCTAAAAACTTAAGATGTTAGGTGAAACCCTAAGATATGATTTATATTATTCTCTAACATACTCCCTCAAGTAAAAGCTCTTTGGACTTGAAACTTGTACAAGCCCACACTTTCTTGTGCTTATTTTTTATCAAATAGAATGAGGGTGGTGAGATTCAAACTCATGGTCACTGAATCAACAAGGTTCTGATACCATATCAAAGAACCATCTGGCCTGAAAGCTTAAGCTATTAGGTGAGGCCCCGGGATATGATTTATATTATTCTCTAACAAATCACATCATTTGTAGTGCATATTCTTCTCTCATATGCAATGCCTAGCAAAGCTGAACTCTTTGATGTGGACAACAAGGCTATATGCCTTGGGCAATATGGTCTTTATTTCCTAGTGGGACTGAAATTTATGCCTTTGTTTGATTGATTACATTAGTTTGCCTCTGATTAAAATGTTTGTTTCCTAATGGGTGGCCATATAACTATTTACTTCTCTTTTGCCAACAGTGTACTTCGACCCAAAAGGAAAGAGTATCAGCAAAGGAGTTTTGGTAGCCATTATATTAGGTGCTATTGCCTGTGCCATTGCAATATCTTCAGTTCTCACGCATCTTATTGCAGGAAGATTTGCTAAAAACCATAGAAAGCTGTCAAGTAGACATTTAAGTAAGCTTCTTACTGTGATTGATTCATTTAATAGTTGTATGTCTGGCTATCCCTGGAAAAGGTGTCATGAGATTTTTTATTTTTTTGTTTTGGTTTGCAGCATCCAAGGCATTCATGAAAATTGATGGTGTGAAAGGCTTTACTTTGAAGGAATTGGCCTTGGCTACTGGCAACTTCAACAGCTCAACTCAGGTTGGTCGAGGAGGTTATGGAAAGGTTTATAGAGGCATTATTTCTGATAACTCAATTGTGGCAATAAAGTGTACTGAAGAAGGATCATTACAAGGCCAAAAAGAATTTTTGACTGAGATTAAATTGTTGTCGAGGTTGCATCACAGAAATCTAGTTTCACTGGTTGGATATTGTGATGAAGAGCAGGTAATTATTATGGTGCTGACATTAAATCTCATTTTAGATCATTCTGGTTTGCAACTTTGCAAGTATTTTTCTGACCTTTTTTCTTCAAAGATCAAACAGAAAGCCTTATTTGTTGTTATATTCTAAGAACTAGTCTTTTATGGTTGTTCAGAAATGCAAATATATATCTAAGCAGAAGAGTTTTATTTTATTTTTATTTTTGAGAAGAAAGTATCCAAGGTTCTTGGAAAGGACCTTTTGGCTTATATCATTTCATTCTTCCTGAGTAATACTTTCAAGATCTCTTTCCTTTGGCATAGTAAATCAGACTTTAAAACACTGGCAAGATGTTGTTTTCTGTCCCTTATTGTTTAATTTACAAAGACATTTAATTTACAAAGACCAAACAACATTACTATCTGTGAAGAGTCCACATTGGTTTGACAAAAAAACAGGATAGAGATGCTATACTTTAGATGGCTTATGGTCATAGTCTTGCAATTAGATGTGATTACTTTTCTGAGTCATGTTGCAAATAAACTGAGAGTTGACTCCACTATCTTCTAGAAATTGATCACGCTAATCCTTGCACAAGGAAGTAAAGGGATTTAATTTTCTTTTAGCATCGAAACTGTAAAAATTCACCTGGTTGTTTGTGGTTCATGAACAGATGCTGGTGTACGAGTTCATGCCAAATGGTACCTTGCGGGACTGGCTTTCTGGTATGGAAAATCTTCTAATGTTATAGCTCTTTAATCTACTTCATGTCTCCATAATATTATGTAAAAAATGTTTACAATAGTCTTACAAACTTTTAGATCATATAATCATCTATCTCTAATTGCTGATTTTGAGTAATAGGTTCATAGCTGAGCAACTCGAGTTGTTTACCTGCTATGAAGGGACTAATAATGGATCATCATATTTCACAAATGGACTGTAAACTGAAGTAATCATACGTGGAGCACATAAAATAGTCTCCAGTATCATTCATTTATACTACACTATCAGTTACTCTTTGCTTTAAGAATTGACATCTTGAATGCTCAACAGAGTTGATGTTCACCGTGCTATGCAGATAAGGGTAAGGGGACGTTGAACTTTGGTGCAAGGTTAAGCATTGCGTTGGGTTCAGCCAAGGGAATTCTTTACCTCCATACCGAAGCACAGCCTCCAGTATTCCACCGGGATATCAAGGCCACTAACATACTCTTGGACTCTAAACTTAATGCTAAAGTTGCTGACTTTGGACTCTCACGTCTTGCTCCTGTGTTGGATGATGAAGGGAATCTTCCTAATCATGTATCAACAGTAGTAAGGGGAACTCCAGTAAGTTTGACTCCATATTATGCTTACATTCTCAGAAAAACTTATGGAATAAGGGAAAGAGTATGCATGATGACAGTGAATTTGCAAGCTATTATTGATGTGAAAAATATGAATTCTACGAGGTTTTCTGATCCTGATGTCTTACTTGCAAAATTTCTACCTTGTTGTCTTATCTATATGCCAAGAGGACTACTTATAAATAAAGTGAAGAAACTGCTAAAGGAATAACTAACAGATTCCAAAAACCTTTGTTGCATGCCCTGAAGATATCATTACTGAACTATCAGGTTATAGCATGATTGTGGGCTGATAACTTCTAGTTTCAAATTTAAGTTATCCCAATATTTAACTATACGGTTCAAGAAACTTGTCATGTCTAGATTGCCCAGAAGTTTAAGCTTTGTAACTTGTTTCATACCTTTGGATGGATATAAACTGAATCATGCAGATGTTGATTATAAGAATCACCAGCAAATCCTTGGATGCAACTTGTCTACCATCATTAGATGCTATGAAGCATCATTTACGTAATTTGAATAACTCACTTGATTGCCATTGTACATGCAGGGATACCTTGATCCAGAATATTTTTTGACCCATAAGTTGACGGACAAGAGTGATGTCTATAGTCTCGGGATTGTGTTTTTGGAGCTCCTGACTGGCATGCAGCCAATATCACATGGCAAAAACATTGTTCGTGAGGTACTTAAATGGACTATCTTTCAGAGGTCTTGAGTTCTCTTCTCGTTAACATAGCGGTCACAACTTCATCCAGCGACACGTGAAATTTTCAATTACTGCACATTTTGATTGAATAACTTCTCGTTTATGATTTAACAGCAAAAGGCAGGATAATGGGAATCGAGAAATATCATTGCTAATCCTGATACATGTGCTTTGGTCTCAGGTGAACATGGCTTACCAGTCAGGCATCATGTTCTCTATCATAGACAACAGAATGGGTGCTTATCCATCTGAATGTGTTGAGAGATTTGTGGGTTTGGCACTCAGCTGCTGCCATGACAAGCAAGACAAGCGGCCGTCAATGGAGGATGTGGTCAGGGAACTGGAAACAATACTCAAAATGATGCCAGAAACTGATGTCATCTCTACAGAATCCACTTCCACGTATTCCGGCAAGTCAGCACCGTCATCTTCATTTTACTCGAGCCGTGATCTATACGGGAGCTCAAGTCTTCTGGGAAGTGATCTTAGCAGCGGTGTTGTTCCCACCATCACGCCTCGCTAACATCAAAGAAAGCCACAATGAGCAGTTTAGTCAGGTTCGAAGCGGGTGTAACGCCGTATAATACGCCGCACAGAGATATTCCGGTACACACACACACACAGATGTATTAGTGAAAACACAGTATGCAAAAAAGAATGGGTTTATTCATATTTTGCACACATGATAGAGACGTTGAATTCGAACATTAATTGTAGTCTATTAAAACTAGTTCTTCAGTTTACCATTTCATCGTAATCTCTTCTTGTTTTCTTACTTCAGCTCAAAGAGCAATTAGTTTAACTATCGAGCTAAGAATATGACAGCAAACATTGAAAAATAATGCCTTCCAATCACGGAATGTGAAAGTAGATGAATTGATTGGCCTCTTTGTCAACCAGGTGTGCTTTCTTTTCTTTTTTGGTTTCAGACAGAGAGTCTTTCACTGCACTAGCTGTCGATTGGTTACAGTTATGTGAAGGATGGTAAACAGGCTGAAAAAATGGACCTTCTTCTTCTTCTTCATCATCTTTTAATTTCATGGCATGTTATTGTATTAATTTATACTTAAATGATCATTTAAAATTAAGTTTCCATGACAGGATTTAAACCCAAAAAGTTTGGGGAAAAAAATGCATCTTCAACCATCAAACAAACTTCTTAAAATTTTCAACTCGAGCTAACTTATCAAATCTACGATTTAGATCATGAGACTAGGATATAGTCATAGAAAATAATCAAAATAAATTATGAAGTCTAATTCTCAAATCAATTAAATGTTAAGGTATAAAATTGAAATAAAAAAAAAATACTCAATTAAAAAAAGACACAAAAAACAACTTGGGTCAACCTATCAAACCTACAACTTGAATCTTGAGACCAGAACAACCTTATAAAAAATAAATTGAAAAAAAAAACTTGAGTCAACCTAAGTTAACCCATCAAACCCGTGACCCAAGACATGAGACTAAAATAATCCTATAAAAATAAATTATAAAATTTATGAAGTTTAATTTTCAATAAATTCCTTGTTGAATGATGAAACTGAAAAAAACTCCAAGCGTTATGAAAACAACCTTAATCACATTTTCAAACAAACCTTTCATTAGTAGCAAGTCAACTATCTTATCACAAAACTAGCTCGGAATCTGTCATTACACACACACACACACACACACCAGGATATACAAGTCAGCTTGCATGTATTTTAACTAAATCCCTGAGTTTTTGTATTTGTACTTACAAAAATTTCTTACACAATAACAAGTTAAGTCACTATTTTTTTACATATGGGGCAAAGAGACGTAGTTAATATATATATATATATATATATATATATATATATATATATATATATATGTATTTATATTAAATGATAAATATTATTCATATATGTGTGTTTTATGTTAATATTAAGATATGTATATATTATATTGTACTAAAAATATAAATGTTTTATAAATATATTTATATAAAACAAATATATATTTTAGGTAAAGTCTGAACGAGTTTTGAGTCAGGTCTGATGCCTATTTGGGAGTGTGGTTGTAGTTGTTTTTTAAAGTATTTTTGTTTAGAAATGCATCAAAATGATAATTTTTTATTTGTTAAAAAATATTTTGACATCGGCACATCAAAATGATCTAAAAACACCAAGAACATTTAATTTAAAGTATAAAATAAAAATAATTTTTATTTTTATTTTTTTTCAAAAACACTCTCAAACACCCCCCTAATGCTTTTTATAGCATATCCATCTAGTTCAAAAGGTATATACTTATTTATATCAAATCAAGTCAATATCATTATCATTGTCACCTCTATTTTCTACTTATATTTTGCTTGATTATTAAATGGTTGACTCTAGTATTTATATATATTAGAGTAGAGGTGATGTCATAAAACATAAGTATTATTTATTTATAGGATATTTGAAAATATAATAAAAATTACTATATTAAAATATTTTTTATTTAAAAACATATTAAATAATATATTTGTTTATTTTAACTTCTCATATTAAAACAATCTAAAATTAAAAAAAAAAAAAATCGATTCCAAACGAACAAATGATTAGTCTGACCACTGAATCACTTATTTTAAGTTTTGGAGGCTTTGCTGGTTTGGATATAGAAAACAACGTGCTCTCTCTCTCATTTATTCATATATTATTTCTGCAATTCCATTCTTTTTTAGGAAGTATATACTTGTCCCCTTCTATAGTTTTATTTTCTGTCTCCGCCTCTGTATCAAGAATTCAATAACACTTGCTTGATCAATTTCTTCGAATTCAGCCCGTTTCTCGTCAATGGGGGTAAGTTTCTTTCCTCTATTTGATTGTGCATCGAGGGGTTTTTTATTTTATCCAAGAAGTTTAGGGGTTGGAAACTTTCAATTCACAATCAAAATCCCAATTGAGAATTTTGTATATAATTCGAAAACTTTCATCTTGTAAACCTGTGATACCACAGAAACCAAATGGGTTCTTGACGATTTCGAAAAGTTTCTTACTTGCATTGATACTGTCGTGCTCTTGGATCGTTGACTTGAGAGGATCAAGAGGGCACATTTAGATGTCTATAATTTCAGTTGTTTTACCATTTTGAACTCCTTAGAACCTTGAATGCGATCATGAACTTATCATAATGCTGTAATTTTTATGGTTTTTTAGGGATATTCTGTTGAAAGGGTTTAGAAGGCCACCTCAATTGTATTATTTCTTTTTCTCTCTTTATCTGAATTTATAGTATTTGTGATTCATGTCATATCATTTGCTTATGAATTTATTTTGAACTTTGGGCAGCATCAAGCAAGTTCCTCGCACAACTCTGGCATCATTGCTGTGTCTACATCATTGCTCACTTCAGAATTCTATTCAGAATTCTCTGGAATGAAATTTTAATAGTATAATTGCCAAATTTGATTAGGAGTTAGGTGTGCAGGTTAAGGAAGTTATTTTTTTTGGGTTGCGTGCAAAGAGCCATGAGGTTCATATTAAAGCAAGTTCTCCTGTTTTTTCTGCTCTCTCTAGTGTTCTTTGCATGCATTTCAGCAGAATCTGATAATGATAATTCTGAAAGGTTAATATCGGCTCCTCATAAAAACGTGAGGAACAATGTTATAGATGGCAGTGGTACAGAGAATACAGTTGATTTTGAGGGTACAAGTGGTGGGTTGAAGGAGAGGAAGGGTGGTTATAATAGAGTTTCAATATCTACAGTTGCATTATTTACATTGGCCATGGCTGCTGCCACTGGTTTAGGTGCTGTCCCATTCTTTTTTGTGGAGCTAGACCCTCAGTGGGAAGGATTGTGCAGTGGGATGGCTGCTGGTGTGATGTTGGCTGCTAGCTTTGACCTTATACAGGAAGGGCAAAGCCATGGTGCTGGCAGTTGGGTTGTGATTGGGATTTTATCTGGTGGAATTTTCATTTTGCTGTGTAAAAAGGTAATGGGTCAGCATATAACATTTGATGTGAAGTTATCTTCTTTTTCCATCTAAAACTAATTTGTGCTTCTGGGTTCTTACTCTTACTTGATTATGGTTTGGGATGCATCTGTTCCTCTATCAATGTTTCATTAAAGGCGTGTATGTTTGGTTGTTTTTCCTATATATGTTTGGTTGTTTTTCCTATTTGTGTAGTGATGAGAACATACATTCAGTAGGTGTATGATAAGTTCCTATTCCTTTCTCTTTTATGGCACTTTATTTGGGAAATTTGACAAGGTGTCAAACTAGGAAACTCCTGAAGAGAGTTTATGCATCCATTTGTTGAAAAGTTAAACAATTTTATTCTTACATGTTTATTGATTTTTTGTTGTGGCTTCAATTTATGTTTGTTTGGGTTTTCATACGTGCATATACAATTTACGTGTGTGCATTCATGCATGTTCCTTATTGTTGGTATCTCATTATACTGTATATGATTTCATGTTTCAGTTTCTTGAACAATATGGGGAAGTAAGCATGTTGGACATTAAAGGTGCCGATGCAACTAAAGTTGTTCTTGTTGTTGGAATTATGACTCTTCATTCATTTGGGGAGGGCTCTGGTGTTGGTGTCTCTTTTGCTGGCTCTAAAGGCTTTTCTCAAGGACTTTTGGTAACTTTGGCCATAGCCGTGCACAACATACCAGAGGGGTTAGCTGTGAGTATGATGCTTGCATCAAAGGGTGTTTCTCCACAAAATGCAATGCTGTGGAGCGTAATTACATCCTTGCCTCAGGTAATTATACATCACAAAGTGGGTAACTCATGTCAAGGGAGCTATTGTATGCTGAGGTCACTGTGAGACCTGTGAATCAGTACAATTAAATGAACAAGAAAAAAAGCAAATCATAGAAGCAACATTTTTAAAAGTTCCATGCATTTATTATTAGGATAAGATTTGGAGAACTTCCTCATCTCTTCTAGTTTTGTATGCTTCCTAATGATGTTTCTGCTATTGTTAAGAGCTTGGAGGACCCACCATAGCTATAATCAGTTTCATATTTGATTGTTAGCTGTAATTTTACCGCAGTTGGATGAATCTTGATTGTATTAACGCTTGTGGTTTGGAAGTGTACAAATTAGCCTGTTTAAATCCAACCTCATTGATTAGTTTGCTCTACTTTGGCCCTTTCTTCACATTTGGAAAATGGGGATCAAGTTATGGGTTAGGCAAGAACATCAGCCCAATCCAAGGACCATGTCAAGAAAGAGATCTTGCAATTCTTAGAAGGTTCCCGGTTGAGGGTGAGGAATTCATGCTGATAAGTATGTGGAACCTTTATGTAAGACTGGAGCAAGACTGCAGTTTTGTAAAGCCATTTAATTTGCTTTGCAGAGTGAAGCAAATTTGATATTTCACATTTAAGGAAAAAAATTGAGTGCCCTTTTCAGTGTTTATTTAACTCTTGACTGTGTAAGACTTGAGATCTTGTTACCTATCCAAGATTAAATTCGGATCATGAAAATACTAGCTGTAAGAATTTGGTCTCTCCACATACATTATCTCTGAAGTAACAAAATATATCCAAATAATATGGTTACAGGGTCAAAAATATTGAGCTAGTATGATAATTGTCAACATTCTTGATTATTAATCATTTACTTGATTACAGCCCATCGTAGCTGTTCCTGCTTTCATGTGTGCTGATTCATTTAGCAAGTTCCTTCCTTTCTGTACTGGCTTTGCTGCTGGATGTATGATCTGGATGGTGGTTTCCGAGGTGCTTCCTGATGCTTTCAAGGTATTTTGCTTATAGAGATAGGGAACCTTGAATCCTAAATGTTAAAATAGTTTCAAATAAGTTCAAAATGAATTTGTTTCACCATTTTTATGTCTACTTTTGTTTTATTATAGAGAATGCTAAATTCTTCTTGATTTTTTTATTACAGCAAGCCTCTCCTCCTCAAGTGGCATCAGCAGCTACAATTTCTGTTGCATTTATGGAAGCTCTCAGCACTGCTTTCGAGAATTTCAGCCATGACTACAAGTGAGTTGCTATTAACTTTACTTTTCGTTATGGTTAAGTTTCCCATTGTGTCATAAGGTTCCTTGACATACTGATTGTAGATCACAGCCATGGTATCTTAACTGGTATCCCCTTTTGAAGTCCACGGTATCCTGATTGTCATATGTGATACCTGCTTTGGTGTATTTTATATTATGTTGCAGTTCATGACATGGTATTGGAATTCAGCTTCTCCACCTTAATATTAATTAGGGAAAATCATCTCTTGGGATTTGTCATTTAAATGAATTGAAAATGATGCAGACAACTTCTTCTAGCCACTTATAGCTATTAAATCCAGCAGGTCATCTTGATTGCATGGAACATTGAGGTCATCTGAAACCTTTTCCACCAAGCATGCTTTAAAATCTTTCATTGCACATATAATCCTTTCTAGGCTTAGGGTTGACTGTTGCAAGTGAAAGTGATTGCTGGGAATTGATTTCAAATTGAATGAGAAGAGACTAAGAGAGGAAATGCTTTTTGGCCATTGCACATTCAATCTACTCAGCACAGCGTTTCATTTACTGATGTTTAAGTTCAACGCAGTGTTTTATGTTATGTTTACATTTGTTTTCTTAGTTTTTCTAAAGGCCACGTGTGGCTTGGTTAATGGATGTCAGGAAATCCTATTTTGTAGAAACTTCCTTTGTACTGCTGCTATGTATGCAACAGAATAGACAAAGTGAAGACAGCTAAGAAATCTTATCAAACAATGAATGAATGAAGAAGGAATTCGGGTGAATCATCCTTCTGTTCTACCCATTATTAATCCCTTGTCTTTTCCATAGTTTTCTTTTTACTTCCTGATATCTGCATGAATTCTTCCTTCCTGGATAACAAATTTACTGAGTATTGGTCTTGCACCAATGACAACACCTCCATCCATTCATTTAGTTCTTGCAACACAGCCTTTATCTGCATGATTGGATTGTTTTTTTCATTAGCCAAAAATGGCCTGTACCATAAACAGATGTATACCCCCCCCCCCCCCCATCAGAGAAACACTTTCTTGCCAAGAGTTTGTCAGATTATGAGATGCCGATCCTAAATGCAACCTCTCCACTTTGGTTTTTATGTTGATTTTGCTTGTTTTGCTTATTTTCCATTTACCTGTAATTATTAATTTCATTTCTGTATATTGCAGTTCAGAGGATGCTTCAGGCTTCTTTGTTTCATTGCTTTTTGGTCTTGGGCCATTGCTTGGTGGCTTCATTCTTGTTGCATTTGCTCTCACACTCCATGTTCAGCATGCCCTTCTCATGGGCGCAGCATCTGGCATTGCCTTTATCCTTGCTGTCTGGCGACCTCTGCAGCTACTCGTCTCTTCAAAGATGGGGTTCTTCTCCCTCATATTTTTGCTTTCCCTGGGAGCAGCATTTGTCCATGTTTCAAGCTCCAGCATATTGAAACTTGCAGGTCGCAAAAAGGCATCAGTGAATAATTTACCTACAGTAACTGGCTTTCCGGTGAGTGTTCACACCCTCCAGTCATTCTTGTCATGTGGAGCAGTTGCCTTTCATGCATTGGCAGAGGGGCTTGCTTTAGGAGTGGCTGCCCCCAAAGCTTATGGACTTGGTCGGCACATGGTCCTTCCTGTATCTCTACATGGACTCCCTCGGGGTGCAGCTGTTGCTAGTTGCATCTTCGGGGCTACTGATAGTTGGCATAGTGCCATAGCAGCAGCAACTTTAATTGGATTTGTGGGTCCAATATCTGCTATAGGAGCGATACTTGCAGGAATTGACTACAGTGGTCTGGATCATGTAATGGTCTTTGCATGCGGAGGATTGCTCCCTAGCTTTGGAAACATAATTAAAAGAGGAGTAAGGTTGGATGCTCGAAAAGGGGGTTTTGGGCTAGCAATTGGGGCAGGGTTTGCTAGTCTCTGTTTGATGTGTACAAAGTTGGTTTGCTTGCATACACCTTACTGCAATTCAGCTCCAGAGGCTGTGAGATGAGATGATCTCCTGTGGTAATCAATTACAGAGGTGCAATGCATATGCTGCCGTTAACAGGTCGGCTCCTATGATATACACAAGCAGCATGCAGAGATAACTTGTAGAGTAGATTATGTGATGAAAAGGGGGGATACAGAGGAAACATCTGGTGGAGGATGTATTCTCACGCATTGTACAATAACTTCTTGTTCTTCATTTTTATTTTTTCTATTTGAATTATCCTCCGGTAGTAGAGGAATGTTTGTGGAGATTGCTGGCTACAGTGGCGGTCTGAGAGTTTGAGAGACCATTTACTTGCAAAAAAGTTACTATAAGAAAGGGTCTAAATCTTGCCTTCGCTACTCTCAACAATCAAGTGGACATTATGCTAAACATTCTTAGAATCAGGAATCAAAAATCGTTGGCATGATTATATGCAGAAACCAATGGAACCTTGTAAACTGAAAATGGTTTCGACCGTCTTGCTTGGAGATCCTTCGTTCATAATTCCCTATTTATAGTTGACAGCTACAAAGTTCTGAGGTCTCCCATCCCACGCACCAAATAGGGAATCAAAACTTGATGAAACTTGCTTGACTAGTATTTTTGTTTAGAGGGCGTGTGCTGTATTTCTCTTAGCAGATAGGCAGACAAAAGGATGGAGTTACTTGTGAGGTTTTACTTTTAATCTAGAATATCAATACTGAAAATTACTTGCTATTGACAGATAACTCAATCCTTGTGTTTGCCAAAATTTCTCAATTTCACCGATGCTTAATATGTCAATCAAAATCATCTAATAAGATGGGTTAGGCCTAACTTCTGTTGTAAGAAAAAAAAGTGAGAGAGAGGGTAAGGAGTCCTATGTTTTTAATAGAGATGGAAAAAGCAGTGTTGTGATTTGGAGAGGTTATTTGCCAACAAGAACGAACACCATCCATGTTAGTTCCCCCCTCTCCATCAAATAATTTCTCCTTACTTCGTTATGGGCTTGAAGCATCTTCCTTTGTCCAATAGTGAAAACACGCAAATATGAAAAGGATGAATCAGCAAAAGAAAAAAGAAAACGAAATAACTGAAGTGATACTTTGATATTTAAAGCTGAAAAATCCTGAAAACCGACATTTTAAAGGGGAATACAAGCAGCAGCTGATTCACATTCAGCTTGGCCAGCGTCAGTAAATAAAATCCCCCAAATCATTTAACATCTAAGATTTCCATTAACACTGGACAGACTCCATTGCAAACTTTATTGATATACAAAATATGGATTGAGGATACCACGAGTAAACCTTCCCATAGCAAAATCAACCATGAAAGTTGAAAAAGTTTATCACTTGAAAGTCGACTGATTGCTCTGCAACTCGTCTCCTCCATCAAGCAGTTTCTCCTTCTCTGGAGCAGCCAGCCCATCATCAACAGCAACCAGTTTCGGTTCTTCAACGCTCTGAGAACCCGTCAGTCTCGCCAATATCACAAACGACATCCCACCAAGAACATTATTCAGGCACCTAAGAACCACGACCGATGTCTTAAACGCCAAGGGAGAAAGGCCTTTTTCCAACAAAAACTCAGCCCCATTCAGCGTCTGGTACCTCAAATTACTACTAATCCCCATATGAATTGCCCAAGTCAATGCATTCAAAACAGTGGGAGGTGCCTTATTCGGCGTCTCAAAAGTGGGATCCATCTTCTTCCTCATCTTAATCAACCCATTTGAGAGAGCAGTCCCTACCAAACCCGCGGCAAAACCAACAGCAGCAAAAATAGTTCCTTTATAAACAAAAGTGCCAAGCCTATTCATCAAACTATATGCACCCGACTCAAACATATGACTCGTCGGACAATTAGCGAAAATCGCAGGCAATGTCTGGCTAGTAGCAGCCGCAGTAGGCGCAAGCAAATACATCAAAGTAAAATTCAGTATACAACCAACAACCAGAGTCGAAAAAACAAAATCCAACTCATCAAGACCGAAATTCGGCCGCGAAGCCATATCACCAAGAACACAAGCAGACACACCAACTACTTCCTCCATCACTACCTTAAATGGGAACTGCGGATCCGCTGCGACCCGCGATCTCCACCCATTTAGAAAAAGACCCAGAACCCCAAAACCCGCCGCGGACGATGATGATTTGTCAGAACTCGAATCGCCAGCTCCACCACCACCACCACCACTCCAGTTTCCGCCATCGCCCCCACTGCCACCGAAGCCTCCACCGGCATTGGAAGGGTGGGGTGGTTTGGAGTGGAGGAGGCGGAGGGAAGGATTAAGTGGGGTGGATAAAGGGAAAGAGAGGGGCGAATTGGGATTCGGGAATCGACGGTTATTTTGTCCGGTGCAATTAGCAACGTATTGCCTTGCAAATGTCGAGAATCGGAGCTGGGCTGCTGCCGTTGCCATTTTATATTCTGAAAAAAAAAAGATGGATTAACAGAGGATGAAAACAATAATTTTACAGATCTAAGAGTGACTGATTTAAAATTTTAAAAACTGCACCTGTGTCTCGAAGACAACGATCGAATCGGAAGGGGTTCGGTTTATTTATAATGATAATAGAGTGTTTGATGGCGTGGAAGAAAAAAGAAGGAGAATGTCAGAGCCGGAGAGGGAACGTTGTTGTTGTCGCCGCTGCCTGTTAGAGTAGAAACTGAAAAAAAGATCCGCTGCCTATTGGAGTAGAGAGACTGAAAGCTATATATATATATATATATATACACACACACAGAGAGAGAGAGAGAGAGAGTAGGTAGGGAATTTACATATTTATTTATGTCTTTTATGATGATGCGAAGGCTAAAACCCTAGGAGGACTTGGAGCAGTGTGGAGACCATGCCAGTCCAAACGGGGTTGGGGGGGATCGTGACTGACGGCCGGCCCCCCCAGCCACAGCCAATCACAACATTTGCTTCTCCTTTTATTACGCGTGCCAGAATCTGGGATGCCACGTGTGTCTGTCTCTATTTGCACATGCTTCATTTATATTTATTATTATATTTTTATAATGAACAATTCAATAAACTCCCGACCTTAGCTCAGTTGGCAGAGCGGAGGACTGTAGTGTTTCCTGTAATCCTTAGGTCGCTGGTTCGAATCCGGCAGGTCGGACTTTTTTAATTATACACTGCTGATTTTTTTTCTTCTTAATTATTACACGTATTGCATGCTTTTAATATGTTGTAAGCTTATGACAAAATAATTAAATATATATATATAGGGTTTTGAGTATTTATTCGGTATAGCAGCACTCAGCAACATAATCTATGTCTATACACAAATGAATCTATTTTGGATTGAATTTTCTCGTAAGATTTACCAGTATTTATTAAAATTCATTATTAAAATAAGTTGTAATTAGTATTTATTAAGTTTGTATTGAGTTATAAGTGTTTATATTGAATAAATATTAGTTTTAAAACTGGAAATTGTTGTGGATATCATGCATATGAAATCCAATAATATCAATCATGCAAATAAATTCTTTTATATATTTATAAATATTAAAACCATGTGTCCAAGTCTGAATCTACCTAAAATATACATTTGACTTTTTAGTTTTTCATCCTGTTACGCAGAACCAGTTCGAATTCCAACCTAAGAAAATTGTATGTTTATTTTTTTTTATTATAACTACAATCTGATAAAAATAATATAAAATAAAAAGGTGTTTTGAACAATGTAAAGTAGTATAGCTCTAGTCTCAAGTATGACTGGCAAACAAGCAGAATCTACTCTGAATGTGATGCAAAACAAAAGACAAGTTCTAGTCTCATGTCGTCGTCGTCAATCATCGTATGATGAAAAGGTCTAAAGCTCATGTGTTTTTTTTTACCAATGGAACCGACATAGCCCTTCGGTTTTTCCAGCTAGACATATTTTGATTTTTCTTCGAGTTAATTATAATTCAGCAACGGTGTTTTTTACAATCTTCCAAGCTGGTTTTCTGGTTTCGAAAATCTTATCAGTCCTGGTTGTTTTCTGAAAACTGCTCTTTTTTAAATGCATTTTCATTTTGTCTATAGCAAGAGAGATTCAAGATTTTGATTAAAAATGAAGAATATCAAGTTATAATAAAAAAGAAAACAGAAGATAAATTATGTCAAGAACAAAATATGAACACAGAAAGACTCGTCATGGAGGTTTTCAAACCAAAAGGATTAACTAATTATCATTTGATAAAGAGCATTTCCCTTCTGGGAATCTCGTACCAATGAAAGTAACATGAACCAACAAATCCATGGTTTGATGTTAGGATGGAACAAGACATTCCATACCTGTTTCCTTTCCTTTTTGTTTTCAGTCATTGCATCTCAATCCACCATGAATTAACAATGTCAAAAAAAGGGAAGATACAGACTCAAAAGTCGATCGATACTTCATCACACTAAAAAATAATTGACACCTACAAAACTCATATCCAAAGTCTTTAGCACTTATTACATCATTCATATATATATAAAAATATTATACTCCACATTCCTTCAGGTTACCAACACAAGAATAAATGCAATGAATATATTTAGTTTTACACAAAGAACTGACCTTAGCAAACCTAACTCAAGAACCACCTATATAAGTCTTCTTCCTTTTCTTTTTCTTTTTCTTTTTCTTTTCCCCTTCAATGTTATCTATTTTTTATCATTTTGTCTTGGGAGAAAGAGGAAACAAAAAGTGGAAGAAACCCGCACCAGAACGCTCACCAGCAAGACTGCTAGCCTAATATCTGAATTGAGATGTTTTGGATGGCATACTCTGGGCAAGGATTTCTGATATAAACCAATTCAGAAAGGAATACACATGAGATCGCATCAACGTCCTGTTTTCGCACGTTTCATTCCACTTGTATTGAAAGGAGAGACACTGCCACTTGGTCCCGGACTCTCTTCTCTGAAACTTGAATTTAGCATCGCTAGCTCACGTAACTGCTGCCTCTTAATAAAATCTTGTGACTCATCCTGCACAGGAAAAAGAATATTTTACAGAAGAAAGGGAAAGGAAATGCTTTTCAAATTTTAATCCATAATGGGGCAGGGAGAATGAAATGCATGAACAGAACATAAAGAGTGGGAAAGCCTATTACTACTACTTGGGTGTTGGAGGAACTAAAAAGTGATCATAAGCCAGAACGCCATTGGTGGATAATCATTTTTCACTTATTTCCATCCTAATATCTTGGAAGGGCATGAAGGGAAACAACTTCTAGAAAGGATAGATTCTACTGGTTAGAGAGAGAGAAAATTGCAATACAATGATTGCTTGTTTGCTGTTTCAAGAAAGGCATACAGTTTAAAAAACAGGAGGGCTCCAACTAAAAGCTTTGTATTTCAACCTTCAAGAAAGCTCCTCTTCACTTTCTTAACATCAAATGCTAGCACCTGGTTCCTTCAGATACAAGAGCAATAATATCAATTCATTTTACAAATCCCAAATATGGACTGAAAACCTGTATTATCATTAAACATGCAACTCCCAAGTTATTTGCCTTCAAAGTTGTTCACAGGCAGACTGACACCTTGGAAAGACTAACAAAGAGGAAGGGCAGGCTCCCGTTCTTAGATTTGCAGTGAAAAACTATATCGCAGCACAAAGCATACAAAAAGATTGCCAGCTTCAAAAAAATATAGAATTTCATAAAAACTTATAGACAGAAGAGACAAGAATGGAAACAGATACCACAGGTTTGAGCAGTTCTTCTATAATTTCTTGTGCCTGCCTGAGTCTTATGTCCACGATGTTGGCAGGTAAGTCAGCCTCAATTAAGATGTGAAGTGGATCGTTCAAGTGCTCATAGCCTGGTCTTCCCCTTAGCTTCTCTTCCTTTCGGATGATGGAATAGGATAAAAATAATTAGGAAAAATCAAAAACGGCATAAAAAAAAGACAAGATTCTACTCATAAGCTTGCTTTGTTGTATCAATCAGTTTTGGCTGTACTGTCATTAAAAAAGCTGGTTTCAATAGCACTACAGGGGGGGCTAGGTGTGTACACTATACCTTGTCTGGATCCTTAATTGATCCTTTCCCTCTAATGTACACCCGGCAACCTGTGGTAACTTCCACCCGTTTCAGTGAATTGCCTCTGGGGCCCAGAAGTCGCCCAACAAAATTGAACTAACAAGAAGCAGACAGAAAATATTACCACTTAACAAATTCTATTTCATTAAAGGGAATTTTGAATATGCTCAACCAATAAAATTTAACAGGATAACACTGGAAATTGGTACAACTTACAGTACATACATTTGGATAGGTATCTACTGGAATTTCCAAACGCAGAATTCTCTTCACAGTGTATGAACTAGGGCTCGCAGGTGCACCTTGCCAGTCCATAGTCATTCCAGGAGGTCCACTTAATCTCTGCATGAAGGGTTTAGCTATATTAGTGTACCACAGAATTGTAGCACAAAGGATTGACATCCAAAATATTTAACAAATTAATATAAATAGAACTAGACAACATTATAACCTCTTCAATCTGAAGCTTCTCATTTTACCAAGTCATCATATCAGTAGTAAACCTATAACACTAGTTATCATACCGCCAATTATAATAGAGAAATATGGGAAAGAAAAGACAGCAGCTCAGTTATTAACATGAAATGTTAAACTAATGACACTTGTTGCCAACCTGTTACAGTCCCTGAGGTTATATAATCAAATAGTAAGGAAACCTATTTCCACAGCTATGCTAAAAGCTATTGGCTATCCTCACTTTTTTTTTTTAATTATACTATAAACTAAGGAAAGTTGGGATTTAGAGAAGGAATCCTCGTTCAGATCAAGAATATTCAGATGAAAGATACTTTGTGAAAATAGATGTACAAAAGAGAAGAGTGTTGACATAAGTGATCACAATATAAACAGTTATTTAACAGAACATTTGACATTTTAAGCATGCTGAATCTTCCTTTCCCAAACAACCACACTTTGCATAGGCAGCATGATATAACAGCTGGGAGAGCCTTTTTCACTTTACAAAGGCAGCATGATCTTGTGATTACAATAGTATAACAGCTGGGGAGTGCCTTAATTTGAACTGTATTTTCAGCTAACCAATTTCACAGTGCAATTTGACTTTAATAGTACGACAGCTAGAAATCAGTTGTCATTTATTTAGAATTTTGCTGTATTCTCAGGGAACTGCTTTCACAATGGAATCCATTATCTTATACATTTCTACCAACATTAAAAAAGAAAAAGTTGGAACCTGCAAGCGTTGCCATTTGGATCATCAACCTATTGGGAAAAATTTTGAGACGGATTTTGCAAGTGCTAGTGAAGTTGGAGCAACATGTAAATGTATTGGCCCGAGTCTTTTCATTAAGAAGAATCATCCCTACCATAGTGTCTCAAAGCTGCTCAGCATTTTAAATATGCATATACCAAGAATATATAATGTCAAAGCCGATGTAAGATAGATGAGTTCAAGGCTTTAAGGCATGACATGGTACAGTCTATGTGCGGGGTCCCTTTTCTTATGCGAAAAGCTTGAATCTAATTCCAACCTCACACTAAAGAAGTCAATGTTTTGCAAGATGATTTTGAATGCATGGCCAAATACTCAGAATGTATTTGAAATAGCACCTGAATAAATTGTTCAGGTTGGGGAACTTAAATCTAGCAAGGAATTAAAACTGTCAAGCATAAAGTATTTAAGGTTCTCCAGGTAAAGATTGTTGAACTAAGAGCTTCGCTAAAGGTAAAGGAGGAATATCTGTGCCATACAGTTTAAGAAGAAGTTTCTTTAGCTTATGGTTGGAACACAATAACAAAGAAACTCCTAATAATAAAGCACGACATTGAAACAGACGGCAAGTGCTTAATTTTTTATCTCAAGAAAAAGCAATTATCAAATTAGTCACTAATGCAGTAGGATAACCTCTTCTTGGTAGCATTTCAAATGCTCAAAACAATACAAACAAAAAGTTATAGTTAAATATGCATGGAAAAAGGAAAACTCAAACACCAGTAAGAATGCCTCTATATTCTTCAACAATCCTTCAGGAAAAGCTACTGCTTGGTGGAATTTATGCATCTTGCAATGAAAATGTAGAGATTGTTTCTCACGAAAAGTTGTAGTAAAACACCAGTTAGAAAATGAAAATTAAAACCTCATCTACCAAAAATTTCAAACTACAAGCAGGCCCAAGTTAACAGGTGGAATCCAAATAGAGAACTACAAGCAGAAAGGACTGGATAGAAAAAAATGGAATGCAAATTAAAATCAAAAGAAGCATTTACCTCCTGAGGAAGGCCATTCCAGCCACTTAAACCTGTCCCACCAACATTGGACAAGAGGTTTGAAGAAGCCATGGGGCTGGGACTTCTATGCCGTAGTCTGTCGAAGTCTCCAAAGCCTTGGTTGGACATCATTCCTGATACCCGGAAAATTTCTACACATAAAAGAGCATTTAGTTGAGAGACAGAACCAGAGCAATCTTATGCGAAACAACACTAAATGAGGAATTGAAGTCCTGAGAAAAAAATAATGAAGGGTAACAGAGCAAAAATGGCTGGGCAAGAAGCAAAAGTGAGAAAAAGAAGAGCAAACCAAACACAAGCAAAATATGCTACAAGGTCATTTAGGTCCAGAATCATAAGCAAATTAAACCTAAGCCACATTTTCACAGAGTCCTATAAGCATCTCTCTGCATGGCCGCAACACATAAGTTGTATCTCAGACTCAAATACAAGGTTAATAACAGAATAACTTTTGGTGGAAAAGTTAAAAAATTTATACTTCAAATCAGCAAGGGTGCCAATAGAAGACATTTATTCACATGTTTCATGAGCCAGTCACAATTTCCTATTCCGACTCCCTGCAAACCAGTTAAAAACTTTTTGCATGTGGAACTTAAAAGCATCCAAATTTGACAAACCCAGACAGTGCACATAATTTAATCTCTAATACAAGCTACTATAAAACTTTTGTTCCATCAAAGCAATAACCCAAAATGCTGTAAACTACTGACATAAAAAAATTGTATGAAACAGGTTTTCATAATCTTTTTTCTCTCATAATCACGAAGAATCAGTGATTCAATGAAAAAACCTATAATTAGTTAAGGCTAACCCTTCTATATAGTAATTATTTCCCTACTTTCATGCGCTTCGGACAAATCCAGCCACCTGGCTAGTTACAAGGCCTTTCAAACCACAATGCTGCCTGAACCCAACTAAAGATGTTGAATACCAAATGACGGATTCCCACAATCAGAAAAGAAACAGTAAAAAAAACAAAGTACACATTAGCTACAAATCAAAGAAAATCACACCGAAAATCACTTGGTACACATCTAAAATGCTCAGAGAAGCACATTGAAAACCACGGAGCTGAAATTAAGAACATAGTAGTCTAAAAGGAAAAAATAAACCCGAGAAAATCTAGAAAAAACCGGATCCAAAAATGAAAGACCAAGAAGTAAACCTTGATTTAACAGTCGGCTACATATTGGAAGAACTGGCATGAAAGGTCCAAGCTTTTGATGTTCTGCTAATAACTCTGATAAGTTTATATAGTAATTATTTCCCTACTTTCATGCACTCTGGACAAATCCAACCACCTGGCTAGTTACAAGGCCTTTCAAATGGCGGTACAAGTTCATGCCACAATGCTGCCTGAACCAAACTAAAGATGTTGAATACCAAATGACTACTTCCCACAATCAGAAAAGAAACAGTAAGAAAAAACAAAGTACATATTCGATACAAATCAAAGAAAATCACACCGAAAATCACTTGGTACACATCTAAATGCTCAGAGAAGCACATTGAAAAACCACGGAGCTGAAATTAAGAACATGATAGTTTAAAAGGCGAAAATAAAACCAAGAAAATCTAGAAAAACCTGGATCCAAAAATGAAAGGCTAAGAATTAAACCTTGATTTAACAGTCGGCTACATACTGGAAGAACTTGCATGAAAGGCCCAAGCTTTTGATGTTCTGCTAACAACTCTGATAAGTACTGACTGCAAAAGGTAAGTAACAATCAAAACAGATCAATAAATACAAGCTTCTACACAAAGATTGATAAACATCAAAAAATTGAACAAAATCAGTAAAAGAAACACCAAGTCTCTTCTCTTCTTTTGTAAAAAGAAATGACGAGGTTCACAGAAAGAAATCACTAAGCTTGCATACCTGTCAACATCTGGGGTGCTTCTAATCTGAGGAGAAGCAGCTCTTGCAGGTGAAAAGTTGGGATTATACAAACCTGACATGGGTTTTTTGTTGCTTTTGTGTGGAGATTTTTTTTCTTTTTTTAACAGAAAAGAATATTACGACTGGAAATAGAAAAGGCAAAGAAAGGTAAGGGGTTTTGTTTTAGCTGTGGTTGTTGCAGAGGAAAAGGGAGAAACACAATACCATCAATAAAGGAGTGAGTTCTGTAATAATCTCCCCCGACAAAACAAAATAATTAATGCTGTAAGAAAAAAAAAGAGGGCGAGGCAACCCACTGCTCTCTAGAGTCTAGACAGCAAAACTATCCAGTGAAATTTTGCAGAATGTAAAGATCATATAGCATATATTTTTCTCTATATTAACACACTTCTTTGAAGTAAGAAAATAATAATTATTGAGAAAATGGCTCATGGTCAAAGCTACTACCTCCCTCTTGAATCCTTTCTACTTTCTAGCCATACGAATTCTAATCTTAAAATTAAACTAATAAAACAAACAATTTTAATACGTAAAAATCATCGCATGGCTCTAAGAAAAATGGTGTGAATGGAGATAAAAAAAAAATCACATAAAAAAATGAAAATAAGTGAAATCTTTAGAACTTTACAAGGCAAGTGGAATTCACTCAAAGATGGCAGGAAATTTTGACAGTGGACAAGAAAAGCAAAAATGGAATGGAGAGAGGTTTTACTGTTAATGAAAGTGGGAATTTTATTTATTTTATTTTTTTTTACAGGCACCTCGACTTTGTACTGCTGCTGAGAGAGGAAGGTTTACCGACACGTGCTAAGCATGCAAGAAATCCATAATATCTAGAAGAAGGTCCCACACCAAGTAGAGAAGCTAGTGCCACTTGATCATGATGTCGCCAACCTCGTCCTTAGCAGGTGGGGTGTAAGAAATAAGATTGCGCTCCTACACTTTATGCAAACTACGTCGTTTACATCGACTCCATAAAAGGATATTTTCGTATTCTTACGTTGATTAACAGAAACTAAGATCAGCCAGTCATCCAATAGCGTGATTATTGTGAAATGTATTAATCGGGTTCCATCAATCTAATTATTATTTATTTTGTTGTCATAAAATTGGCGCTGCTTTTTTTTTAATTTAATAGAACATGAAATTATGAATAAATGAATTAATAATTTTGGAAGCGGAAAACATTAGGAATAAAGAATATTCAAGTGAATCGATTGTAAAAATATATATTTAAGAGTTGTTTTATATATGTTACATTTACTATATGTTTTATTTTAAAGTTGTTTTTTTATTGCCTCTAATTATCCTAATTATTTTTAGTTTATTTTCATTTTTATATTTATTTCTTATTATTTGAGAAAAATCCAACATCAATTTCTAAAAATAAGAAATTTGTTGATTTAGCTAATGCACATAGGGTTTCACTAATTGTTTGGGTTACTCACAAAATAATTTGGGCATTGGTCCTTTAAGAACGAGATTGATTGCTTAGGTCATTCATGATTTTTTTAGCCTTTTAAAAAGAAATTGGTCTTTTTGCTAAAAAAAATCACATTAATTAATTTTTTTAAAAAAAAAAAGACTTGTATATTTGATCGTTTTAGAAATAAGTGTTGAAAATAAATTGGGCTTCAGCCCATTTAATTTGATTAATTTTCCAAATATAAACATGAAATCTACTTCTCTTATTCAGTAGACCTTGATGATATTGCATTTACCCGGCCCAAATTATTATAACTAATGCTTAAAATATTATAAAAGTAACAAAGCAATTTTTTTTTTTTGTCTTTTTTCTAGTTATTATATTTTTTATAAGAATGTAATTACCAAAAGAAATTTTGACTTCTACAAAATATAAATCAAGTGCATAAATATTGATATACACAAAATTAAATGCACAAATATCAAGAATCAATTATTCTAAACAATATTGTTAAAATCACGAGTTGACCCATAAAATTATAAGATTTTACACGTTAACATGTACTTTTCATGCAGAATCACTTTAAAAACTAGAAAAAAAGATAAAATCAAGTTGAAATCGTTAAAATTTTGTAAAATCAGGTAAAATCACGAGTTTAATATTGTTTTTACATTTTCATTTCATATTTAAATATTTCCACCAAACTCAGTGTCTACATCAACAATAATAACCACAAACACTAACCTCTCTCTTTTGACCAACCATCATCCATCTTTTCACCCAAAACTCAAAATTGATCTCCTTTTAGAACACTAAACATTGCATCTAAAACACACCCAGAGACTTATAGATTTTTTTAGCAAAATCAATCCATAATAACCTAATATTAAAGCGTAACTTAAATTCAATTGAGACCTACAAGTTGTCATCTCCTTGAGTTCTTATCTTTTTTACGGGATCGACAGCCACAAATAGCAACATTATACTCTTAAAGGAAGGGAGAAAAATCAATTTACTAATAAGATTTTAATATTTTTCAGCACTTAATAGATTGGAAACTCTAATTTTTTTTATATTTGTTTTGTTGAGATTCAAAGTGTAGTTCTTTTAATTTAGTTTAATATAAATGATTTTTTTTATGTGTGTGTATAATAGGCATTTGATTTTGTCCATATTTACAAGAATTTTGATTAGGGTTTCTTTTTGTTTTTTTTTTCTAAAATTCTCCTTATATATGGAGAGAAGATGATAGTTCATACAATACAAACATCACAGGGGCTAAAGAAGTAATGTGAATTAGTTTTTATGATTTATTTTAGTTTTTTTTATTAGATTATCATTATGCCCCTTCAATAGTGTATAACAGGTTAACTTGAGTTTATTTGACCTATTTTTAATATTAAGTCAAATAAGGTTGATTCAGAATTGAGCTTCATGAATTCTTTTTATTTTCTCTATATATAATTATCTTAGTCTCATGACTAAAGTCGTGATTTAACATGTTAACCCTAGTTAAATCAAATAGTTTTCTTTTCATGAGATTATTAAAGTCATGATTTAACATGTTAACCCTAGTTAAATCAAATGGTTTTCTTTTCATGAGATTATTATAGTCTCATGACTAAAGTCACGAGTTTAAGGGTTTGACTTGAGTTGTTTTTTATATAATTTTTTTAGTTGAACTAATTTTTAAAATTTAATTTTTCAACATTAGGTTGATTGAGAGTTAAATTTTATAATTTATTTTGATTCATTTTTTATGGGGTTATCTTGGTTTTATAACCCAAATCACAAGTTTAACAAAACTCGAGTCACTTTTTTAGATCTTTTTAATTGATTTTTTTGTTCAATTTTATCATTTAATATTGAGTTAATCGATAATTAAACTTTATAATTTATTTTGATTTTCTTTCAATGTTTTTTTACAATCTCATAACTCGAGCGGTGAATTTAACATTTTAACTCAGGTTGACCTAGTCAACCCAACACAAAGTTATGAATCCCGTTCCGTTCCGGCCGGAACGGCCCGTCCACTTCAAAATCCGGGACAAAACGGCGATGTTTTTGTCCCGGTTTAAATTCCGGTCAGATCCGGAAAATCCGGCCAAATTCCGGCCGGAACGCCCCGGTTCCGTACCGGGCGTTTCGTTCCGGGTCCAGCCAAAACGATGTCATTTCAAGTTCTCTTACAAAACACACAGATTCAACCCGATTTGAAAAATTCTCAAATCAATTTTCATCTCTTAACCCCAGCTCGTCGATAATCCATCAAAAATCAACCCAAATCTCCACTCTCTTTCAACTGCTACTAGAACATCACTTCAGCATCTGGGCTTGCTTGAGAGTTTGCAAAATGAAAGATTGAAGAAAACCCAGCAAAGAAAACTAGTAAAAGTCCTATTCCACGACGCACTACTCATCTTTACAGAGAAGAGAAGAGAAGATGAAACAAAAGAAGGTGCCTTTTTTCTCTTTCTTTGAAGCAAAAGAAGTAAACTTTCTAAGTGAAATGCTTTGGCTTATAGTTCTTCATAGAAACGAAAAAGAAGAGCTAATGAATTTGTTACGGGCCTGATTAATGACAAGTGGAACTTGAGAGTAGAGGGGTGAAGAACGTGTGGCATTGCACTAGGGAAAGTGACAAAGGGGATGACAGACACATGGCTACAATGAAAAACGGGTCAGCAGCTGGATGAGCGACACATGGCATCCGGGTTACTTTATCAACTATAGTTACTTTATTAATTAACCATAGTTTACGTATTTAAGTCATGGATCAGTTATGTATTTCCTTTAATATTTTGAAATTTTAAAGATGTTTTTAATTTTGAGATTATGTTTGTATTGTATAATTTAAAGTTCATTTATCTTGAATTTAAATTATAGTTGTTAAATTTATATTTTATTTTTTTCATATATATAATTAAATAAATATGAACAGTACAAAACCGGAACGGAACGCTGGAATGCACCGAAACCGGAACGTTCCGTTCCAAACAAAAAACCGGAACGGTACCCGAAACGGATTTTACAACTATGATCCAACATGTTGTTATCTTAAGATTAAAAAAATATGATATTGAAGATTTTATTGAGTGAAACTATATTTAACCTAACTTGCAGCGTAACATATATAAACAATCCAATCTAGTATTTCTCCACAACAAGAAGGTAGAGCATCTACTCCAATTTCATTAACATTTGAACAACCATTACTTGTGTTAACTATCAGTGTGTTAATTTTTCTATGCAAGAGGATGTGGCTCGACCAACCTGATAAATTGTATTGCATTGCACTCCTTGGGTGCACCTATACCGAACTAGTTCATTGGCTTGTGCAATATAGTTTAGGAAATTGCTAATGTGTAAGAGTGTTTTTAGGTGAAAATATATTAAAAATTGGGTTTCAAGGTAAAAACAAATGGCATAACTTGATTTTTCAATTCCGCATGTGGTGGCCAAATCCTGGGCAATAGATGATGCTTCGCTCACTATTTAAAAAAAAAAAAAAATTTAATGATCCGATCGCCCTAGCCTATGATAGCAGATCCCCATGTTTGAGATTATTTTTAAAGGCCATGCACGTGTGCTTATTGTTGAAGGCCTTGGCACACATGTACGTGGATATAGGCTACTTGTTTATTTAATTTAAAATCCAATATATATATATATATATATATATATATATATATTTATATATATATATATATATTAATTAAGAATGTTATTTTATCAATTATTTTATTAAATTCCATTAAATTTCTATTTTTTATAAACAATCTTTCCTTTTCTTTTCACAACCCATCATTTTTATATGGTTGCTTTGTTATGGTCATTGGTTTTTGTTCTTATATAATTAAATAAAAATCAATTTCAAGAAAACAACCAAATTATTAAACCTAGATGGTTCTATGATCAACACTCTAAGTTTAACATATTAACCTTAATCTTAATCGGATAAATGTTTCGCGCTTTGATATATATATATATATAGTAACCAATAAAAATAAAATGCTGAAGCAATAAAAAAATATTAATTATTAAAAAAAAAAATTGACCAGAAAAGCTGTCGCGTAATGCGGTAAATAATCTAGCAAAGGCCTCTGACCAGATTGACGATACAGTAGACACGTTTTATCCATCCTCGCTTCATACTCCCAGTGTATCGTCTCCTGTACATGCCGAAAAGTCATAGTCAACAGAGACACCTGTCACACAACCAACCAAATCTCATAGCACTTGCAACAGCAAAATACAAATGATCAGCAAACTCCGCAGGCCCCAGAACAGGATGGCAAGAGATTCTTTTTTCAAAACCCACACCTTGTCATACACTACTGGTGTGGCCTCCACAACATTTTCATAGAATCACAGCCGTTAATCAAATGTTCAAACTAATGAAGGAGATATCAGCCTCGTGTACTTTGTTCCACCCTTCTTCCCCACCACATATGGAAGAAGATAGATTCACGATAACTCAAAAGTTATGAACAGAAAGAAAACAAACACCCTCCAAGTTAAATTTTAATCACATCTCCTGCCATTGAGGGTGTTCATGTTGCCAACATAGGTATCTGTAAAAA
This sequence comes from Salix caprea, assembly GCA_964035475.1. NCBI lineage: Eukaryota > Viridiplantae > Streptophyta > Magnoliopsida > Malpighiales > Salicaceae > Salix > Salix caprea. The sequence continues at coordinate 6,697,819 of OZ037751.1, forward strand.
TCACAGCTCAAACAAAGCACGAGATTCGATGAAATAATTGATCCATATGACTAGCAGTAGCAAACCTATCCCAAGGTGGGAAAAACAACTGTCAGAGCTGCAGAACACACCAAATGTAATCACAAAGTAATGCAATCATACCATAACCAGCTGGAAAGATTAGTAATTCAGGTAAATGCATGAATCCCAGGCGACTACTCTTTCAGTTCCAAGAACCAGAACCATGAATACCCTTCAGCATTCGCAGACAAACCAACCCTTTCCCCCATTTTTACAAATTATTTCTCTCAGCACATGAAAATGATTACAAATCATCACTTGTCCTCCCTCCGAACACAGCTCATATGAAACACGAGATTTGACCATTAGATGGATCAATATAGCTAACAGTAGCAATCTTACCCTACGTGGGGCAGAAGCAGGAGCATTAGAGTTTCAATTCACCACCAAACATAATCACATGGGAGAGCAATCATACCATAACTGATAACTCTCCTGTTTTCCAAAACAACAGAACCAACCCTTCAGCATAATTCGAGCAAACCCCCTCTGTTTGTTACAAGTCACAAACCCTAGTCTTTAACTTATTTCTCAGCACGTCCATAGAAAACCATTTTCCTAATGAAGCGTCAGAAGTAAGCAGCTACTGCACGTATCATTATCTCTCACAAGTCTAGCAAATGTCTCAGTAAAACACGATGGCTCCATGTCTTAACAGATACTGCTTCTAGCATACCAGTGATGCGAAGTCAGATATCCATAATTTCAAGATGGGCCTGGAGATGTCAAAATGCATTAATAGCAAAAAGCATGTGCTATTAGCAGCAGGAAAGATTGACACTTGAACTTCTGAAAAGAAAGGCCTAAACAGCAGAGAACTGTCTCCAAAAAACATATATTATATAGTCTTAGTGACTTAAGAGTAAAATCACCCAAATAGCAAGGATTGCAAGCCCAAAACAAACCAGTTGGGGCTAAGAAATGTGATACCATAATATCACTTTCAAGGCCGCAATTCTAAATTACAAAATAACATCATCAAAGAGGCGTAACTATAAAAATCAATGACCTCATGAACAATGTCTGGTCTATAATTATAACGATTTGTGTTCTTTTTCCAAGGAAAAGCAGCATGTTCTCCTGTATTTAGAATCCAGTACGATGTGGCATGTTGATAAATATATGTAAATGAAAACTACACAAACTGCAGACCACCAAACCCAAGAGACCCTAGGTCTGAAAGAGAAAAGGCCCAATCCCAAGAGAGAATAAACAAATTAAGTTTTTTCTTAACACTAAAGTAAACTACTGAACTTAATCCCTGATGTAAAAACTTTCTTCAGTGCAAGGACAATATCTAGAACAAAGATTACTCCTGGTCCTGTTCTGATTGCTAACTGCTAATGATTTCTAAGAAGGTCGACAATTAAATATTAATCTTTACTTCATAACATCATGATAGATTTCTTTCTGGTATCAAAACTGAGGTATTGTCCTTCTGCTATACACATTTTTTATGCCCTTTTCATCTCGTCTCCAATTTACCCCTTTTCTTAAAGGGCTGTAAGATATACGTCATCCCTTTCCTCCTTTGAAATTTTGGCCAGTGAAAATTGACAGTGTCAAAATGGAAAAAAGAAAAGGCTCAGGTTCACCAAGCAGTAGTTCAAGACAATGTCATCAATAATACTCAGCAGCAGCCAAAGTTCAATGTTAACACCCAAAATTTCCCTTCTAAAACCAGGATTTATCCAACCTTTACAGAATTGGCAGAATGCTCAAGCAAAGGTCTGTCTACAGTAGGAAAAACCACCCATCTAAGATGAGACACATATACATTACTTCCCCACAAAATCTAACCCATACGCTCTCCAGAGTGTCCAAAAAAAGTAGCAAGAGGGATCCAAATAAGAAACTCTTCCTCATCCTCCACCGAAACAAGAGACAAGCTTTATCAGGATTTAAAATTTTTGTTGACAAGCTCTCAAATTCTCCTATAGTCCAATCTCAATAGGAAGGAAAATTCTAATACTAATTCTGCAGCTCTTTCAGGACAACTATTTGACATGCATCTAAGAACTAAGAAGCATTGAAAGAAAAAAGCAGAAAGCCTGCACTTTGCACTAATGTCATTAATGAACTAGCTAACAGACCGTAAAGCAGAGAAGCTCATGATTACAAATTGATTGCGCTATATATGTAAATTAAGAAAGAAGAAAGGGAAACAAAACCGATACTTGTGTCCCTCATTTGGGTCTCATTTATCTACAAACAGTTACTATGACCTTTCAAATACTGATTGAACTATTAGCAAGAAACACTCATCGACATTGATTGCCAAAATATAACATTTATTCATCTTGAAATCATCAGCAATATGAAAAAAGCAAAGAAACAAACCATTCTTACTCCTTCCTGCTAGTAAGCAAGAGCTCAAGCACACCCTCAGTTCACCTTCTTGTCCATGTTTCTGATAAGCTGCTTCATTTGAAACCTCCAAATCAAAAAAATTGCCAGACCTAATCCTATCAACACATACATCCAAATTTTCTCATCTTCACCCTCCTTCTCAGACCTCACCTCCTCTATATCAAACAACTCCCTCCCTCCCTTCCCACTTAGACCCTCCATCACACACCCATATAGCACATACGCCCTACCCTCTCTCCCCACCACAACCGAGGTAGGATACCTCTCCCCGTCAAGGTCAATTTTGTCATAAACCACTCCCTCTCCCCAGCTATCATCACTCTTCAAGAACCACAGCTTCTTATTCGACACAACCAAGACGACACCGTCTCCCCTTATCGCAATCCCATCGCCCTCCGGCAGATCCTCGTTCAACAAAACATTCCTCGCCGTGCCGTCATCGGCATCAACCTTGAACAACTTGCCCGTATTGGTCTGCACCACCAGCAAATACCCCTTGCTGACGTAAGCAATCCCGTTCAACCCGAAGGAACTCAACGGTGAATCGCGGTCCACGGGGAACCGCGTGAATACCGGAGATGTTGAGAAAATCGAGGCCTCTCCTTCCTGGCTGACTTTCCAAATAAAGTTCCCCGCGGAGTTGGTGACGTAAGCGTTTCCCTTGAAATCCAAAGCGACATCGTTGGCGATGGGGCTGCGGCCGTCTTCTTCGGAGGGGGAAGAAGGGAGGGAGGAGAGGAAGAGGCGCTGTCGGGAACGGAGGTCGTAAGCGGCGAGGCCGTTGAAGGGATGGAGGGAGTCGAAGGAGTGGATGACAGCGAAGAGGCGGTTGTTGAGTTTATCCACTGCGAGACCGAGGAAGCTGGCGTTGGGAGGAAGGGAGGGGTCGGAGATGATAGTCTCGATGACGCCGGCGTCAGAGACGGAGTTGACAGTGCGTTGGTCGAGGGAGCCGACGATGAAGTGCTGGGCCGAGTGATCGTAGGTAAGGCTTTCAGGGTAGAGCTCGGGAGATCGGAAATGGATGACGTGTGGGGTTGTGGCTGATGAGAGGATGGGACCCAGAATAAAAAAGAGTGCGAGAATTTTGGTAGACGACGACATAAGTGAGATTGCAAAGGATTTCGTGAGTTGTGCAGAGGGATGAAGATTTGGCCTTCCATTTATAAGAACAGGACTGACCTCCGGCTGCGACACCTGGTCCTCCCCCACAGTTGCTGCTTGCTTCCATGTAACTAAAAAGTTATCTTTATAAATGTGTTTTTCTCATAAATTTATCGTTTAATTGTCATTAAATATTCTAATTATTTCCCAAGCTTATTTGCAAATTTTTATTATTTCATAGCAAATAATTAAATTTCAATCTCAAAAGCAGGAAACTTAGTCATTATCAAACATATAATATACGTAGAACAGAGATAGACTCTTGAATCTATCTATTGAATTCAAGTCTAACAAAAAAAACATTATTGATTTTGTGAAATATTGACAAAAGCTCGTCGACATATTTTAAAAATTCATTTTTAATTTAAAAATAAAGTACTGACAAAAGGTCGAAGGTTTCATGTTCTTAAATTAAGTTGCATCGATCTTCATCGTACCGTGAGAAAGCCTTCATGTTTCAGACTTCGATCATACGTTGCTGACTAAGTTTAAGGTTGTGTGGATACAAGAAAAAGACTCACTCACCTTTGAGTGAAACAATCCATGGCATCACCGACTGAACACAGCACCAGCCTTCACGACGGATTTCAAATATCAAATCCGTTGCTGATATCAATTTTTTTTTTAAAAAAAAAAGCTTCATCCGCCATGGCATCACCGACCGAAACACAACACCAGCCTCCTACCACGGCAACCTTCACTCATTCCTCACCGTCAAAAATCGTAAAATCCTCCTCTCTTACCAACAGTAGCCTAGTCAGCCTCCACCTGAACACCGTAGCCCAAACCTCTCTCTCCACAACGCAACAGTAGCAGCTCCCTCCTCGGTTGTAGCCTCCTCCATCGTGACCTCCTTAGCCACGGCAGGACAACAACCAGCCATCACTGGCATCTTCAAAGACTAACCACCGTCTACGGATATTGCTGCCTGCTGGTCCATGCAAGTCGCCTCACCAAATGGAATTGGATCAGTCGCCAAGATCCCATGGGCCATAATAGACTTTTTGAGATTAGAATTGGGCCTGGGCTCTATCTACTCTCTCTGATCCAGGGTCCTTCCAAACAACTTGGGGAGATTTTAATAATTGTTTGTAAAATTCAAATCCCATATTTGTATTATGTGTTTAAGGTACTGTGAAGAAGGTAGCTTGTTTTTAAAAATAAATTTGTAATCATGGAAATCTTACACACGTAAATTTATGTTTTGATTGCATTTAAATATGTAAAACATATTGAAACTGACCTAGAATGGTATATAAAGGTAGGTTAAATTATTTATTTATAATTTTCAAGTGTTTTGTAAGAGGGTGTCATGAATCATCACTCTTTGACCTGTTAATTATGGATTTGCCGCATCAAGATTACATGGATAGCTTTGTTAAGATGTTTGTGGACATGTGAATAGGGTCAAGCCCAATATGAGATGTTTATGGACCGACCAGCTTGATAAAAAAATTCATAACTTTTAATCTTACTAACTAATCTTGCTCAAATCTTACAAGCAAATTTTATAATTCCTAGTTATATAGAGAGTTGGATAGCTAAATAAGGGGTATAAAAGACCTTTAAATTAGGCTCGTATGGTGTTGTTCAAGCCAGTTCTATTTTTTTATTTTAATTTTTATATTTCTACTTTGTTTAGAACTTTTATTGTTTCTCCATTTTTTGGGTTTCCGAGTTTTTTCAGATTTTAGATTGATATTTAGGTTTATTTAAGGAACTGTAAACCTCTTAGAGAGGCAAACTACTAGAAAAGAAAATAACAAATAATCAATTTTTGAATTAAGATTTTTGTGAGGCAAAACCACGTTGCGCGCGCCACCTGAAAGACGAGTGCACATGAAACATTGTTGAAGCGTATGTACAATGCGTCTGCAATATTTTTGAAAAAAATAAATAATAAATATCAAATTATCTACACACCCCTGGACTCAATGATAACCATGAAAAAACATGGATGAAAGTACCTCAATGCCCCCAGCTCTAGACCTTCAATTTTTTTTTTCTTTTGGAGGGTATTTGCGTAGTTTCATTGTGCACGAATATGTGAAAAAACAAAAACACCCCATTGTTCCGCGTCTTTTTGTCAGCTCTCAAGGGTAAAATGGTAGTTTCATTGTGCAATTTAAAATGAAAAATACCAGAAAACCTAATATAGTTTGAAAATACCACACATGTCCCATCGAAATGTCAAAAATATCCCCGGTTACAAGAGTTAAATTTTTCTGCCCGAGAGATAAAATGGTAATCTTACTCCTGGAATCCACAATGATCTGTGTCTAGATATACAATGAAACACCAACATTTTATAGTTGTCTTTTAATATGAAGCAAAAATGCCCAATAATTGAACAGTTGTTCTTACAAGTATTTGGAGTTTTGGACCGTGTTCTCGAAACGGTAAAAGCACGTGTTGGTTTAGTTTCTAGCGTAATAACACCAAAAATTAACGTAGATAGTGATTTTAAAATCGAAGTGATGGCAGTTTTATTCAATTTTCATGAATAAATAAATTATTTAAAATTGTCTAGAGAGGGGTTCGGTGTGTACTATTATTGTTTCAAGAAAAAGAGAAAGCAGCAGTTGACCTACGTCCCTATATTACAAGACAGGGAGAGTGATAGAAAAAACCAAGCTCGTGATCAAAACAATAATTGAAAAGCACAGAGAATTTCCAATCAACTCAAAAGTAAGCTAATGAATCTTGGGTTTTTGTTAATTGAAAAGCATCCCGATGGCTATAGCTTGAACGGAAGAGCTATGAAAAACAATGCTGGGATTTTTCTTGCGCCGGACTCAAATAAACAACGTGCTAGACCTAAAACCCCAATTGAAAGGCCATCATTCTGTTTGACAAAAGGCGGCAAAGAAGTTCTGGTTCAGTAGCCCCAGAAGTTCTTGTTTTGTATTATTATTTTTGTGTATACACACACACACGCATATAATTTAAGTTGTTTTTCTGTAGCTTTATGTGAATCTCGAGAAAACCTCATAAAAAAGAGTTGAAAGAGTTGTTTGGGTTAGTCGTGCAACCAAACGTTATGATATATATATTATTATAATGTATTTTTAAATAAAAAATATTTTAAAAAACAATTATTACTATACCTCAAAAAATTAAAAAAGGAAGATGAGCCTCTAAATACTTTTTTGTTAACAAATAAATAACGATGCAATGTTGGTGGGCATTCTTGTTCTTACCACTGCTCTCATTGACTTTCCCTACTTAAATATTGCTGGTGAGCCCTTTTGTTTTCTTAATGCCCTCGTTCTTTTTTACTATTTTAACCAAAAATAATAATAATAATAAAACCACCACAGTAGATACCTAGTCATTCTGGGATAAATCCTTAAAAATAGTGATGAAATTGACAAAACTTGCTTTGGCAACGTAAGACAAAACGTATAATTCTTTAATGTCATCCGGTAAGCACTGGACTAAAGACAAGAACAGTGCTTCCACCATTGAAGCAAAGATAGGATAGATTTGGATGGCCCGTGGCTAAACAGCTGCTGCCATCCGCTGTCTGAAAGAAGATTGCTTAAATTAATTATAGTCTGAAATACTGGACTGACTGTAAATCTGAAAATGTATTGGTTTTGAGTTGACTGTAAATCTGACTGATGGTTCTCTCATCTGTCTCTCTCATGGGGTAGATTTCAAGCCTCCAACCACAATCTTTCTGATTTCCAGAAACATATATAAATAATGACAACTTGCCCTGCCCCATCTTTTTCTTGTTTGCATAGAATTCAAGCTGTAATGACCTGTGACCTGGTGATGATTTCAAGTGATGAATAGGACAGCTTTTTTCATCCTGTATTTTCCTTTACCTTGGTTGACTGAACTCACAGGTGCAATAGGAAAGGAAAAGTCGTCTCGATAGCAGAAACCAAATTGAGAAATCTGTCCCTCGATTTCTTAAAATTATCTCCACCTCGATGGTTGAAGAAATCTGTTCTTGGTAAGGCAAACGCTAAGCATTTAAAATTATCAGGGGAACGTTTTTCAACATCACAAAAGAGCGAAAACCAATTTCATGATGATGATGATGATGGGGAGGGAAAATTATCTTTCACAGCTTTCATAAGAACACACAAATGCAATCCGTGTAAGGTAAGTTTTCCTGATCTGCTGCGAGGTTAGAAATTAACAGTTGAAAATGAAGCTCGCCGACAGACTCAAACCTGATATTGGTTAAGAAAGTATGGGACTCCTGTTGGAATGACTGGAGCCGCAGCTTGTTAGAGCCAAGCTTGACCGCAGGCCATTCATTCTCCTAAACTGATATCAATGGCAAGTGGTAATCTATATGCTGCGTTATCAGAGGAACAACACACAGAAAACAATCAATCTATAAAGAAAGGCACCACAAAAAAGTTTTATTCCTTGTAAATGAGAAAACTAAATTCATCACATGATAGAATTACTTTTGGCTATAATGCACGCCACAATGAATCATAAAACTATGGAGGGTTTGTGAGTGATAACAGATTTACACAAAAATCCTATATTACTCACACTACAATGAAAAGCCTACCAGAACCAAACAATGCGAGGAAGAAGACACCGCCGAAAAAGGTGTGAAAGGAAGAATTTCTGAATACAGGAATGAAGCTTGAATAAGAATGTGTGTGGAAAGGAGGGAGGACTTGTACAAGCAGCAGGAGTTATGGCACGTATTCATTCTCAATGGTCGGTTGCGTCCGAGTCACCATTGCTGCCGGTGCTTTCATTTCCCCAACCGATGTCATCTGCAGGGATTCCCCCACCTCTGCAGCCCTCTCCATCTGTTGGATTTTCTTCCTCTGCTTCAATTTCTGTGCCCACAATATTAGGAAAGACAAAAGCACTAGTAGCAATAATCCACCCAGAACGAACCCAATACTTAGCCACACTTCTTTAGAAATCTTCTTCTTCTTCTTTCCCCCTTCACTTGGCCTAGGACCCACGTTTGGAGGAGATGGAGTTGGAGACGCTGGTGCTGGAGAAGGGGCAAGAGACTCAACAACTATTGAAAAATGCCCTTGCTGAATCGTCGAACATACATTTCCAGACGTCACATTGCTAAAACTTGGAGGGCCGAGTGAATCAAACCGCACGCACTTCGCAATTGACCCATCTGGAGCTGAACGAGCAATCGGGAATGTGATATTTAGGGGATCGCCGGATGCGCTGATGTTCAATTCAGACAAATTCGTAGCAGATAAATTTGAAGCATCGTAAGCAAGAAGGCCCAACACTGGAGCAATGTAAGTATAACCAGGCAGCGGATAATATCTCTGAGACCAATTGCCCAAATTTTGGTAGACCAAAACAACCCTCTCCACATACGGGTGCACCAATACTCCTTTTGGAATCATAAACTCTTTGTACATCTGAACACCTCTAACTCTCAAGCTACCACTCCTGAGTCTCATGGCAGCAATCTTAATCCCAGTCAAATTCGAAGGAGCAGTACCTTCATACGGAATGCCAGTCCTAGGTAGATTAAATACCCTGTAAGCATAATCTTGGAGGAGAGCATCAAGGGCATGTGCACTGTCTGTTGTTTGAGCATTAAACCTCGGCAACAAGAGGATCAATGTAAGAAGAGAAAGCATCGCGAGACTTCGAAGAAGCCCCATCGATGCAATGAGATTTTAGAATTCAGCAGAATAACACTCAAAAAACCTTGCAAAACCCAAAAATAAAACCAACCAAGAAGCCAGCCCTCACAATCTTCTCCCTTAACAATACCCCAAATCCAAACCAGAAACTAAAAACTCAAACTTGAAGAGATATCGCAGCCAAGTTCTTCCAGAGAAACTTCAACGACAACAAAGCCTCAAGCTTGCAACTCCATGGGTGACACGTCTATCTATTTCTTTCTCTCTTTTTCTACATCTATAAAAATAAAAAATAAATGTGAAGAACGGATATTGTATAAAAGAACCCCAAATTCGCCAAAGAAGAGAGTATAAAGCAGTTTTGAAAGGTTCAACGGAAGAAACCCTTTATTTTATTTTTTCTCTCTCTCTCTCTTTTGGAATTGCTTGTACAAGACGCTCTCTTATAGACCCAAATTAAACACAGAACTTTGCGAATCTTCTCAGCATTTTCTCGATAAGAGTCGAAACTAAAGAACCAATCTTGACAATTACAGCAACTAATTAAAAGTTATAAAATTAATCAAATCATGTGAGCTAATAAAATAACTGACAATCAATACACACTCCAAATAAAAACCGAAAGCAACGATAGAGACTTTTAGTACCTGGATTCAGAATTCCAAATGGGTTTTTCACTTGATAAAAAATAGAGGTTTTTCTTCTTCAAAACCATGCCGCTGAAGATTCACATTAGCCAAGAAAGAGTCTTGAGAAAATAAATCATGATTAACTCTAGGCAAGAAGATTTAAAAGGAGGGACCTTTTTAACCAAAACCCATCTGCATTATGATTGAATCAAGAGAGCAATACAACAAAATTATTAATTTTGCTTTTGGAACTGACCCCTACACTGCTCTCTCTCTTTTTACTTTTTTTTATGTGTATATATATATACACAGAGAGAGAAAGAGAGAGAGTGGTAAAAGGAGTAGAGTCGATAAAAGGAAAAGACAGGAAGGAGATAAGCTCTCTAGAAGGTGATGAAGATGAACCAGTGTGGAGTGGAGAGAGAATTTAAGGGTAGGGATTTTCACCTGTTTTCTCTCCCAGTACAACTAGTGCTGCTACTGGGGCTGCCACCATAAAACTAAAAGAAACAGAATGAATGCTAATGGTTGATAAACAATAAAAATAGGAAAATGCCACCAGAAAATAGAAAAAAAAAACATTTAGTAGCAATAAACAATCACATGATTGTTCTTTGTTATGTTACTATTTTGCCCATGGAATTGCTGTGGCCACCACCACCCACAAACAAGGCCCAAAGTCCTCTACTTGAGGGTCAGATTTGCATAAACAATCTGGATGTTTATTCAATGAGAAGGACTTCTCTAAAACCAGACAGAGACAAAATAAAATAATCAAATTCTGAATAGTAGAAGGGTAGTAGTAGTCTAAACTCTCAAGAAAGTCACCTATCTCAAAACACACACACACACACACATGTGTCTAGTGATCCAAAAAATCCATCCCACCAATTGGGTGGATTTATAAAAATTAAATTGATGAGGAAATTCTCTTATTCGGGGTCATATAAAAGTTTCTTGTTGTATTAGAAAGGATGATGACGTCTTTCCTTTTCAGCAAATATTGCAGGTCGTAAAATAGCATAAATTGACATCTTGAACAAGCCACATTGTTGTTGACGACATTAAATGTGGTTGGCACAATTGGAGTGGACTGCTTGCTCATCGCAATCATGGGTTTAGATATCATCACTTGCTGGTGAAAAGACGGAGCCATCTATATCTAACTCTAAGTGCTAAGTGCTTGCTGCTCGCTCGCTGGCTGATACTTTTTTTTTTATCAGATGAAATTCTAAAAAATATATTTTATAGATTCAAGTGAACGATTAAAATCTCGGTTATTTTAAATTTTTATAAAAATTATATATTTTAATTGGAACTCGAGATGTACTGTGCAGATCTCAAATCTTTTATCATCATGTCAGATCCCTCAGAGACTAGCTAATACCTCTAACTAAAAATTTGGTTACATCTAAGCACGGAAGTTCAGGTTTTGAGTTTGCTTTCTAGTGTTCATATAGTTTAAATTTTCTCAAGATTATTGAAGATTTATATGATAGTTAACTTTAAGATTAATGCAATTAGTTGAGTCATATACAATTTAATCCGAACATCAACATGTAACCAAGAATTTGGTTACAACTAAGCCTGACCGGTAAGGTTTTGAGTTTATTTTTTTTAATGATCACGAATTTAAATTTTGTTAGGATTATTGAAGATTTATATAATAATTAATTTTAAATCTATGAAATTAGTTTTTATATATATATATATATATATATATATATATATATATATAAGTAGAGAAGAGATATTTGTGGAATTAATTGAGGTATATATTAACTAAGCTGAACATCTATGGTAATAAAAAAAAATGAAATGGAATTGTAATGAGAGGAGGGGGTGAGTCGATGACCTATTTCATGGTTTTTGAATTTGTATATGAAATCAATGCACGAATACTATTGAATGTGATTTTTAAATAATCACAATGACGTGATTGGTGCATCATTCATCCTTCTCGGCAACTTCGGCAACTTAATTAATAACTCAAACCAACTCTTGTTTCTCTATTCATTTATTAAATTATGAACAACATGGCTCTCATGTTCATTAAATTTAAATCATCCATTTCAATTCAAATAAAATTATTATGATTTAATGTAAGATCAAATAAAATAGTTTAATGAATAATAAGATTTGAAACACAGCATATAAGAATTTAATTTTTATTATTATTCATAATAATTTTCAAAAAGAAATAAATGTTTCCTAAAACAAAAGGTGTTTATATAGAAGCGTGATTGATATTGTTTTTTATTTAAAAACATATTAAAAAAATTATTTTTGTCATCAATATATTAATGATTTGAAATTACTAAAATAGTTTTTTTTTTAAAAAAAAACATTTTTAATATGCTCTACCGATAAGTCCCGATGAATAAAAAATGGCTATTGAAAATCTAACTCTGAAGTCTTAACTCCTAAAATCTGAAGAAAAAAAAATTAAAGTTGTGGACTTAATTGATTAAATTAATTAAATATTGTCATTCCAGCTCATTGGATCCTGCAAAACATACTCTCCTAATAATATTGGACCACACATGCTAAAGGACGCCTTTGAAGCACATGGACGTGCGAAATCTGTCATGGGGGCACAAAATACCAGGGGCTGCCTAACAGGCTATTTTGGTCATTTGAACCCTTTGATAACTCTTTGCCTGATTTAAAAAAAAAAATAAAAATGATAAAAACTAGCATTGTTTAAAAATGAAGATTTAGTAAAATAGCAAGATTTGAAAAAAGAGAGCGTAAGATATCACAGTTTGGTATATATTATGATTAAGAAACACTACATTTAAAATTGTTGCCTATAGAAAACTTAAATTTAAAAGAAATTGTTAAATTGGATACAAAAACTACAACAAGGAGAGAGAATAGACAAAAAGAAAATAAAAGGGACCATGTAAGCATAATAAAAACTTTAATTATGACATTACCAATATCATCGAAACATCTTAATGAAAAAAAGTCCGGCAATATTAAAGAAGGTCACTCGCAATAACTGGAGAGGATCATACTCTTTATTTAAAGACCAGTAAATAATTATAATGAGAATAAATCATACAAAGAGAGCAAGAGAGAGAGAAGTAGACTTTTTAGACGTATACAAGTTTTGATTACTACACAATTAGTACCATAAAAAGGATATTAACAACATAAGTCTAACAAGACCAAGGAAAGTCACCAACTAAGATTTGAGTGGGACATGAATTGTAGGAATCATGCTCTTTGTCCAATGGTAAATGAGGCATTCATCGCTTGTGATCTATTTCAATCATCATTGTGATATCTATTCTTAGTATTGTTGAGTTTATTTTTTTGGGATCTTTTTAATGGTATTAATAGTGTCATAATCGGAGCATCTATGTATCTTTAAGGTTATTTATTTTATTATTTATTATTTATTTTCTTTTTTCTCTTATACCTCCTTACTATAATTGCTCACTTGATTTTGGTCAAAAAATGTGACCCATTCTATTCACCCTTGATAACCTTCTTTGGTTTTATTCAATTTGTCTTATCGAGATTTTTTATAATACTAGTGATGTCATAATCGAAGCTTCAGTGTGCTTTTGAGGTCTCTCTCTCTCTCTCTCTCTCTCTCTCTCCCCCTTATTGTAATTTGTGTTAACTCATTCAATAATCTCTTTAAAATATCATGTTTCTCTCATGCTATAACTTTAAATTTTACGTTCTCAATCACGACATATAATAAACTATGATATTTTACCATTTTTCTACATGGGGTATTTGAACAATATTTTTTTTCATATGATATTAATAAGTGAAATTACCCTAACAAGCAAAACAATTCATTGACCAATCACAATAAAACTTTTTATGATGTAAACTGTATTTCTAATTTCACTCTCCCTTGATAATCCATTATTAATGGAGTATTAGTTATTTACTAAACAAGGGTTGGCATTAGGATACGGATCCACGTTAGTTTTTTATTTTTATAAATTGTTTAGGCATTGCTGATGTGTTTTAAAGAAAAAAAATCTAACAACCTTAAAAAAAACTAGTTAAACTCGTTGACTTTTTTCTTTTCTTAAAAAAACACAATAAATTTTTTACATATTTATAAAATAAATTTAAATAAGTCGACCCAATTCAATCCACATGAATTAGGTTAATCCAGGTCAGCCTACCTAACTTGAAATGAGACTTGTTCAAGGTTGATCCTAAGTCAGGTTTGAAAAGTATGCGATAAATAACTTTTAAAAGTCCTAACACAAGTTATAAAAATGCGGGGGGCATTACACAAAAGTATTTAAATAAAAAAATAACAATTAAAAGAATTAGCATGGTGATCAAAATAAAATTTTAAATTAAAAGGTGAGAACAGTTCTTTGATCTGATTGCAAAATTAAAAACAAAAAAAATAAAAAAAATGAGGATCAAATTATAATTCAACGGGGTTGAATAAACTAATTTTTATTATAATATGACAATAAAAAATGGCAACAATGTAAATATACAATTTTATTTTAAAAAATAAATTGAACACAATAACCTAAAAAAATACCTTAGAAAATATATAATTGGATAAAAAAAGATAAAAAAACTTTAGGCTCCCATTAACCCGAGATTGCATGATAAACATGCAACCAAATGTTGAAGGATGATATTGAGTTAAAAAAGAACGAGTTAACCCATGACTCGGGATAAACAATTTTAGTGTTGAAGGATGAAATTAAAAAACATAAAAAAATGAGTTGATTCAACTTAGGTTAACTCACCAAATTTGTGACCTAAATAATAAGAAAAAAATAACTTTGTAGAAAAGAGAACAAAAAATAATTATAAAGTAAATCTTAAATCAATTACATATTGAAGGATAAAATTGAAAAAATAAATAACAAAAAAACAAAAAAAAATCTTAACACGAGGTAGCGTGCAAAACTCATGACTTGAATCATGAGATTATGATAACCTCATGGAAGGTAAACAAAAAAAATTATCATAATTAACTTGGTTTAACCCGTCAAGCTTGCAACTAAGATTACTTGACTATAATAACCTTACGAAGAGCAAATTAAAATAAATTATGATAGCTCATTTTTAACATAACTTATTGTTAAAGATTGAAAAAAAAAAACATAATCTAAAATAAAACATAACAAATAATTTGAATCTACCTGGGTTAAATCTTAAAATATGAAATCAAGATAACTTCGTAGAATACAAATCAAAATAAATCATAAAACCTAATTCATAATCAACTCAATAATGAAGGATATAAATATAAAAATATCAATTAATAAAAAACAAAAAAACTCAAGTCATGAGGTTAACTTTTTAAATTTAAAACTTGAGTAATGAGATCTAGATAATCTAATAACAAAATCAAAATAAATTATAAATATTAATTTCTAATTAACCAAATATTGAAGGATAAATTTGAAAAAAATAATTAATAAATAAATAAATATTCAAGTCAATCAAGTTAACCTGTCAAATTTATAATACAAATTATAAAATTAAGCTAACAAGCATAAATAAATTATAAAATTTAATTTTAATAAAATTAAATGTTAAAATATAAAGTTATATTAAAAAACAAAAAGGAAAATAAATTATTTTATTAGCCGTCGCCGTTCGTCTATACTATAATACTAACAATAATAATTCCTTTGTCGTATCTGCTCCTCTCCACTCTCTCTCTCTCTCTCTCTCTCTCACTCCTCTCTGTGTATGCATCATCATCAACATAGAGAGAGAAACAAGAGAAGGGAGGAAGAGGATAAATAAACACCTACTTTATATATATAAATATATATATATATATATATATAGACACAATTTTGTTCCAGATAAATAGCTGATCTTTTTGATTGAATAAAGAAGAAGAAAGCTCCGGTTGATTTTGATCGATTCTTCCTTCGATGGCGATACAATAGTCAAATTACGACGCTTTCTTTCTCGTTGACTTTTTCGTTCTCTCCTCCTTGATTGACCTCCCTTCAACCCCCGAATTCATTAGGGTCAGGGCTTCTCGAATGCCACCTCGAATTTCATATCTTCCTCATTTCTATCTCCCTTTTCTCTTCCTCGACGGAGTATCGCTTTCGCAGGTAGTGTTATTCCCTTGTCCTCTTCTCTACAATTTCGATCAATTTTTGTTTTTAATGTTTTAATTTGACAGGGTGATAGTAATATAAAATATATGTGATGGTTAGGGCTAGGGTATCATCTACTGCTGATACGATAATGGAAGGATCAGGGAATATTTCTGATCTGTACAGAGGCAGAGGTGGAGGAAATAGTAGTAGCAGTAACAATTCTTCACCTTCGTCGAGGAGATATGGAATGCTATCAGCTTCTAGTATTCTTCGAGCACCCATTTCTGTTTTATTAGAGTATTCTGGTCTGTTAAGAACTACTCGTTCAACTCACCAAGAAATAGAGTCTTTGATTCCTGGCGGAGGAGGACTTGGTTCTACTAGACTTGATGATTCGTCGCCTGCGGTGGTCTCTAATAATGGGGAGGTTGCGATTAGGATAATTGGGTCGGGGGAGCATGAACATGAAAGGGATGGTTCTGGTGGATTGGTTGAGGGGCAAGTTGGTGGAGGGCAGAATGAGGTTTTGGGACAGCAGCAAACGATGGGTGCAGATGTTCTTCAGGGTGATTTGAGAAGTGATCATGGAGGAGGAGATGCCACTGGTGGTGCTGGTAGTAATCAGAGTTCGAGTGTGGGTGGGGATGGGGAAGCTGCTGATGGGGCTGGGGGTAATGGGAGGGATTCAACTTACCAGAGATATGATATTCAGCAAGCTGCTAGGTGGATTGAGCAAGTGCTTCCTTTTTCTTTGCTTCTACTGGTTGTCTTCATTCGCCAGCATTTGCAAGGTATCGTTTGTTTATTGCTTTATTATCTTAAAATCAGTGGTTTGGCCTTTTTTTTTTTTTTTTTTTATTTCTAGAGTGGAACTCAATAATGTAAAAAAGAGAACTGGACACATGAAGCATGTGGAGTAACCATGTTTTGGATAAATAATTCTAACCAGCTATGTTCTTAGCAAAACTGTTAGCGAATAGATATTTTTTTTGATGTACTGGAATGGGATGAATAGAGAACTGGACACATGAAGCATGGAGTGGAATTCAATAATGTAAAAAAGAGAACTGGACACATGAAGCATGTGGAGTAACTATATTTTGGATAAGTAATTCCTACCAGCTATGTTCTTGGCAAAACTGTTAGCGAATAGATATTTTTTTGATGTACTGGAATGGGATGAATATTAGTCTATGGTTATTTTGGAGGGATGAGTAGCTTGCAAATGGTTTCCTGGTCAATCAGCACGTGTTTGAGCAAGTTTTTATAAAGCAAATAAAAAAATAGCACTGGTGGTTTTCTGGAGGTTATTTATTTTGTTTTGCTTGCCATTGCTGCATGGGTGTTGCTAACTACTCTTTTCACTTCATTAGTTTGATTACGACTCAACTCTTTTCCACTGAGTTCCTCGTCGTTACTCTCTCATGTCCTTCTCATGCAATTTATGATGAATCTTCTAATTAGAGAGGAACATTTCTATTTCACTGACCTGTCAGTATATTGCTCTTCAGAGTGATCCATTATCCATAAACAAAATAACCTCGTTTTTCATCCTTGTCATCACTGCTCTTCATAAAACAGTTTCACACACTCTCACCAGATGTTGACATCTAAACTTGCATATTTGTGAATCTTGCTGTAAGGTCATATAGATTCATTTGGATTACTACATTTTGTATATTCTTTTCTTTTCATCTCAAATTTCTTTCACCAATTGGTCCTGGTCCTTTGTATGCCAAATTGGCTTTTTGTTGTATTGAGGTGATGATTGGATTAGGTTGTTGATCCTATCCATTACCTTAACCAAATGAAGAATTATAGGAAGGCAGTGTGAGAGGAGAGGATGGGAGAAAGGAAGAAAAACTTAAATACAGAGACTAGTAATGGGAAGAAGAAAATCAAATACTAAAATATGGTTGAAAGAGAGAGATCTTAAAGAATTCACCTTTTTAATAGCAGCTTTAGATTTATCATTCCATGGAGCAGGATTCGATTACATTTCTATGATATTGGGTGAATTCTTCTTTTGTTGATATTGTGGTATTTTCAACATGAACAGTTTTGGATTCCCTAAAATCTCTTCCAAATTATGGTTACTGAACACGTGAAGCATGTAGGGGGGACCATATTTTGCTTTAGTGATTCGAATTGGAAGCATGGTATGTTCTTGTCTACAGTTGTCAGTGAATAGATAATTTGTTTAGGCTGCATACTTTCACCAGAGATGGAATGTAAATTAATCAGGGATTTTTTGCTGGAATGGTCAGCTTTACCATTTGCCTGGGTATTTAGTTTTTCATTAACATTATTTTTATAAAGTTCTTTAAAACAAAGAACAAAAGGGCAGGGATGGTATCTAGGAAAGCAAAGAGCCGCATCAATGTTGCAAACCACATTTTTTGTTTCAATCTAATTGCGTCTCAGCTGAATAAATCTCAGTCCTCTTCAACTGAACTCTTTGCTATCTCGTGTCTCATGCTTCTCAGGCATCAAGACTGAAGATTTTAACTAGAGAAGATTAGAATAATTCAATGTCCATTTATAGAATAACCATCATTTCAATTCTCGTCACCCTTGATATTCTAACAACAGCCTCACCCTCATTTCATGTGTAAATGCATGTGAATATTGGTCCCTTTTTTTAAAAAACTATTCCTTTCATCTTGAATGTCACCGCCCATTTTTCTTCAATTGTTCATTGTACTTATAGGGCGGATTAGTGCTTATTTGTTTTAAGATCCTCTAGATTAGGTAAATGATCAGACTCCAGAACTTTTGTTAACCAAACAAAGAATTATAGAAAGTAAGAGCAAGAGGAGAGGGTTGAAAATTAAGAGGACATGACACAGAACCAGGGATTTAACATAAGAGGAAGATAATCCAACACTTAAAACCATGGTTGAATTCAGAGTGTTCTTGAGAAATGAACGCTCTTGAAGTAAACTTTTCCACCACAAGACTAAAATCTGTACCTTGTACATTGTCCGATTCAATAATAAGTTTAAACTGGCAAGATATTTTTTTATGATTTCTTATGGTAGAAAAAGGAAAATAAAACTTTCATTCACAAAAGACAAAAAACAAATAATATGGATTGCTGCTCACTAATCACATCACTTGTTGCTTGTCTCTTGGCTTTTACTTAGAGGAAAAAATTCTTACAGAATTCAGAGCATGTTGAATTCTTGTCTTTTTTCCTCAAGTTTTTATTTCTTATTTTTAAATTTTAAATTTTTTGTGACATTGCTCTATATACAAGGACTTGCAGGTTTCTTTGTTACAATTTGGATTGCTGTTGTCATGTTCAAGTCTAATGATATTCTACGAAAACAAACAGCTCTGAAGGTACTTAATTCTTACTTAATGTTTTATGAGCTTTTCTATAGGGACTTGTGCTTAGTGAGAATTTGTGCATCTCTTAGTTGGATTAGATTGTGATTTTTGAGCTTAGCAACTGTTGGTCTCTGCAGGGAGAGAGGAAAATCTCTATGCTTGTTGGCATCTCTCTTGCATTCACAATTCATGTGGTTGGTGTTTACTGGTGGTATCAAAACGATGATCTTCTGTACCCATTAATTATGCTTCCTCCCAAATCTATACCTCCTTTCTGGCATGCTATTTTCATCATCATGGTGAATGGTAAGCTACTGTCTACAAGTTACATATTTCTCTACTTCTGATTGACTAAAGATGCACTTTATGCTGTAATGTTGCAAAAAATAAAACCTAAAAACTTAGCGATGGCACTTTATCTCATACCTCACGCTTTTGTTAAATTTTGCACAGAATATGTAGACAAACACCTACATGCAGAGGACCTCTCTCAGCTCTTAGGAATATCAATTATTTCTTATGACTTCCTCAAAAGTTTTCCCCTTAATTAAGTGCAGTTTCCTATTATGTTCTCATTCGTGGATGGAATGTTTTGAACCCCTCTAAGCTGTGTGCTATTATTTTCTGCTTTTTAGAGGGTTCTTATTGTTTTTCTTTTCCAGATACTTTGGCCCGGCAGGCAGCAATGGTATTAAAATGTACTCTGTTAATTTACTACAAGAACAGTAGAGGCCGAAATTATCGTAAACAGGTGAGATATCATATAGAATGTATAGTTCTGTTTGGGTTTTTGGCATGGTGGATATCATGGATAGTAGCTAGGGTTCTCAAACCCTGAGGTTATAGACCTAAGCTGTAAAAATTTAGAGAAAACTCACTAGTATTTTATTAAATTCTGAATGATAGTCTTCTTCTCAAAATAAACTAGATGCCTCAATTTATATTATCTCTAAAATCCTTTATGATGATTTCTAATTAAAACTAAAATCTGTTATGGGAAATGATTCCTAATTAAAACTAAACTCATTTATAGGATTTCTAATTAAAACTTACAAATCCTTCTAGCGTTAGGATTTCTAAATAGTAAAGTACTAATTAAATTAAAAGTATCGATCTTAATAGGACGAAGAATCCAAATACAACAATGTAAATAAAAAAAATCCTACATGGTAACTTTTGAACCTTATTTGAAGGCCTTCTTGATCTCCAATCATCATGAAATAATAACCTCTTAAGAAACAGGGCCTGTGGAATCTTCTGTTAAAATTTCAGTTTGATTCAATGGTCGGATTAAAAGTTACGCTTGATTTACCAAATTGCGCCTTAGACTCTTATTAAACTCTTCAAAATCTAAAAATCTTAACCATTAATAAAATAATGCAATAAACATTATCATGCCATAAATATGGAAGAAACTTCCCCACATAAGTTTTGATTTGTTTTAAAAAGGATCTGAATAATGAAGCTGGTTGGGTTTTGGGCCTATCTACTAATTGGATGGAGGTCTCAATCAACTCTCTTTCTGCATTCTCTTCAAGAAGTTCCTGGCATATACCTCAGCATCTATTATTTTCCCTTATTTTCTGACCATGGCATTTTTTTTCTAGGGTCAAATGCTTACTTTGGTTGAGTACCTGATGCTGCTGTACCGTGCCTTGTTACCTACACCAGTCTGGTATCGCTTCTTTTTGAACAAAGAATATGGCAGCCTCTTTTCATCACTTATGACTGGGTTGTATCTAACTTTCAAACTCACATCTGTTGTTGAGAAGGTACAAGTTTCATGATTTTATTGTTTTTGTTTCCTGCTTCTGTTGCCTCCTTTTGCCTATATTTGGTTAAGAAAATATTGAGCAGGCTGAATGGCTTACCCCTCCTGAGCCTGCGTTATCATTTCTTCAATCACTCTCATTTTGGCTGGTAAATTGTAGGTACAATCCTTCTTTGCTGCCTTGAAGGCATTATCACGTAAAGAGGTGCACTATGGAGCATATGCAACATCAGAGCAGGTACTGTTGATTTCTCTTTTCTCTTAGATCAGGGCCCCTTTCGGAACATTAGCGTGTATCTAGGTGCAAATCTGCAATTATTTTGTTTCCTTCTTTTGGGGGTTTTAATAGGACCCAAAGATATAGTAAATAGTCCACGATCATTTATGTTTTGATGAAATAAAGAGCCCATGTTTATACCATGGCAAAAGGGAAAGGGAAAAAAGAAGCAGCAGAGAGAGCCATCAATAGAAAGTGCATTGATGGATCGGCTTAAGACAATGGTAAATAACTAAGAAAAGTCTTGCAATTTCAATATTACCATGGCAAAAGGGAAAGGGAAAAAAGAGCCCATGTTCAGCTCACTCTCTCTAGATTTCATTAGTGGTTCTTGAGGAGTACATGGGATAGTTTTCCTTGCATTTTAAGCCAACAATGCTGTAACGCAGGTCAATGCAGCAGGAGATCTGTGTGCCATATGCCAGGAAAAGATGCACACTCCTATAATACTTCGATGTAAACACATATTTTGCGAGGATTGTGTATCAGAATGGTCAGTGCATATGACCTAATACAACCAGCATTTCATTTTCTGTTTGTTGTTTGAACATATTTTGCTCTTGCTGGAATCAGTTAGCCAGCAGTAGTTAATTCATTTGTGTTTTATCTGAACTGAGAGTCGGTTTACAGGTTTGAGAGGGAAAGGACGTGCCCCTTGTGCAGGGCTTTGGTCAAATCTGCAGATCTCAGATCGTTCAGTGATGGCACAACTAGTTTATTATTCCAGATATTCTAGAAGTGTACTGTAGAAACCAGCGAGTTTTTCTGCTCGGGAGCTCCAAACACATTCTGAAAACTGCGTTTTCCTGATCATCATCTCATCCATACACGTATGTATATGTGACTGTATTTGGCTCTGGCTAGTTCAGTAGTTACTTACCCAAGAAAATCAAACCAAAGATTAGTGGAACTTGAATTGGCTGCCCGTTCTTTTGTTGTATCGGGAAGGGATGAATGTATCTAATGCCCTTTGAAGACACAGTTCCTCGAATGATTAACAATATATATAAATATTTATCATTTTCATTTGCTGTCAATGAAAGTTTTCTTTGTTGTTTTCTGAAAATTGTATATTCTTGTAATTCTCAAGGAATGGATGGATGCGTTTACTATTTGGAGAGCTTGGTATTCTTTCATGTCTGTAGAAGATGCCTTGCAGTTCTGGCAAAAATTGAATCCCTGCGTAACTGGAGCGTGCCGCCATGTCTAGATTTGTTGGAGGTGGTTGCCAAAAACATTACTTCATGAAGTAGTATTAGCAGGCAAGTTGTGGTTGGTGCAAAATGCAATCAGAAATTCTGAGGATAATATGAAAGCAAGGGTCAGTGGATGATTGGAAGGAAATTTCAATGCTTGGTTATAAGCAAGGCAATCTGTGAAGCTGTTTCAACATTGTCAAAACTAACTCCATTTTTTTAAAGATAAAGCGTGTAAAAGAAATTAAAATAACTCAATAAAAATATTAAATTATCAAATTTATTTTTTAATAAATAAATATATCAACCCTTGTTAATTTTATAAACTCATCACCCGATTTATTAGATCTGATTCATCCGAAGTATCTTATTTGGAAAAATTATGAAATCCAATTTCTAAGAAATAATTTCATTACATAAAAAAATTATAAAAATAGTGATTAAGAGAATGAGAATTAAAATTTAAATACAAAATAAATCTTATATTGGATGAAAGAGTGAAATTAAAAGAAAAATCGATTTAGCAAAAGGACCAAAATAAAAATAAAAAGAATGAGGATCGAAATTGACATAAGAGATAAAAATAAATTTTTGGTTGAAGGGTGAAATGGAAAAGAAAAATCATTTTAACAAAAGAAGAAAATAAAAAGAATAGGACCAAATTGATAAAAATAATATACAAAAAATCTAAAATTCAAAGAGCGGTAAACCGTAATTTTTTGAGGAGGAGAACAAAGAGAGTCAACTCGAGACTAATCAAATAACCAATAACAACACATGTTGTTTTAAATAGAAAAGAATATGATGAACACTTCCAAATTCTAATGACATGGTGAATTGATATTTTTAGACATTGGAAGACTCCATATGCGTTGTTTAAAGAGCACAAATATCTCCCACTTGACTCTAGACACCCCACACACATTTATCTTTTTTTTTTTTAATTTTTTTTAAGCCAAATATCAAGTTTCCTCTAAGATGACTTAAAAATTATTGAAAATATATTATGAAAACAATAATTGTTTATTTTTTATATTTAGTCAAATAATAACTTTTCTCTTAACTGACATTATAATGATGAAAAATGTATTTTTAAACAAGAAGAGAAAAGACTTATATGTTCTCAATCAATTTGATAATGGAAAAATGGGTCATGTGAAAACTTCAATATCCTTGGAAGTCAATGTACTAGGTTCAGTTATGCATCGAACCCAATCACAATAGGTTTTAAAAGATGTCAAATCCATCACCTTTAGGTTTGTAAAGATTCCAAACCTAATATATATATAGTTAATACAATTTTAAGCCTATGTTAGGTTACACCGATTTGTTTATTTGTTATCATATCTTTTAACATTTCATGTTAAAAATAAATAATGATCATCCCTTTAAATCCTTAAATGTACAAAAATCTTTATAGGGCCTATCATATTTCTATTAATATTATTAATATCGTGTAAGAGATATTTATTTTTATTAATGTTATCAAGAGAAAATTATGCTTCAACTCCTCCATTCAAGTAACATGATAAAATTTAGAGGTTACTAGTTAATTGCCCGCACTACGTTGCGGGCGGAGCAAACAATTTTTATAATTGTTGAAATTAAAATATAATATTTATGCATGTAAAGTTTGATATAATGAAACAAATAAAAATATTTTGTCATAACAACAGTAACATCGAAGTGTTAACTTCTAAAATTATCATCACTATTACTGTCAAAACAATAACATTTATTAAACTACCTCGAGAAAAAAAAAAGTAAGTAAGAACAAAATCCCAAATTATTATAAAATTATCATCACTATTACTGTCAAAACAATAACAATCATTAAACTACCTCGAGAAAAAAAAAAGTAAGTAAGAACAAAATCCCAAATTATTATAAAATTATCATCGCTATTACTGTCAAAACAATAACAATCATTAAACTACCTCGAGAAAAAAAAAAGTAAGTAAGAACAAAATCTCAAATTATTATAAAATTATCATCGCTATTACTGTCAAAACAATAACAATCATTAAACTACTTCGAGAAAAAAAAAGTATGTAAGAACAAAATCTCAAATTATTATTATTATTCTTAATGTTAATATTATTATTGCGTTAATAACAAAAGAAAAAACAAAATTAAATCAAAGACTAAAAGAAGTCTAAAAACATTAACAAAAGAGCAAATAAAAAAATAAAATAAATGATAAAACAAAAATAAAAATTATTACCTGA
The DNA here is from genome assembly GCA_964035475.1 of Salix caprea. Classification (NCBI taxonomy): domain Eukaryota; kingdom Viridiplantae; phylum Streptophyta; class Magnoliopsida; order Malpighiales; family Salicaceae; genus Salix; species Salix caprea. Next base: position 6,722,527 of record OZ037751.1, read on the forward strand.
AAAAAAATCATTTTACTTGAAAATTTAAAAAATGACCGCCCAACGTTGCGGGTTGAGCAAATAATTTTTACGATTATTGGGATTAAAGAAATTAATAGGATTTGTTGGTCTAAAATTAAAATATAATATCTATATATACAAAATATAATATAATAAAATAAATTACCACGCTCTATTATAAAAATAGCAAAATCGAAGTTTTAACATCTAAAATTATCATTGCTATTACTGCCAAAACAATTAAAATTATCAAATTATCATGAGAGAAAAAACACTCAAAAACATTAACAAAAGAGTAAGCAAGAAAAATAATTAATTTATTATTATTATTATTATTATTATTATTATTGTTGTGTTAATAGTGAATAAAAAACCAGAAATAAATGAAAGACAAAAAAAATCCCAATAACTTTAACAAAAGAGCTAACAAAAAAATAAAATCAAAATTAATCTAACTTGAAAATATAAAAAAAACCAATAAAAAGCTAAAAGAAAGAGCAAATTAAAAAATATAATAGATGATAAAACAAAAATTAAAATTATTAGCTAGAAAAAATCATTTAATTTGAAAATTTACAAAAAATATATGTTCTACATTGCGGGCTGAGCAAACAATTTTTATAGGATTTGTTGGATCAAAATTAAAATATAATATTTATATATGCAAAATTTAATATAATAAAATAGTTCAACATACCCTACTATAACAATAGCAAAATCAAAGTCTGAAAATCTAAAATTATCATTGCTCTTACTATTAAAACATTAAAAATTATCAAATTATCCTGAAAAAAAAAAGCACTCAAAAACATTAACAAAAGAGTAAGTAAAAGAAACAATTAAATTATTATTATTATTATTATTATTATTATTATTATTATTATTATTATTATTATTATTATTATTATTATTATTATGTTAATAATGAAAGAAACAAAAATAAATGAAAGACTAAAAAAATGCTAGAAACTTTAAAAAAAGATAAAATAAAGAAATAAAATAAAAATAAAAATTATCATTGCTATTACTACCAAAACAATAAAAATTATCAAATTATCCGAAGAAAAAAAACTAAAAAACATTATCAAAAGAGTAAGTAAGAAAAACAATTAAATTATTATTATTATTATTATTATTATTATTATTATTATTATTATTATTATTATTATTATTATGTTAAACACTCTTATATATACATGGACAAAAGTAGGGGTTATTTTAGAAATTTTAAAAAATAAAAGTATAAGGGCTGAAATGAAAATCAAATATAAAGGAATTAAAATAAAAAATTAAAAGTTTAAGGGCTGAAATGAAAATCACATTTATTAACATTTTCAATTAAAGGACAAATTTGCAAAAAATGAAACTTATGTACCAAATATATTAAGTTTTTTCAACCCAATCCGGAAATTAAAAGGAGGATCGAAATGAAACATTAACATTTAATTAATTGCAATTGAAGGACCCAATCGAACAAAATCAAAACTTATATAACAGAAATCAGGACCATAGACACAATTAAAAATAAAGGGACCGAAGTGAAAAGCTACCAAAACCGGGGGACTCTTCTGCACTTTTACGTGCAGGAGAGAGACAAACGGTGAAACCGGCTTTAACCGGCCACCATCGCGTCCACGGGCACCTTGTGAGAAAAAAACGCCGTACCGGGAGGAAGACCAAGCGGAGACGCACCGTAAGAGACGCCGGTAGGACATTTCCGGCCATAATATAAGCCTTCACGCGCCACCTTAAAGGGGTGTGATGCAGAATATTGTCGCTCGCGTGGACCGCACGCGCCGACAGTATTTCAATAAATAAATAAATAATAATGCCAATTACCGGTATACCTCTGTGCTAAATTAATCAATTTTGTCTTATTAGGGGCTATATCCGTATTTAGCCATTTTAAAAAATATTAAAAAAAAAGATTGTGGCGGACCGGACCAAACCAGACTGGTCCGTACACGCGCAATTACATCCGTGACCCTCAGCCGGAACCGTTTTTTTCCTATTAGTCGGGGCAAAACCGTTAAAACATTGTTCACATCAGGAAAAAACAAAAAAAAAGGGTGGACGAACTCGCGCTACGCAAGGACGAAAAATATCCACTCTACACTGCAACTGAGTCTTACGCTACAGTAACGGACTAATGTCTTTTAATTTATAGGATAATGAGCACTCACCCATTATCCAATGCAACTCAAGGTCCAAAAATTTAGAGCAAAAGATGGAATAAACCTTGCGGCAGAATAATCAAAGAGCATAGCTAAAATATGTGAAAAAGGGAAAAAAAAAAAGAAAAAAAAAAAGGAGAGCACCCGACCGAGAGCATACAGCCGAGAGCACCTGAAAATTAAAATTTGAAAATGGCATAGCAGCCGAGAGCATCCAGGTGGGTGAAATGGAAAAAGAAAAAAAAAAAAAGAAAATGGACACAGCCGAGAGCAGCAAGTTGGGTAAAATAAAAAAGAAAAACAAAAAACAAATTGGAAGCCGAGAGGAGCAAATTGTGTTGAAAATGGCATAACAGCCGAGAGCATCCAGTTGTGTGAAATGGATAAGAAAAAAAAGAAAAAGAAAATGGACACACAGCCTAGAGCAGCAAGTTGGGTAAAATGAAAAAGAAAAAAAAACAAATTGCGCACACAGCCGAGAGGAGCAAATTGTGTGAAATGAAAAAGACAAAAAAAATATTAAACAAACTAAACACGTGGAATGGCAGAACAAAAAAGCAAATAAATTTGAAATAAACGGGAGACGTGGCACAACACTCACTGCATGACAAAAACTAAACACAACCTGTAACCGAAACACTCACAAACCCAACTGACCCGTAAAAGAAACCAACCCAAATAACTATTACAATCCACAGTAAAAGCACTCACATTATACAGTAACTGGCTGAGCTCTTTTAGAGTCTGTTTGGTATTGCGGTTGCTGTTGTGGTTGAGGTTGAAAAAAAGCAGTTTAAAAAAAAGCGCTTTTTCTGCGGTTCAAAATAAGCAGTGAGTGTTTGGTTAAAACAGTGGTTAAGTCTGAGATTGAAAAAAAGCAGTTTTGTGTGTTTGGTTATCAAGTTTTGCATGTAGCTTTTTACATATACACACATATTTTTGGAACTCTCTCTGTATATATATTTTGTATTAATAATAATAAAATTGATAATTTCTTATCTACAAATATTGAGGTTAATATTAACTTATTCCCTGAATTTTATTAGGAATAATTAATCAATTATTATAGAATGTAAGATAATTATTATTTATAGTTTCTAAATTAACTTGCATGACAGGAGACTCCATCATTTCCACCAAAACGAGTCCATTGCATCAGGGATAATCAATTATATGTAAAATCATCAAGTTTTTTTTGTTTTGATTTTTTCACCAGCTTCCTGTGTATCTAGCAATTACTTTCAACTACGATCTTGCAGGTCCACCTCCTATTTGCTATCAATACACAGATGCAATATCATCCAAAATTCATTGACGAACGGACAACCCCATGCAACACGAGATCATGTTCAAAATTGCACATTAATTCCTCTAATTCATCACAAACCCATAACATCACAGTGTTCACAAAGATGTCAGAACAGACATCAAAGCTCCTTACATGACCTCGGTTGGGTGGTGCTCCGATCTTGTTGCCCTGAAAGAGTTACCGAAGCAGTCACGATCTGTTGCAGACTCGGGGAGGACGACGATGATGGAAGGTCGTCGCAGCTGTGAGGGAGACAGAGGAGCAGAGGGTGAGGCTGAGCAGCTGTGAAGGAGAAAGGGGGACAGCTCAATCGGGTCTGCAATTTTGGGAGCAGATGGGTCTTGACGATAGTGAGAAGTGAGCAGATGTGGAGCAGAGGGGAGCTGGGAGATGGGTTTGCAGGGGAGAAGAGGGGACGCTGAGGGATTTGGGTACTGTCGAGTTTGCAAGGGAGATGGGTTTGCAATGGGTTCGCTAGTCTGAAAAAAAAAAGAAAACACAGAAGTCAAATTGTCGAGTTTGCAAGGTTTTGGGAAGATGGGTCTTGCTGGTCTGAAAAAAGATGAAAAAAAGAGAAGTGAAATTGTTGAGTTTGCAAGGGAGATGGGTTGCAATTTGCTGGTCTGAAAAAAGATGACAAAAGTCGATGTGGTTGTGGTTGGTGTTGGTGAAATGAAACAAAAGTTGCAAAAAAAGCTATTTCGACCTACTGCACACAAAACCCTGGGTTGAAAAGCGAAAATGGTGGGCCACAGTTCCTGTTCACGTGGTTTACTCCCGCTTTTCTATGTTACCAAACAGGCATCACATAGCTTTTTTTAAAACGTGGTTTGTACCACAAAACCAAACGGGCACTTAGTATATAGGATAATATCATATTTTCTCGATTCTCTATGATACTTTTATTTTTACTTAAAGTTGATTATCCATAACTAAAACAAACACCATTGTTCTAAACAATTTAAAACTCATTCTCTTATTTATTATAATTTCTTATTGGCAATCACTAACTTTATCACATGAGGGCATCTAAGTGCCACATTTTTTTTTGTTTTTGTTTTGGTGGTGTTAGTTTTCTATCACCAATCATCAACTTCTTAAACTAAGAAAAAGGAAACATTAAATGAACATATAATCATCCTTTATCCAAGCACTCAAAAAAAAAAAAAAATATCTTTATTTTTTAACATATAAAATTTTGGAACTCTATAGAGCATACATGAGACCAGCTCACATGTTTTAAACAATCTAATGGCAATCAACAAAGATTTTTCGAGGAAGAAGTAGTGTTTTTTTTAAGAACAACAATGAAGGACTCAGATGACCAAAACGTCGACGCAGACTTCACATATGGAATGGATAATGGAATACGCACCAGGGACTGGAGTAGAAGCAGACTCAGCTAGCTGGTAAACACCATCTTTAATGGTGCTGGAAAGAAAGATAACCTTGGAAATCGACATAACATGAATGACACGCAAAGTGCGAGACGAGGACGACAGACGGAGCAAGATGATTCCAGCTATCACAAAGCTGACATCGTGCACGAGGACAGGGCACAAAATGATTCCTGACCTGCCGAGAGCCATTAGCAGATGAGGACCCTGTGATGTACAGAAACCACTTAATTTAAATACTTGATAGATCAAACAATTTGCTAGTTTCAAATTTGTTATCTGGAAAAGGAAAATCGGACTTTATTTGACAAAAAAATATACGCAATTGCATAAACAATTAAATACATAAAACAATAAAGAATGTTTGCCAGGAACCCCCTCCCAAAAACCTTGGCTTTATCAAACACAACCAAGAAATGAACCATGAGAAACCCCATCCGAGTCAAAACTACTGAAGAATGTCAGAGATGAACAGGACTACTTATTTACGCCAGACGATACTGATGGTGTTTTTGCTTCCTCCTCCTCATGTACTGCAGATTTTGGAGCACATTCTTCTTCTTCTTCTTCTTCCTTGTTTGAAGGGATCCGCTTTGCCTCTTCTTCTTCCTCGAGTTCAGGGATACCAACACTTGTGGGTGCATCGCTTCCTGCATCTTCTGCTTGTTCTTCCTCGAGTATCGGTATACCTGCATTTGGCGGGACATCACTTTCTGAAACCTGCTGTGTTTCTTGTTGGAGGTCAGGGACAGGATAGATTTCCTTTTCCAACAGTGAACTCAATGTGGTGTCAGAAGGTGAGGTGGGCGAAGGTGGAGAAACAGAAAGCATCTTCGTGAAGGGATAAACTTCGGTGACTTCTTCACTGCCTTAGTCCAAATAAACAACATCCTGCATTGTGAGCTGGTGGTATTCAACAATTTCTCTCAGAAAGCGCTTCTCGCGAGCATACACAGAATTCTCATGTGCTAGACGAGATTTCTCAGCCAAAAGTGTCTCCAATTGAAGTCGGATCTGCCATGGCAAATATGTAAATGAAATAGTGATCAGTAGACTATCACAATTGCCTCCTCCAGTTTAAAACAGCTAAAAAAGACAGATTCTAAAAAGCATCTTTCAGAAACAGAAGAAGCTAGCGGAAAACAACACGAAGAGAGCATGGATTACAAGATTAGGTCGAGCAGCATGCATTGGCCCTACACTGAGAACTTTATGAGATAAATGAAGTACAAGAGTGCATTACCAGATCATCATCTTCAACATTGCTGCCCTTTTCACGGCTCTCCCGAAGCATTTTATTCTCTTCTTCCAGCTGTGAACATCTTTGTTTAGCGAAGGCCAGGTCTGCTTTAAGCGTTTTTAGTTCCCGGAGAAGTAGTTTTGCTTTGGCAGCAGTAGCCATGGCAACCTGTGAACAAAAGGCTAATCATGCATTTCACCAGCTAGGAGATTGAAACAAGGCTCACGACTGTCTTTTGCTGAAGCTAATAATCTGGAATGAATACTGATGGTGCGATTCCTATCCTGTTCTTAACATGATGTAATTATTCTGAAACTGCTGCTAGCCGAGTCAGTTCACAACCACGATTACAGAAAGCCTTACTTTGTTCAAGCCACAGGCTAAAATCTAAGTCATCAAATGGGAACTTTTAGTGACAATATTTAGTGAAATGCTGCTTAGAAGCATTAAATTGGTTAGTTGAGAACTTAAATCTTATTCGACTTCCAAATTAATGCTTTTGATAATTTTCCACATGAACCAGTGACCCACAAATACAAAGTTCCACCTTACGTCGCGAGATGCCTTCAGTTGATTTTCATAATCTAAAATAACTTGAGTCCACTTGGGTTAAATTTTAAAACATGTGTTTCGAGTTATAAAATTAAGATAATCTTATAGAATACAAATCAAAATAAATCATGAAATCTAATTTAAAATCAACTCAATGATGAAAGATAAGAATATTAATTAATAATAATAAAACACACGAGTCATTAGGTTAACATTTTAAATTTACAACTTGAGTAATAAAATCTAGATAATCTCATAAAAAAATCAAAATAAATTATAAATACTAATTTTTAATTAATCAAATATTAAAGGATAAATTTAAAAAAAATTAAAAAATTAAATAAAAACTCAAGCCAATCGAGTTAACTTGTAAAATCTATAATACAAATTATAAAATTAAGTTAACAGCATAAATAAATTATAAAATTTAATTTTTAATAAAATAAATGTTAAAATATAAAATTATGTAAAAAAATTAAAAAAGGAAAATAAATAGTATTTTATTAGCCGTCCCCTTTCGTTTATACTAAGTGAGTGTTGTAAGTTCCGTTCCGTTCCGGCCGGAACGCCCCGTTCCAGAAGCAAATTCGGAACAAAACGGCGACGTTTTTGTTCTGGTTAAAATTCCGGTCAGTACCGGTAAATCCGGCCGAATTCCGGCCAGAACGCCCCTGTTCCGTACCGGGCGTTCCGTTCCGGGTCAAGCCAAAACGACGTCGTTTGGAACAGAATGCAAGTAGTGAATATAAATAGTTGCCGAGTTTTGCATCTTCTTCATCAAATTAAAGCTCTAGCAATATATAGCAAATAAACCAGCCTCCATTGTCGTGGAGGAAAGATAATATCATGGCAAGCCTTTCTGTTCTAAGCTACGCAATCTTTTTGTTCCTGGGTATATACTGCACACAATGTCGTTTTGGCTCTGCGGCTTGGCAACAAGCCCATGCAACTTTCTATGGGGGAAGTGATGCTTCTGGTACAATGGGTAAGAAAAAAAAAGGAGAAGAGGATGAAAAGGAAGAGAGTAAAGGAGAAGAGGAAGAGGAGGAAGAAAAGAAAATGGAGAAGAGGAGATGAGGGTGGGCGGCGGCAGCATGGGAGAAGAAAATGGAGATGAGGAGATTAGGGTTATGTTAGTGGCTTTTGCCTTTTATACTTAGTTATTATAATAATAATAATAATAATAATAAAAAAAGAAGATAGGTTTCTACATTGTACATTCTACTTTCTACGGGGGGGGTTATATAAATTAATAATAATAATAATAATAATAATAAAAAAGTAGGTTTATGGGGGTTTATAATAATAATAAAAATAATAATAATAATTAGCATAAAAAATAGTTAGCATAAAAAATATTTTTTAAAAAATCCTATTAATTTAAGATAATAAATAACATTAATTAATTTAAATTTCACATTAACAAAATATTTATTTTTAGTTTGTTAATTTTTATCTAATGAAATTCTATGGACATAATTGTTTTGTAATGTATTTTTTAATTATTTTGAATCATGCATGAACCTTAATATTTTATTTTTTTCATATATATAATTAAATAAATATAAACAGTAACCGGTATCCGGAACGGCACCGAAACCGGAACGTTCCGTTCCAAACAAAAAACCGGAACTGTACCCGGAACGGATTTTACAACATTAAATTACTAACAACAATAATTCCTTTGTCGTATTTGCCCCTCTCCACTCTCTCCCTCTCTGTCTCCTCTCTGTGTATGCATCATCATCAACATAGAGAGAGGAAAAGAGAAGGGAGGAAGAGGAAGAATAAACACCTACTTTTTATATATATATACAGACACAATTTTGTTCCAGATAAATAGCTAATCTTTTTGATTGAATAAAGAAGAAGAAGAAAGCTCCGGTTGATTTTGATCGATTCTTCCTTCGATGGCGATACAATAGTCAAATTACGACGCTTTCTTTCTCGTTGACTTTTTCATTCTCTCTTCGTTGATTGACCTCCCTTCAACCCCCAAATTCATTAGGGTCAGGGCTTCTCGAATGCCACCTCGAATTTCATATCTTCCTCATTTCTATCTCCCTTTTCTCTTCCTCGACGGAGTTTCGCTTTCGCAGGTAGTGTTATTCCCTTGTCCTCTTCTCTACAATTTCGAATAATTTTTGTTTTTAATGTTTTAATTTGACAGGGTGATAATAATATAAAATATATGTGATGGTTAGGGCTAGGGTATCATCTACTGCTGATACGATAATGGAAGGATCAGGGAATATTTTTGATCTGTACAGAGGCAGAGGTGGAGGAAATAGTAGTAGCAGTAACAATTCTTCACCTTCGTCGAGGAGATATGGAATGTTATCAGCTTCTAGTATTCTTCGAGCACCCATTTCTGTTTTATTAGAGTATTCTGGTCTGTTAAGAACTACTCGTTCAACTCACCAAGAAATAGAGTCTTTGATTCCTGGCGGAGGACTTGGTTCTACTAGACTTGATGATTCGTCGCCTGCGGTGGTCTCTAATAATGGGGAGGTTGCGATTAGGATAATTGGGTCGGGGGAGCATGAACATGAAAGGGATGGTTCTGGTGGATTGGTTGTGGGGCAAGTTGGTGGAGGGCAGAATGAGGTTTTGGGACAGCAGCAAACGATGAGTGCAGATGTTCTTCAGGGTGATGTGAGAAGTGATCATGGAGGAGGATATGCCACTGGTGGTGCTGGCAGTAATCAGAGTTCGAGTGTGGGTGGGGATGGGGAAGCTGCTGATGGGGCTGGGGGTAATGGGAGGGATTCAACTAACCAGAGATATGATATTCAGCAAGCTGCTAGGTGGATCGAGCAACTGCTTCCTTTTTCTTTGCTTCTACTGGTTGTCTTCATTCGCCAGCATTTGCAAGGTATCGTTTGTTTATTGCTTTATTATCTTAAAATCAGTGGTTTGGCCTTTTTTTATTTCTAGAGTGGAGTTCAATAATGTAAAAAAGAGGACTGGACACATGAAGCATGTGGTGTAACCATATTTTGGATAAGTAATTCCTACCAGCTATGTTCTTGGCAAAACTGCTAGCGAATAGATATTTTTTTGATGTACTGGAATGGGATGAATATTAGTATATGGTTATTTTGGAGGGATGAGTAGCTTGCAAATGGTTTTTTGGTCAATCAGCATGTGTTTGAGCGAGTTTTTATGAAGCAAATAAAAAAATAGCACTGGTGGTTTTCTGGAGGTTATTTATTTTGTTTTGCTTGCCATTGCTGCATGGGTGTTGCTAACTACTCTTTTCATTGCATTACTTTGATTACGACTCAACTCTTTTCCACTGAGTTCCTCCTCGTTACTCTCTCATGTCCTTCTCTTGTAATTTATGATGAATCTTCTAATTAGAGAAGAACATTTCTATTGCACTGACCTGTCAGTATGTTGCTCTTCAGAGTGATCCATTATCCATAAACAAAATAACCTCGTTTTTCATCCTTGTCATCACTGCTCTTCATAAAACAGTTTCACACACTCTCATCAGATGTTGACATCTAAACTTGCATATTTGTGAATCTTGCTGTAAGGTCATATAGATTCATTTGGATTACCAATTTGTATATTCTTTTCTTTTCATCTCAAATTTCTTTCACCAATTGGCCCTGGTCCTTTGTATGCTGAATTGGCTTTTTGTTGTATTGAGGTGATGATTGGATTAGGTAGTTGATCCTATCCATTACCTTTACCAAATGAAGAATTATAGGAAGTCGTTGTGAGAGGAGAGGATGGGAGAAAGGAAGAAAAACTTAAATACAGAGACTAGTAGTGGGAAGAAGAAAATCAAATAATACTAAAATATGGTTGAAAGAGAGAGATCTTAAGAATTCACCTTTTTAATAGCAGCTTTAGATTTATCATTCCATGGAGCTGGATTAGATTACATTTCTATGATATTGGGTGAATTCTTCTTTTGTTGATATTGTGGTATTTTCAACATGAACAGTTTTGGATTCCCTAAAATCTCTTCCAAATTGTGGTTACTGAACACGTGAAGCATGTAGGGGGGACCATATTTTGTTTTAGTGATTCAAATTGGAAGCATGATATGTTCTTGTCTACAGTTGTCAGTGAATAGATAATTTATTTAGGCTGCATACTTTCATCAGAGATGGAATGTAAATTAATCAGGGATTTTTTGTTGGAATGGTCAGCTTTACCATTTGCCTAGGTATTTAGTTTTTCATTAACATTATTTTTAGAAAGTTCTTTGAAACAAAGAACAAAAGGGCCGGGATGGTATCTAGGAAGCAAAGAGCTGCATCAATGTTGCAAACCACATTTTTTGTTTCAATCTAATTACATCTCAGCTGAATAAATCTCAGTCCTCTTCAACTGAACTCTTTGCTTTCTCGTGTCTCTTGCTTCTCAGGCATCAAGACTGAAGATTTTAACTAGAGAAGATTAGAATAATTCAATGTCCATTTATAGAATAAGCATCATTTCAGTTCTTGTCACCCTTGATATTCTAACAACAGCCTCACCCTCATTTTGTGTGTAAATGCATGTGAATATTGGTCCTTTTTTTTTTAAAAAAAAAAACTATGCTCTATTCCTTTCATCTTGAATGTCACCGCCCATTTTTCTTCAATTGTTCATTGTACTTATAGGGCGGATTGGTGCTTATTTGTTTTAAGATCCTCTAGATTAGGTAAATGATCTGACTCCAGAACTTTTGTTAACCAAACAAAGAATTATAGAAAGTAAGAGCAAGAGGAGAGGGATTGAAAATTAAGAGGACATGACACAGAACCAGGGATTTAACATAAGAGGAAGATAATCCAACACTTCAAACCATGGTTGAATTCAGAGTGTTCTCGAGAAATGAACGCTCTTGAAGTAAGCTTTTCCACCACAAGATGAAAATCTGTCTATTACCTGTACATTGCCCGATTCAATAATAAGTTTAAACTGGAAGCAAGATATTTTTTATGATTTCTTATGGTAGAAAAAGGAAAATAAAACTTTCATTCACAAAAGACAAAAAAGAAAGAATATGGATTGCTGCTCACTAATCACATCACTAGTTGCTTGTCTCTTGGCTTTTTCTTAGAGGAAAAAATTCTTACAGAATTCGGAGCATGTTGAATTCTTGTCTTTTTTCCATAAGTTTTTATTTCTTTTTTGTAATTTTTATAATTTTTGTGACATTGCTCTATATACAAGGACTTGCAGGTTTCTTTGTTACAATTTGGATTGCTGTTGTCATGTTCAAGTCTAATGATATTCTACGAAAACAAACAGCCCTGAAGGTACTTAATTCTTACTGAATGTTTTATGAGTTTTTCTATAGGGACGTGTGCTTAGTGAGAATTTGTGCATCTCTTAGTTGGACTAGATTACGAGTTTTGAGCTTAGCAACTGTTGGTCTCTGCAGGGAGAGAGGAAAATCTCTATGCTTGTTGCCATCTCTCTTGCTTTCACAATTCATGTGGTTGGTGTTTACTGGTGGTATCAAAACGATGATCTTCTGTACCCATTAATCATGCTTCCTCCCAAATCTATACCTCCTTTCTGGCATGCTATTTTCATCATCATGGTGAATGGTAAGCTACTGTCTATAAGTTATTAACATATTTCTCTACTTCTGATTGACTAAAGATGCACTTTATGCTGTAATGTTGTAAAAAGTATAGCCTAAAAACTTAGTGATGGCACTTTATCTCATACCTCATGCGTTTGTTAAATTTTGCACGGAATATGTATAAAAACACCTACATGCAGAGGACCTCTCTCAGCTCCTAGGAATATCAATTATTTCTTATGACTTCCTCAAAAGTTTTCCCTTAATTAAGTGCAGTTTCCTATTGTGTTCTCATACGTGGATGGAATGTTTTGAACCCCTCTAAGCTGTGTGCTATTATTTTCTGCTTTTTAGAGGGTTCTTATTGTTTTTCTTTTCCAGATACTTTGGTCCGGCAGGCAGCAATGGTATTAAAATGTATTCTGTTAATTTACTACAAGAACAGTAGAGGCCGAAATTATCGTAAACAGGTGAGATATCATATAATGTATAGTTCTGTTTGGGTTTTTGACATGGTGGATAGCATGGATAGTAGCTAGGGTTCTCAAACCCTAAGGTTATAGACCTAAGCTTTAAAAATTTAGAGAAAACTTAATAGTATTATAACTCACTAGTATTTTATTAAATTCTGAATGATAGTCTTCTTCTCAAAATAAACTAGACGCCTCAATTTATATTATCTCTAAAATCCTTTATGGGAAATGATTTCTAATTAAAACTAAAATCTGTTATGGGAAATGATTCCTAATTAAAACTAAACTCATTTATAGGAAAGATTTCTAATTAAAACTTACAAATCCTTCTAGCATTAGGATTTCTAAATAGTAAAGTACTAATTAAATTAAAAGTATCGATCTAAATAGGACAAAGAATCCAAATACAACAATGTAAATAAAAGCAATCCTACATGGTAACTTTCGAACCTTATTTGAAGGCCTTCTTGATCTCCAATCATCATGAAATAATAACCTCTTAAGAAACAGGGCCTTTAGAATCTTCTGTTAAAATTTCAGTTTGATCCAATGGTCAGATTAAAAGTTACGCTTGATTTACCAAATTGCGTCTTAGACTCTTATTAAACTCTTCAAAATCTTAACCATTAATAAAATAATGCAATAAACATTATTATGCCATAAATATGGAAGAAACTTCCCCATGTAAGTTTTGATTTGTTTTAAAAAGGATCTGAATAATGAATCTGGTTGGGGTTTGGCCTATCTACTAATTGGATGGGGGTCTCAATCAACTTTCTTTCTGCATTCTCTTCAAGAAGTTCCTGGCATATACCTCAGCATTTATTATTTTCCCTTATTTTCTGACCATGGTATTTTTTTTATCTAGGGTCAAATGCTTACTTTGATCGAGTACCTGATGCTGCTGTACCGTGCCTTGTTACCTACACCAGTCTGGTATCGTTTCTTTTTGAACAAAGAATATGGCAGCCTCTTTTCATCACTTATGACTGGGTTCTTTTCATCACTTATGACTGGGTCGTGTCTAACTTTCAAACTCACATCTGTTGTTGAGAAGGTACATGTTTCATAATTTTATTGTTTCTGTTTCCTGCATCTGTTGCCTCCTTTTGCCTACATTTGGTTAGGAAAATATTGAGCAGGCTGAATGGCTTACCCCTCCTTAGCCTGTGTTATCATTTCTTCAATCACTCTCATTTTGGTTGGTAAACTGTAGGTACAATCCTTCTTTGCTGCCTTGAAGGCATTATCACGTAATGAGGTGCACTATGGAGCATATGCAACATCAGAGCAGGTACTGTTGATTTCTCTTTTCTCGTAGACCAGGGCCCCTTTCGGAACATTAGCGTGTATCTAGGTGCAAATCTGCAATTATCTTGTTTCCTTCTTTGGGGGGTTTTAATAGGACCCAAAGATATAGTAAATAGTCCACGATCATTTATGTTTTGATGAAATAAAGAGCCCATGTTTATACCATGGCAAAAGGGAAAGGGAAAAAAGAAGCAGCAGAGAGAGCCATCAATAGAAAGTGCATTGATGGATCGGCCTAAGACAATGGTATATAACTAAGAAAAGTCTTGCAATTTCAATATTACCATTAATAAAAATCCACATCATCAATACTCCACCCCTCTTCATTTTAATGATACTCACTCTCCCTCTACTCTCTTTTATTTGATCTTTTATAGTGATATTGTACACTTTTTGTGCATACGTGAGTCGCATTTACTAATTGTTTAATTAAAGCCAAGAACATGAAATATATAATTATTCTCTTTCACCCAAAACCTAAGATAGCTCAATTTTATGTCCCACATATTATTTTCTTGTTATTATGCTTTTTCGTAAAATTATTTTGGGATTTACAGGCTTTCCTTTCTTGCACATAATTATAATTCTATTTTAAAAAGGCCTGGTAGATGTCTTATTATTATTATTATTATTATTATTATTATTTAGTTTCTGAGCTCTGCCACTGCATGTAGAGGAAGAGTAAGCTGAAAACAGGAGCTTTCTCACTTTTCCTAGCTGTTTGATTGCAAATAGTTGGAGCCTTTTTATACAATAACAAACCTACTTTATGATCCAATGATAGCTTTGAGATGAATAATCCCATCTCTTGTGTTTCATCATTTCCTCTGATTAATACAATGGATTTATGATTATTTTGTGGCATTAACAAAATAATTGCTCTTTAACTTACTGTTTACACATTTTTTAATCTTTCATATTCCTTCTTTTCTTGTACATGCAATGAGATGTCATATAGAAAATTGCTCAAAGTGTTGGTCTCTGACTGACTGTGTGCGGAAACTTTGACATGTTCAGCTCACTCTCTCTAGATTTCATTAGTGGTTCTTGAGAAGTACATGGGATAGTTTTCCATGCATTTTAAGCCAACAATGCTGTAACGCAGGTCAATGCAGGAGATCTGTGTGCCATATGCCAGGAAAAGATGCACACTCCTATAATACTTCGATGTAAACACATATTTTGCGAGGATTGTGTATCAGAATGGTCAGTGCATATGACCTAATACAACCAGCATTTCATTTTCTGTTTGTTGTTTGAACATATTTTGCTCTTGCTGGAATCAGTTAGCCAGCAGTAGTTAATTCATTTGTGTTTTATCTGAACTGAGAGTCGGTTTACAGGTTTGAGAGGGAAAGGACGTGCCCCTTGTGCAGGGCTTTGGTCAAATCTGCAGATCTCAGATCGTTCAGTGATGGCACAACTAGTTTATTATTCCAGATATTCTAGAAGTGTACTGTAGAAACCAGCGAGTTTTTCTGCTCGGGAGCTTCAAACACATTCTGAAAACTGCGTTTTCCTGATCATCATCTCATCCATACACGTATATGTGACCAAACTTGTGAATCCCGTTCCGTTCCGGCCGGAACGGCCCGTTCCACTTCAAAATCCGGGACAAAACGGCGACGTTTTTGTCCCGGTAAAAATCCCGGCCCGATCCGGCAATTCCGGCCGGAATGCCTCGGTTCGGTACCGGACGTGCCGTTCCGGGTTCATCAAAACAGCGTCGTTTCATGCCCCCTTACAAAACACACTGAGACAGCCCCCGGTTCCACAATTTCCAAATCAATTTCGTTTCTTAAACCTCAATTCATCCGTAATCCCTCAAAAATCAACCCAAATCTTAACTCAAATCTCAAGTTTTCGAACCCTAATCTGTAATCCCTCACCTGAAAAACTCACTTTCTTCCACATCGAACCTGTTCTTCCACACGGCTGCAGCAGCACCAAATCTTCATTTCTTCCCCAAATTTCAATTCATCGGTTCTTCATTTCTTCCCCAAATCTTCTCACGGCAGCTATGAAAGTGGATGCTTTTTGGGAATTTTCGTGTTCTTGTTGGAGTTCAGCTTCGTGTTCTTTGGCGTCTAAAGCCCACGCACCGGGTTTGCTCCAGGGAGAAGACATTGTTGCCGCCATGGTGAAGCTGATGTTTTCTCTATGGTTGTTTTTGTCTGGGAAGGTTTTGGTTTTGAGGCTGTAAAGAACTAAAGATTGCGTACGTTGGCAGCCAAAAGGAGAATATAGGTGGGTGGGTTTGATCGGACGGTGGATAATGGGTGTTGGAGATTCTTTGAGTATTTGACGGTAAGGATTAGTTCTTATTTCAGAATTATATTTACATGTGTTTTTAGCATTATGAAATTGGGGCTGTATACTGTGAAGATATACTGTGAAGATATACTGCCTATTTGTTTTTGTTTTTATATTTCAAAAATACATCCATTCCAAAAAGCGAAATAGAATGTCTTGTTAATAACTTTTCTTATATTCCACAACAAGATCAAGATCCTTATTTTTATATTAATGATGTAGAAGATGTTTGATGTATATTTTTTTTATTTTAGAACATTTTACTTTCATAATATTTTGGAATTTTAGAGATGTTTCTAATTTTGAGATTATGTTTGTATTGTATAATTTAAATTTCATTTATCTTGAATTTAAATTATACTTGTTAAATTAATATTTTATTTTTTTCATATATATAATTAAATAAATATGAACAGTACAAAACCGGAACGGAACGCCGGAATGCACCGAAATCGGAACGTTTCGTTCCAAATAAAAAACCGGAACGGTACCCGGAACGGATTTTACAACTATGTATGTGACTGTATTTGGCTCTGGCTAGTTCAGTAGTTACTTACCCAAGAAAATCAAACCAAAGATTAGTGGAACTTGAATTGGCTGCCCGTTCTTTTGTTGTATCGGGAAGGGATGAATGTATTTAATGCCCCTTTGAAGACAGTTCCTCAAATGATTCACAATATATATAAATATTTATCATTTGTTCCTCAAATGATTCACAATATATATATATATATATATATATATATATATATATATATCATTTTCATTTGCTGTCAATGAAAGTTTTCCTTGTTTTCTGAAAATTGTATATACTTGTAATTCTTGGTATTCTTTCATGTCTGTAGAAGATGCCTTGCAGTTCTGGGAAAAATTGAATCCCTGCGTCACTGGAGCGCCGCCATGCCCCGGTCTAGACTTGTTGGAGGTGGTTGGTACTATTTGAGAGGATAATTGAGGAACAAAAATTGTTCAAAACGCCAAACACCCCACATTACTTCATGAACTAGTATTAGAAGGCAAGTTGCGGTTAGTGCGAAATGCAACCAGAAATTCTGAGGATAATATGAAAGCAAGGGTCAGTGGATGATTGGAAGGAAACTTCAATGCTTGGTTACACGCAAGGCAATCTGTGAAGCTGTTTCAACATTGCAAAGCTAACTCCATTTTTTTAAAAGATAAAGCGTGTAATTTTTTTTTTTAAATAACTCAATAAAAATATAAAAAATATCAATTTTACTTTTTAATAAAAAAATATATCAACCCTTGTAAATTTTATAAATTCATCATCTGAGTTATTATATCTGATTCATCCGAAGTATCGTATCTCGAAAAGTTATGAAATCCAATTTCTAAGAAATAATTTCAATTATATAAAAGAACTATAAAAATAGTGATTAAGAGAATAAGAATTAAAATAAATACAAAATAAATCTTATTGTAGTGTTTTGAAATTTTTAAAAAGGAAAATACATGAATGCCCTTAGTGGCTTAGAATTAGGTTAAGGGTGTTGTAGTAATTGTATAAGTTTGTAAATATGAATAGAAAAGAAAAGAAAAACAAAAAGAAGAAGAAAGGAAATAGATCTGAAATTTGAGAGAGAAACGGGAAGAGAGAAAGAAAGAAGAAGAAGAAGAAGAAGAGAAAAGAGGGAAAGAAAAGAGGAGGAGAAAAGAAGAAGGAGAAATAAGTTATTAAGGTAATGTGTATGTTTTATTATGTATAAATGTGATTATTAGCTATGATTTTTGCTTGTATTGATTGTTAGGGTTTGAAGACTTTATTTGGGTTTAAAAGATGAATTAAGGGAGATGTTAAGGGTTGAATGTGTTGGGTAATGGTTAATAGGTTTGATTGTAGATGATTTTGAAGTTATTTGATGTGTTTGGTGTAAGAAAATGTTGATAAATGGTGAAATAATATTGGGAAATTTTGAAAATCCCTTGCTGGAATTCTGGGCTGAGGTTGAAGATGATGAAAATTCATTTTGGTCCTTTTGGTAAAAATTACAGTTTAGTCCCCGAACTTTGGAAAATTACAATTTGGTCCCGGAGTGAAATTTGAGATTCTGGACAGAATTGAGGATGAATTATGGACAAGATTTTAGTATAGCTATGAATTTATGAAGTGTTCAATTTAGTCATTCAATTTGATAAAATTACAATTTGACCCTAAAATATAAGAAAATTACAGAATGGTCCCTAAGTGAAATATTAGTATTTCAGATTGGTTTGATGGATAATTGAAGTTCATTTGATGGATTATTATCAATTTTACGAATTGTGTATTTTGAACTAGACTTCGGAAGAAACCATTGTTTTTAGGTTTTGCGAAAAATAGATAGTTTAATTCAAAATACATAGGATTATGATTTGAACTCTTAGATATGTTTACTAAAGGTATTCTACTTCTTTTGAGTCATTTTTTGAGTATGTATTCTTTTATATATTCAGATAATCTTGATATTCTGCCCGCGGTACGTCAGTAGGATTCCGACAATATTCTGCTTTTGAACTTCGATCGCTTTTGAGTCAGGTGAGTGGATAATATTTAATATGCATGAGAAATATTATAAATATTTGATTTGCTAATATTTGGATTATGCTTTTTGATAATATATACATTGATTACTATTCTTGATACGATAAAGCATAATCAATTGTTGAATATACGTTCTTGATACGAGCCTGTATGTGTTTGTGAATTGATAGCTCCTCATTTGATTGATACCATGAGTTGAGCCTTGAGATATGAATATGTCTGTTTGATTATAAGATATATCTATGGTATGCCAGTCAGAATACCCATGCTAACAGGGTAGTGTTAGCCTTTATGCACATCGTATCTGAAACCCTAGTTGGTCGGGGGAGTCACCAACCTGTGTGGACTGATCATCCCACAGTACGGAGCCTCATGCTCATTGCATTCTGATTTTCTGACGAGCTTTACCTATTAAATTCTTGTTATGACCTATTTGAGAACTTATCACATGTTTGTTATGACCCAACTGAGAAACTTTCTTGTAAGAACTTCGAGCCGATTCGATATTATACTTCTATTTGCTTTATTATCTCGTATGTGTATATTAGATGTTATCTACTCACTGAGTTGTTGAACTCACCCCCTCATTATTTATCATTTTCAGGTTTGTAGCTTGTTAGCAGGTCATTTTTGTTGTACTCTCGGAACCTGCTATTTTGGTTGTAATCGACCCTTTTGTTCTTAGGTCTAGTTAGTGCTCCACAGTTATTACAGTATGTAATCAACTCTTGTATAAAGACAATTGAATTATGTTATAAAGTTTACTTTGTTATTTCCGCTGCGTTGAACTCTGAAAGTTAAATGATAAGTTTGTGTGTAAGTTTGGGTTCGCATAGGTGTGGAACCTTGGAGGGGGATCATGCCTATGTGTCGGTCACGGATCCGGGAATCGGGTCGTGACACTTATATTGGATGAAAGAGTGAAATTAAAAAGAAAAATTGATTTAGCAAAAGGACCAAATTAAAAATAAAAATAAAGAGAATGAGGATCAAAATTGACATAGGAGAAAAAAATAATATTTTGGTTGAAAAGTGAAATTGAAAAGAAAAAATTATTTTAAGAAAAGGAGAAAATAAAAATAATGAGGACCAAATTGTTAAAAATAATATACCATAAATTTGAGTCACTGAGATTGTGTATCAGCATTACCTGCTCAATCTAAGTCACTGAAACCAAGCAAAGAAAGGTCAACAATATGAGTAAAATGAAGACTTATCTAAAAGTATCCTGAAAATAGCATATAATCCATTTAACAGTCGGAAGCATTTATAAATCAGCACACCTTATTAATTGCAAAACATATGTTTGGTCGAGTAAAAATGAAATATTGGAGACCACCTAAAATTTACTAGAAGTAAATAGGATTGAAATATAGAGAGCCAAAAACTTTGGACAAGAAAGAACAAACAACAATAGGAGTACTCATCAATTTACACACAAACATGATAATTTTGTGAACAAGATTAAAAATATATTGTCATTATGAAATAACAAGACTAGTGGAGATTTTGGTAACCTCTATGCCAAGAAAATAGTATAGAAAACCAAAACTATAAAGAGCAAAGCCCTAACCAACCAAAGAATGAGTTGTTGAAGAAATAATGATTCATTTCAAGTTCAAATAGTATCATTAACATAACTTAAGACATAGACCAAAGACTCGATGGTATTAAGAATAAAAGGATAAAAATCAAATTGAGATCCATGAAAGCCATGGAAATAAAGTGTTTTTGAAAAAAATATTTTTTTTTTATTTTAAATTAATTTTTTAGTATTTTTAGATCATTTTTATTTTCATATACTGATATTAAAGATAATTTTTAAAAAATAAAAAATATTATTTTAATATATTTTTTTAATAAAAAATATTTTTAAAAACAATAACAGTCATACTTAGAAAAAAACATTTAGAAAAATGTTCAACAAATATAAAAAAAGTTATGGTAACTGTCAATGGAAAGAACCCCTTAAACATTACTAAATAGCCTTGGAAATCGAAATAACATGAATGACAGTGAAGTTTGAGAAAAATAAGATCAAATTGACACGTAAAGTGCAAGACGAAGACGACAGACGGAGCAAGAAGATTCCAGCTATCACAAAGCTGACATCGTGCACGGGGACAGGGCACAAAATGATTCCTGACCTGCCGAGAGCCATTAGCAGATGAGGACCCCATGATGTACAGAAAACACTTAATTTAAACACTTAATAGATCAGTTTCAAATTTGTTATCTGGAAAAGGAAAATCGGACTTTATTTGACAAAAAATATACGCAATTGCATAAACAATTACATACATGAAACAATAAAGAATGTTTGCCAGGAACCCCCCCCCTGAAAAACCTTGGCTTTATCAAACACAACCAAGAAATAAACCATCAGAAACCCCATCTGAGTCAAAACTACTGAATAATGTCAGAGATTAACAGGACTACTTATTTACGCCAGACGATACTGAGGGTGTTTTTGCTTCATCCTCCTCATGTACTGCAGATTTTGGAGCGCATTTTTCTTCTTCTTCTTCCTTGTTTGAAGGGATCCGTTTTGCCTCTTCTTCTTCCTCGAGTTCAGGTACAGCTGCACTTGAGGGGGCATCGCTTCCTGCATCTTCTGCTTGTTCTTCCTCCTGTGTTTCTTGTTGCAGGTCAGGGACAGGATAGATTTCCTTTTCCAACAGTGAACTTAATGTGGTGTCAGAAGGTGAGGTGGGCGAAGGTGGAGAAACAGAAAGCATCTTCGTGAAGGGATAAACTTCGGTGACTTCTTCACTGCCTTCGTCCAAATAAACAACATCCTGCATTGTGAGCTGGTGGTATTCAACAATTTCTCTCAGAAAGCGGTTCTCGCGAGCATACACAGAATTCTCATGTGCTAGACGAGCTTTCTCAGCCAAAAGTGTCTCCAATTGAAGTCGGATCTGCCATGGCAAAATATGCAAATGAAATGGTGATCAATAGACTGTCACAGTTGCCTCCTCCAGTTTAAAGCAGCTAAAAAAGACAGATTCAGCAAAGCATCTTTCAGACACAGAAGAAGCTAGCGGAAAACAATACGAAGAGAGCATGGATTACAAGATTAGGTCGAGCAGCATGCATTGGCCCTACACTGAGAACCTTATGAGATAAATGAAGTACAGGAGTGCGTTACCAGATCATCATCTTCAACATTGCTGCCCTTTTCACGGCTCTCCCGAAGCATTTTATTCTCTTCTTCCAGCTGTGAACATCTTTGTTTAGCGAAAGCCAGGTCTGCTTTAAGCGTTTTTAGTTCCCGGAGAAGTAGTTTTGCTTTGGCAGCAGTAGCCATGGCAACCTGTGAACAAAAGGCTAATCATGCATTTCACCAGCTAGGAGATTGAAACAAGGCTCACAACTGTCTTTTGCTGAAGCTAATAATCTGGAATGAATACTGATGATGCGATTCCTATCCTGTTCTTAACATGATGTAATTATTCTGAAACTGCTGCTAGCCGAGTCAGTTCACAACCACGATTACAGAAAGCCTTACTTTGTTCAAGCCACAGGCCAAAATCTAAGTCATCAAATGGGAACTTTTAGTGACAATATTTAGTGGCATGCTGCTTAGAAGCATTAAATTGGTTAGTTGAGAACTTAAATCTTATTCGACTTCCAAATTAATGCATTTAAAACTTTTCCACATGAACCAGTGACCCGCAAATACAAAGTTGCCACCTTACGTCGCGAGATGCCTTCAGTTGATTTTCATGGTTCATTGGTTGTGCATGTTGATGCATCCATGAACTATCTGCACCAGGACTTTGATTATATGCCTCGGGACCTTTTCGCCTGATTTGCAGTTTGCGAGTTTCTTGGATGATATCTGCTGTCTTATTCTCCACAATAGTGCGACCTTCCTGGAAAATAACTAGAGATATTGAAGCAATAAAATATAATTTATATAATTGATAAATTTTAAATGCATGACAGATTCATTCTGAAAATGCAAATCTGCAAACATACTTGTTAGCATCATTAGAACATATTTTTATCAGTTCTTCTGGAATCTACCTGATCAATTCAGTATTTCGGGAAAGGAGAAGAGTTGAGAAAAAAACCCTGATACTGGATCAATTCAAACTCTCCTTCTCACAGAAAATCTGATAACTAATTAACTACATTCAATTTAATTGCTAGCTTTTGTTCTAATAGAGGCTTGGGTTTACTACCATAATTCTCAGCAATATAAATGGAACCTAAACATCAATGGCGAAGTTAAGGATTGTCCACAGGTTAAAAATGGAAGAAAGTAGGGAAAGAAAAACCCTTTAGATTCTTTGCTCATGATATAGATATGCAATCAATGAGCTCATCAAGTAGGATCAGGAATTAAACAAGTTAATCAGTGAACACAGAGTTCATCAAGTAGGATAAGTTTGCCTAGAGTTGCAGAGGAAGCAAAACATCTTACCTCGAAAGCCTTTTCAAAGGTGTCACCAATCTGATTAAGGGAAGATGTAATCTTATCCAAGCCCTTTCGTATGGTAGGATTATCCATTTTCCTAAAGCCCTCAGGTGTCCGGTATGAATACTGAAAATATTACAACAATCAATTGATGAAACTTGCCCGTTTATTTTCCTGTTTTCTTCACTGCAATAAGTATGACTCAAATTTTAATTCGGTAATCACCTGACCAGCTTCAGAGGAATCTGGCATCTGGATCCTGGATCTTTCTGGTGTTTCAAGTTGTTGAGATATGTTATCGTCCTCGAGAATCGCTTTGGCTTTCCGGGCAAGGACACCCCAAAACCCTTTCGACTCATTTGTTCCCAGTTTGTCCTCGTATGCATCAAACACCTAAATGTCCAGGCATCATGCCTCATCAGATTTTACAGGGTACGAATAACGTGCAATAAAGCTAGTAATGCAATGACATGCAAACCAATCCGTCATCTTTTTATAGTAATCTTTGTAGAATCTAAATTTTCAACGTCTCTAACATTATCGAATAACTGCAAATTCACTCTCGACATGTATGCATAAAAATACAGGATACAAAAGTGAAGCAGTGATCAAAACCAATTCAGTATGTGATCATGAATTGAAAGTAGATTGATAAGATCAATTTAGAGATGCAGATGAGACGAGATCCATGTTCGTTTTTGACAGATAAAAATCCTAAATGAAACAGAAACAAAAGAACAAAATTGGGAAAACAGACATAAAGAAGACCTTAGATCTCCGAGGGATAGAATCTCCAGCATATGCAGAAGAAAGGGATGATTCACGATGAGCAGCAGATGCCCTAATCGCCTGAGCAGCCAGAGATGAAGATGAAGAAGATGTTATGAACAAAGTGTCGTCATTGACATTAGTATTTTTGTTGATGTTTGCATGGTGGTTGTCTTGTTCTGGTGGGTGATGAATCTCTTCTTTGAATGTTGCTGTCCTGGTAATTCCATGTCTTCTCCTATATGCCATCTCTTTTTATTAACGATAATAACTTGTTTTTGGTCGTTAAAGCCACCACCACCGCCACGATGATAAGTAGAGGTGGTGATCAAGGGAGAGGAAGATCACCACAGCCCACAACCGTCTCTCTGTTTTTGGATTTGTCCAACGAACCTTTACTTTGTTTCTAATACAAGACATTTAGCATGAGGAATGCTAACGTGACACCACTTGTAGCCTTTTGAGATACACTTAACTTCTTTAAAAAAATAAAATTATTTTCATGTTATCATGATCCAATGGCTTGCATTGACTGGCGGTTATGCTCTTCCAAATATACAATTACTTGGAACCAGGCTTCTATTTTTGTTTAGATAAATTGCCTAACGAGTACTAAAATTATGCTATAGTCAGTTTACTTGGTTTTCTGAATGCCCTAGTTCGGATGTGGGTACCCCATTTAAAACTTGACGGAATAGAATTTAATCTTGATCTGCTGCTGGTCCAAAAATACTGTTAGATTAAAAATAAAATAAAATGATGGACGACTATGATGCATGTTTTGAACACTTAACGCGGGAAGCTTACGGTTCATCTTCTCCATTTGCTTTTTCAAGACAACTCAGACTTGTAAGAAGAAACTAGTCCAACAGCATGTCTGTCTCTGTCCGTCAGCACAACTTTCCAGTTATGATTTTTAGTTCGAGTCTCACCTATATTATTTCTTCATTGACAGCCTTACCTTCTCTTTATACTTTGTTTATGCAGCCCCTTTTTATTGTAACAGTTACCCGTCCAGACCGGAGCCCCGAGGTTGGATTGTAGTTTTTGACAGCATATTCTCAAGTTCTTAATCCTGTCATAAGATTAATCCAAGTTCAAACAAGGATGGAATCGATAAACTACGAGATTTGCGTTACATCTTTCGTTATAACCATTGTATGATCATAGTTAATTACAAAGCAATTCCTACGAGGCTGCAATCATTGCCTTCTTTTACAATAAAGGACCTTTTTTTGAAGCAAGGCCATAGCAATATATGTACAAGTAGTAACACATGTTTCCTGCCAATGAGCTCTTCATGTTTTAGTCCCATTATGTCACAGCTGAAGAGCCAAGTTAGTATGCTGAGTATTCAATGAGGAGTGTGGACGGTTATCACTGTACGTCTCGCCCGTTCTGTTCGGAAAAGGTCCCTGCATGCCTGAACCATGCTGTGAAAATCTATTCTGCCCCGGTGAATTTATCTGGTCAAGCCGTGTCTTCAAAAATGGCAGATCAAAGATGAAATTGCCAGAAACAGGTGTCAATTGTTCGCTAGGTTTCAAGGCCTGAATTGTCTCAGGTGAACTGCCAGGTCCATGATTTGGAACTTGAGAAGCTGGGGCTTGATCATCACCTCTCAGACATTGTGTACTTGGACTATGTGTACTGCCAACATGTCGATTGAAACTTGACATGCCAGTGGTTTTTAGGGGCCATGAAGATGGTGATAAACTGTAAGTATCACTCAACCTGCTTTCCAAAGCATTTGACTTAACGCCCTTAAAACCAGAACCCGATGGTAGTGATTTGTTATCCATCTTGCTTCTCTCCAGTTTATGCATTGCTGTTCCATTATCCTTTTCACTTGAACCAGCAGCTAAGAGATTCAGATCTCTGGCATCAGCAACAGGTGAATATGAACCCTGTAGAAGGCCTCTATTTTGATTTTGGTGGGGCTTTTCATTCCTTGAGACACCGGCAACATTCATGTCATTACAAAAGGAAGCATTACCTCTAATGGCACCAAATTCACTGTAACAATTACCATTTGGTGCCACTTTCCCTGAAGTTCCATGCATGCCAAAGTTGTTACAAGCACCACCTCCTTTATTGACATCAGACATGTCTATTCTGTTACCCTGGCCTACATTTTGGCATGCAGCTGTGATTGTAGCATCAAGAGTAGGTGGACAATGAGCAGAGGTTGATGCCGCAGAAGTTTGACAGTTTGGAGACTGAGGCCAAAAGTTTGAACCTGGAGGTGGAAAATTGGCAGCAGTGGCCGGCCATTCATCTAACTTGCGTTTGGCAACCATTTGGGCAGTTGGTCCTACGTCTTTAACAAACAACAATAAGCTTTTACGATAGGCAATTTCCTGCTGATTCACCTACACCATGAGAGAACACAGTGTCATCTCTCATGAAGTTTCTACTAATTCTTGATATCAGGAAGCATAGATAGAAAACAGAACTGTTCTCTAAGAAAGTCACTTACATGCACTAGTGGCTTCGAATTACTATAAATTGTTGAAATAATTGGATAGCTCTCATCAAGGAAGGACATCCATGGTTTATATGTGGAGCGCCTATCTGTTTCAGAAAAACCAAATCTTTTACCATCTCCAGAACCTGTTGAAGAAGAGCTAATTAAAACATGTTACAAAATTTGCACAATTCAACTTCATGAAGAAAACGAGAATTTTCTTCATCTCTGTGTCCCTATTATTGGAGCCTATGGCTCCATCCATTTGTGTACAATCCACATTGAAGAGCCTCACAGACCACAGGATCATTATTCTTGAGAGTTTGAAACCTTCAAAATTGCACAATCTAAACAAACAATTATGTAGTGGGAACAATCTAGCCAACTATGTTCTCATGTCAAGAGGATAAAATTGTTAACCTAGTGAATCCCTTGAATTTTGTGAATGCAGGCCAGTTAAGTGTATGAAAAACTACAAGGAGAGCTCCTTCTGGACAAAAAGAGAGTTTCTACCTTTAACGATATGGATTCCATATATTCAAAAATAGACAAATCACATGTGGAGAACTCCATAGACTATGTGGTAAACAGCATTTTCCAAAGCAATTCCTGAAATATCTAGATTAACCTTTAGCATACTTTGTGCATGTTGGATCTGACATTCCCTAAAACAAGAACTTAAGGAACTTTGATTTTGAGGTGGTCAGAACAGAATCACTTCTTACCAAAAAGTACTTTGTCATCTCTAGCATCAGAATGAGTAGTTGTGCCTAAGCATGCAGAGTTCACTCGGATTGCTCTTCTTAGACTTGATGAACAACTTGTTAAACATGGGGTGGGTTTCGGGGATACATGAACTGCAGTATTGGTATTGCTGGATTTTGAACTCATCCCAACCTTAAGGGATGGGCTATAAGTTGAACCCTTGACTTCATGTTGGGGCCTTCTACCACTTCGCCGTCTTGTCCCCGAGAATTCCAGTTCAAAATTATCAGGACCAGTTTTAAGGGCATGGAAAACCTTCTTAGCTAATTCAGCTATGGCACGAGCCTGAAAAAAAAAAAGCTTTGTTGTTCAGTTGGAGGTAAAATCTCATAATTTATCTACACAGAATTCTTTGAATATGATTGAGTTGTTCAACAGGTAATAGATAATCATACCTGTCTGAAAAAAATGCTGGAAGAGGAGTTGAAGTGCATTGCATTCCCTGATATTAGAAACACATCATGCTGCATAACAGTGAAAAATTTTGTAATCAGAAAAGGGAAGAATATATGTTTCTTGTCTAGAAGCTGCATGGCTCACACATCAACACTGTAAGACAAATGTACATTCAAAATCATAAATAGAGAACTAATGCTTGATGAAGGAGCAAACCTCAAATTGTTCAAGACTTTTATACATTCCTTCATGAAGTTTAGCCCTCATGGTGCCGAAATCCATAGGCTCTTGGATGATTTCATAATACTCCTCAACCTTATCAGCAGCGATTCCATAAATACAATGAACAAGAAAGCACAACATTCTTGATATGTAATGAAACTTCTGATCAAATACCAACCTCATTTGGGTCAACTGGTTCTGCAAATAATTCGTGGGTATCTCTCCTATGAGATGGAAAAATAAGAAATAAAAGTCAGAACAAGAAAGGAAACTGTTTTCAACCTGCAATGGACACGCCTCAGTAAGAAATTCAGCAACTGTGTCATTGCCACCAATTGCAAAATACACAAGAAAGGAAACTATAATTGCGAATTCTGATGATGTTAAGTACTTGATGCATACAAGAATTCCTGAGTAACTTAAATGATATAACTTCTTCAGAAAATATCCACCTCTGTAATATGTCAACGATATGCTCAAGCATGCGTTTTTCTGGCACCCGTGATGTACATAACAAACTAGATGGTTGATCTGATCCAGGAGAACAACTAGAGTCACAAACGGAGAAACTTGGAGATCTGATTACACAATTAATTAAAAAAGAAAAAGAAAAAAAGGAAGGTAACCTGGAGAATAAGCTTGTCCTTTCTGTTTTGGGCCATCTTTTTTCTGCAAAATGGCTTCATCTGGTCCAACAGGGAATGTGAAATATGATGTCAGCGTCACTGAAATCTTAAAGCAGCACGCAGTTTGCAATTACATTTTAACGGAGCAAAAAGGCTTACCACTATTGATTGGATTATCTTCATGACTTAGTTCTCTGTCATCCGATTCATCACTTGACTTGGGCTCCTGAAACCAAACTCAGGGAACAATGAAGACTTTCTATCGATCTATACAACCTCTTGAGCCACGAGGAGAGACCAAGAGGCAACAGCAAGCTCAAGCACATAATGACAATCACAGATTACTGGTTAGTTACTACCATTCTAAAGGAACAGGTTCTGCACGTCATGGTAAAGTGGCAGGCCTTTTCAATTTGAACACAATGTAACCAACTCCCTTTGGAGGTTAGACAAAGAAGTGTGAAAGAAATAGAAGAGAGACGAGAAAAAAATTCTGAAGGAGCCCCACTGTCTTAAGAATTACAGAGAAAGCAATAAAGATGGTAATGATCAAGTAAACCCACTCGCTGCACTTGAGCTGAAATGTTGGGTGGGGTCAATAAACTGCTATTTCCAACTGCATAACACAAATTCTTCTCATGAATTTATGTAGTCGTCCACTCTCACCCATATTAGGAGCCCTCTTTAAAACCCGCCCATCAACTTGGGAGTTAGATCCCAAATAAAAGAACAATTGGGCGTGACCAACTCAAATTATAGTGAGCAGGAAACCAGCAAAAATACTCATCAGTGATTATTATTTCCATAAAACAATGAATTTGATGAAACTGATTGTTATTATCCAACTACTCCAACAACTATGAATAAATAAATAAACAAATTAAAGTAGAAAAGGAATGGAGGCAGGCATAGAAGTATTACCTGTTGAGCATTGGGAGTAGAAGCCACATCTTGAAGTGGTTTAAGCTTCCTCTTTTTCTTTGCCCTTGTCCTACAGGATGGACCCTCAGGTTGGTTCTCCTTTTGCTGCTCCAACTCCTTGTCTTGTACATTAGCAGCAGTACTGGTACTAGTGCTTGTAATGCTCCTACTAAGCCTAGTTTTTTTAGCAACAGTGGTCCTACTCGGTGGCTGAGCCTTCCACACATCCAAAGCAGATATCCTAGGACTCCTTCTGTGTCCCTCTCTAAACATTCTCCTACTCTTCATTTTTGTACTTTTCTAGCCAACAAAACCAAAAAAGAAACAAACCCACATTGTCAATTTTGTACCTTTGTGTTTACTCATTTCAAAGAAGACGCCTTTAGAATAAAATAACCACAGAAACCCACCTCAAGTTTGACAAGAACACCAACCCAGGTCTCTTTTCTACCTAAAAATATGTAAAAGCAAGTGCAAAATGGCAATGGAGTTTGATTGAGGTGTGAATGTTTGAGCTCTATACAAGGAAAAGCAGCCACAGAAACAGTGAAAAATAAGAGTGGTAAAGGGGGTACATCGAAGAGGTACAGCTAGGAAACAAATGGGGTTTAGTTTTTTTCCATTTTAGTGAGAGATTGCAACATTTTCAAGCAAGGAAAAAGCATAAAAACCCCTTGACTGCTGTTTTTTTGCTGATTATTAAAAATGAAATCTTGGCGTCTACAAGCAAGAGTGGCATTTGGCAGCTGAATGCAGGATAATCTTACCATCAAAGAGTAATGACAGGATAAATATATTGCGTTAGTAATGATACTGATAAGGAAGTAATGAAGGCTTTTCGAAGGCTTCTGCTTTGCAATGACCAGAGCGAGACAGAGCTAGAGAGAGAGGGAGAGAGGGAGAGAGTATGTGTGGGGTTACCCAGAACACAACCAGCCAAGAAACGAATCAGCTAAAAGAGACTACTACACTGTTGTTTTCCTCTTCATTTTATTTATTTATTTATTACTATCTTGAAAGCAATAATTTTGCTGTCAGACACTTGAGAGATGAATGCTAAATGAAGAGCTAAAATAAATATTAAAAAAAACGCATTTTAGTATATTTTTATAAAAATATTAATACGAAAACACTATTTTCTTTAATTATTTTTAAGAAACCTATGTTTATTTATAATATTTATAAATTGCTTATGTTAAGCATGTTGCCCTTAATCATACAGGATTCAAATTCAATGAGAGACGACGAGAAAAATAAATTATAATGAATGCACGATGAACGTGTGGATGGCTTTCTTGAAACTGACTTCAGAAGCGATATATTTATTTTTTATTTTTTGGAGCAATGCTGTTCAATAATATATTAATTTTTTAAAAATATACGCATGAATTACTATATTATTGCAATGCATCATGGGATCTGACACCATTTAATGGCTCGCAATCTTTTAATATTTATATATATATATATACTCAGAGCTTGATGGACAAAGATTTGTAGAGATGTTTTTTACTGTTTTCAAGACTTTGATTTTTTTTTTAAAAAATTTAAAAAAATATATATTTTTATATTATTTTGATGTTATGATATTAAAAATATTTAAAAAAATATAATTTTAATGTATTTTTGAATGAAAAACATTTTAAAAAACAGCTGCAACCACACTCTCAAACAAGCACACGAGATGTTTGACAATACATTCAAAAACTATTTTTGAAAATTTTGAATTTTTTTTATTTTAAATTGATTTTTTTGTGTTTTTTAACCATTTTTATATGCTAGAATCAAAAATAATTTTTAAAAAATAACATTAATCAAACTCTCAAACAATCACCATATTAATATTTTTTAACATATAATGAACGTGAATAATTGCATTTACTACATTCTATTATTTTTTTAAAATAAAAAACTAATTCTTTGTTTGAAAGCGTGGTAAAAGAAGCATTTTGAAAGTTATTTTCAGAATGCTTCTTTTATTATAACCTTCAAAGAACACCGTGCCTTTCATGTCCTCCATAATCACATGTAAGCATGTTGCAGTGATCACCGTGCCCTTCATGTCCGCCATAGTCACTTGTTTAGGAAGCACTTTAAAAATGCTCTTTGAAAGAAAATAAATTGCTTAAAATTATTATTTTTTAGTATTTTTAGATTTTTTTTTATGTGTAAATATCAAAAAACAATTAAAAAAAACATTATCTAAGTGCGTTTTTAGTGAAAAATACTTTGAAAAAACAATCAGAATCACACTCTCAAACACCTCGTGGATCTCAAGCTTTTAAAAGCTTGTTTTTTAATTTATTATTAAATAGATATCCATCTCCATTTAAATGATATTTAATATATTATTAAATATATTATTTTTAATCTCCCGATTAAGATAAATCTTAATGATATCTTTCATCTCTCTCTCAGAAAAATATACGTTATATTATTTAATTCTCTCAAATACATTCTTAATTAGCCTGGCAATTATGAAATATTTTACACATGTCTTTATGGATATTGTGATAAGCTATATGACTCGTCTGTTGATGATATTTATATAAAAGTTAGATTTATTATTATTAGAATGTATATTAATAATTTGAATATTCATAGAAAGCTTCTAGAATTAATTACACACGTTAATAAAAAAAATCAAGTTAAAAGATATTGGAAATACAAGCTCTTATTTCACTCTATAAATCCATCATTTCATTAAATATTTTTTTTATTAATCAATTTATATAAGAGTGATAAAATGTCATTGCAGGGATAAAACATGTCTATTAAGCTCTCTGATTTTGATTTTGAATCAGAATAATAAAGAGTTTCTTGATTTTGAATAATTAATGCATTAATATAAGATTGAGATCAACAACTTTATGCTTAAATAATTTTTTTAATGTCATCATAATTATTTTTAATACAAATTGATCACAATAAATATCTACAATTAGATAAAGCTGCATTCAATGTTTTGTGACATTTCAATATCTTAGAATTCTTTCAAGGTATCATTAAAAGTATGCACAATATTTTTAGTATTACTCTTAAAAAATAAAATCAAATGGATTTTTTATAATAAGATAATTTATTATATAATAAATGCAATTAGAAAAACCGGATGTTTGACTTTTCTTATGGATGTGAATATTTCCATGCAATATATGTGTTTATTATTATAAAACAAAAGTCTAATCATATGGTAAATTATAATTATAATCGAATAAAACATATAAAATAAATTAAATAAAAAACCGTGATAATGCAAGAGTATTTGGCAAGTTAGAAATTGAAACTTGAAGCATCGAAGACCAGATAATTAACCTGGAAAAAAAAAGAGCAAAGGCTAGGAGATGAACATAAATGCCAGTCGTGGCCGCGACTGAGGAAAACGAAAGGGGCCCGGCCCGGCCCATTGACTCAAGCCAGCAGTGACCGTGACGATGGAGTCTGGAGCGCGTGTGATTGGAAATTTTTGACAGATAGACAGACAAAGAAGATAAAAAGTGATTGGAAACGAAGTAGGCTGGAGCGTGAAGATTTACAGTTGATTTTTTTTTTGTTTTAAATTTTTTTTTCTTCAAATCAAATTTTTATTGTATATTTTAAATTATTTTGACGTGATAATATAAAAAAAAAATTATAAAATAAAAAAATATTATTTTGATATATTTTCAAATAAATTTTGTTTTAAAAAATAACTAGTATAACAACTCTCGAACACTTTCTAAGAAACAAAATTCCATTTTAACTTCTTTAAATTTTGTTTATTTCAATCAAAGTATTTTGAAGTTTTATAACCATGAACCTTACCTCTTCAAATTATTTCTGCTGTTTTTTATATTTTAATATAATAATATTAATAATAAAAATAAAAAATAAATTATTTTAATATATTCTAATGAAACATACTCTAATATATATATGTTAATAATAAGTTGAATAAGACATGACATAAAAATCCTAATAGCGGATATACACAACAAGTAAAAGAATCATCAACAAAGAGGGTGTTTGGGGAAAAATAATTTTGAAAATATTTGATTTTTTTATTTTTAATTAATTATTTTTAGATCATTTTGATGTAATAATATAAAAAATAATTATTTAAAAATATAAAATATTATTTTGATACAATTCTAAACAAAAACAAATTAATTTTTTTTTTCTTTAGTAGTTAGATAATAAGTAGTGAGCTTGTGATACCCTAGCAGTTTTATTAAAAAAAAATTTAAAAATATTATTTATATATAATTTTAAATGTAATAATATAAACAATATTTTTTTAAAAAAATATTATTTTAATTTATTTTTAAATAAAAATATATTTTAAACGTAATTAATATTGTATTTAGTCTTTGTTTGGTATATCAAATACCTATAATTTAATTTTTTAATTTTAAATATTTTTCAATGTTTTTGAATTGTTTTAATATAAGAATGTAAAAAATATTTTTTTAAAAAAAGAAATATTATTTTAATTTTGTTTTTTAATAAAAGATAAAAAGACAGTCGAGCAGGGTGAGGTCGGAGTAGTTCGGCTTTTTAGTAGTCTGCCCCTCCCTGTTTAAAAATCTTCACCAT
The DNA here is from genome assembly GCA_964035475.1 of Salix caprea. Lineage (NCBI taxonomy): Eukaryota > Viridiplantae > Streptophyta > Magnoliopsida > Malpighiales > Salicaceae > Salix > Salix caprea. Next base: position 6,756,537 of record OZ037751.1, read on the forward strand.
TATCATAAGAGAGAGAAATTGCATGTAAGAGTAAGACAGTGCTATCTTTGACACGCCTCCTTTCCCTTTCTTCTCCTCCATGTTCCTTTCCTTTTCTACTCTCTCGATGAAATTTCTAAGAAAATGTCATCCTTTCTCCCTTTTGGAATTTTAATCACCCCTAAGAAAATTGGTTTGATATTGTTATTGTTGGAATTTTCGTTGTAGTTACTGTGGCTTTCTTGTCCTGTTGGAATTTCCCATCTTGCTTTTTCTACCAAAAACTTTCTTTCTCTTCTCGTTTTTAGATCCATTTTTTCCACTTCTGTGATTTGGTGTTGTTGGGCTCTTCACATCCTTATTTGAAGAAGGAAGTGTTCTGCTTCAAGATCGATTTTTTTCCACTTTCCTGATTTTTTCCCGGTAATTTCTTGAGCATTTCCTTTTTTCAACAATTTCCCAGTTATGTGTTGCTATTATTATCATTGTTTAATGTAATTAATCTCGTAGCTTTTCAGTTTCATCTATTTGTTTGTCTGTGAATTACTGACTACAGTACTGATAATTGTAGAAGATAAAAAATTACGGCATGTCTCCCTTAGCTGGTTGAATTCGTATGCAATCAAAATTCACAATACCTAGCTAATGGATATTGTATTCGATGTACACTAATCGAGCTAAAATATTTTGAGTGGCGCTGCAACCCCCTGTTAATCTTGGCATGCTTGCTTTTGTAACTGATGAGAAAATTTGGGTCTTATTGGATTTGGAGGTGAGGTCCTTAACGAGCAACTACTTTGAGGATTTACAATGTATGTGCCCTCTCTGCTCTCAAGTTTCCAGCTCATCGCCTCTTGGGATTTGGTCATTCTAATCGATTTTCATTCAGTTCAACAGATTTATATGAATTTGTGAACAACTACTTAGCTAAACCTTCTCATCTTATCCTGCTGGTGATGATTTGGTGTTTGTTAGTATAGGTTACTCCGTGGAAGTCAAAGCATGGAAGCTTTTTTGTTATTATGATTATTATCCTAAGATAAGAGGGTGCTTAGGAGTGGTTTCATATGCTCTTTGAATATACCTTATTTTTATTGAGAAAATTTCTGGGGGGTCGATTATGATAGGTGGTTGTAATTGGAGTCATCTGCATACAAGCTCTCAGTCATCTTTGGGCATTTCTTTTAGCGGACTATTCTTCCAACAAGGCAACAATATTGGTTTCCCCCTTTTCTTTTTGAAACCAGCGACATTATCTCTTGAGGAAAATAGTTGTTCATAGTTGTAGTTTTTTGTTCAGGTCTTTGTTCAAGGTGAATTTGTTGTCTTTGTTTTCGATCAACATTAGCACAGGGATTAAGGTGGATAGTTAATTTGGTTGTCAATTCACCAATTTTTATGCTGTATTGCAAAGAGTTGCTGGTGTAGAACAAGCGGAGGGAGTTGAAGGGAAAACAAATCTAGAATCCACTGTGCTACCTTACATCTGTCGGGCTAAAATATTGAAATCCATAAAGGGGTGCTATCTGAATTTATAACAAACTAAAAAATTTTGAAACCCTAAATTTTTTTCCCAGTCCTCAGTTGTCATTCCAAAAATGTCTATCCAAAAAATTGGTGTGCATGTATGATAACTAACTGCCCTTTATATCCTGCTTATCACTCATGTCTTTTAACAAATTCTCTATTCATTGAAACTTTCAGATGGATAGGGATTTAGAAAGAACTTCACAGGACGTGCCCCTGTCCACTGCTCATATCCATGTTAATGGTGGCTTTGTAGCTGACCATCCTACCCACTCGGCAGAATGTGCTCTGTGCCAAAGAATTCTTGTACCTGATAATGATGATCTTGAGATTATCAGTATTTGTGAGGACTGTAAATTTTTGCTGCTTGAAGATCTTGAGACCCCTACTCGAGATTCTCATTGGAGGAGGCCTCGCAGAGGAAGAAGAACCAGGTACAGCAGCTCTGAATCAATTGACAACCTTTTCTCACAACAATTTTCTCAGGTGATTAATTTGGCTAGGCAAAACCGGCCCACCATTTATGGGAATGAGGATCGATCTATAGATGGTGATAGTTCTGCTAGGTTGTTACAGCATACAAGCTCTCGCACAACTCCAAGTAGTTCTCGAAGATGGCAGCATCTTTTTTCAGATTCTGAAAGTGAGAGTTTTGATAATGTGGATTCTCTTCATGGGGAGAGTGAAAATAATTTCAGATCCAGTAGATACGGGATTTTTCACAGTGAGAGTGATGCCATTTCTTTTAGTGCGAATGGTGGGGACTCTGATGCTTCTGTGGATGGACATAGTGTCCAGGACACCGAAATGTTTATTCAAGCAGATGAGGGAAGCAATTTTGACAGTGATACTGACATAGATCCAATGCATGCTGGTCTCCACCGATGGAACTCTGATGACCTAGAAGAGGAAGAGGATGAAGAAGACGGGGAATGGGAAGAGGCTGATATTGAGGAATACACAATTGGAGCTGTAGAGGCTGGAGCTCGACTTCGAAATATGTTTATTTCAAGTCCCGGCGAAGGTAATGGCCCTGTTAGTTGGCGCAGGCAGTTTCATTCACCAGAATTTGAGGGCCTGATTCGCCATGGAACCAGGCAAAGTAGACGAGCATATAACCATGGTGCCTTAGCAATCTTGGAAGCATCAGAATTGCCACAACACATAATGAATTCTGAGTTCGGAGATTATACCACGGGCTTTGGGGATTTGCTTGAAGCTCTTACTCGTTCAGATATTGGAAGGAGAGGAGCACCTCCTGCAGCTGTGTCTTTTGTGAATAATCTACCACTTGTGATCATCAATGAGGAACATTTGAAGCATGATGGTTTAGCTTGTGCAATCTGCAAGGATCTCTTGCCAATTGGCACTGAAGTTAACAAGCTTCCCTGCCTTCACCTATACCACCCTGTCTGTATATTGCCTTGGCTGAGTGCACGAAATTCATGTCCTCTCTGCAGGTATGAATTCCCAACTGACGATAAAGACTATGAGGAGGGTCGGCAAAACTCCGGTACCGGAGTGGAGATCCATGGTATTCAGCAGCGGGGAGTTAGTGATGACAGCTCGTCGGATGTCTCAGATGAACCTCCTCTTGAACATGGTCAAAGAGGAAGGGCACTCCTAGATGTGGGCCCACCATTAAATAGCTCTGGCGGAGAGGGCAGTGGAAGGAGATGGTTTTTGCTTGCTGCTGCTCCCCTTGTTAGCCTTTTCGGTATTGTCTTTGTGATGTGGTGGGGCAATCCTCAAGGAAGACGGGCAAATAGTCATTGCAATTTCTCTGGGAGAGGCCTGAATCCAATTCAAGTTTCTGGCTCTTCCCAATTAAACCAAAGGGGCAATGGGAGGAGAAGATGGTGGTCTTTTTTCTGACAATTTTGTGTGCCTGAACGTGTTTAGCGCGAAAGATATTCATAACAGAGTCTCTCTGCTTCCATTGTATATTTTTTCGCTTATCTTGAGTGGATATAATGTTTGGTCGGAAAGCATGATCATGCCTTGCCTCTGATGTGGACGTCCGGGGAGTGGAAATGGTTTGTTTTCTGAAAGTCCGATGATGAATGGATCTTTTTAGTTGCTGCATGGGAACATATTATGCCATTCGGTACGCTAATGACTCCAATTTATGACACGGGAAAAAAAAAAAAAAACAGAGAGGGCCTCACACGGTCTTACTTGCTTGTGATTGAATCTCCTCTCCCCGTGTTCCTTACGTTTAGGGCTGACTACACGTATACTAGCGCTGTCGGGGTTAGCTTTTTTCTTCTTTTTCATATAGATTTAAAGAAAAAAAACTAACGTCATAGATCGGAATTTAATTTAATTTAATTAGATAATAGAAAAATAAGAGAAGACAATAGATGAATCAAATAATAAAAAGTGATCACGGATTTAAAAAAAAATAATGACATAATTTAATTCTCAAATCAAGATATGAAATGATAGAATTAAGTGGGTGTTTGGTAGCGAGGTTTGACCGGAGGTTGCAAAAAAGCTGTTGTTTTGGTGTTTGGTTAAGATAAAAAGACTAAAAAATTTGTATGGATCCCACCTAATAAAATCGATTAAACGTCGTTTCATGAAAAGCATCAAAGCTGCTTTTTATGAGTCTCGTCCTATGGTCTATGAGCTGCTTTTCTTGAGTCATTCTGTAGTTTATGATCCCAACCAAAATAATACCATTGACATTTATTACGAAATTAACCCTCACCATCTTCTCCTTCACACTGCCCCGTCCCTCACTTCTCCTCCTTTGCAAATCATATAAACCCATTTCTTCTCCCCTTCTCCTTCACCCTCCCGTCCCTCGTTTCTTCTCCTTCATAACCACAGGCACATACAAGCTAAAAAGTGAGAGATAGGGGAGGAGGAGGGGGGGGGGGGGCGCGACGAGTGGAGTGGAGTGGGGAGGGGGGGGAGTATTTTACAGGGGGGGTTATTATATTTTCTGTTAAAAATCTAAAAACTTCATTCAAATATAAATAAATATATTAAAAAAAGATCACAATATAACTTTTGTCTCGCAATCTTAATTTTGTTTTAGATAATATTTTACCAGATGTTGTTCCTCGATCAAATAGTCAGGGATCACAAAGGCCTTCAAGTATGAATTTAGTTCGTGATGAAATTACAAGTAGTTTGATGGGAGAATAAAAACAAGTATTTAATTTACTTGAATTATTAATTACATTTTATTATTATGATTATTAAATCTATAATATTTAAAAAGCAATCGCAATACCAAACACACCTTAAATACAAAAAGAAAAAAAAATCAGCCCAAGTATAACCCAAGTAATAAGGTTAAAATAGCTTCTAGAAAACAAATAAAAAAAATCACAAGCTTATTTCTTAACAAAACAATTGTAAGAGTATGAAATTGAAAAAAAAAATCAAGATTAAAAATGATAAAGATTAATTAAAAAGGAAATTAGATTAATTTAAAAAAAACAATTTCAAAGGACATGACCCAAAAAAGTTTATAATTCCTTTTTTAAAAAAAAGGCGACTTAAGAATAAAATCTAAGCCAAGTCAGTGATTTAGATCATGAAATCGGGATAACTCAATCAAAAAGAAAACAAAAAAACACAGCTACAGTAGGTCTGTTGCAAAACTATTTGATAAAATATTTAACTATGGTTTTTGTTTTGTTTTATTGCTGTGTGGAAATTGTGATGGTTTTGATGTTGTCCTTAATATATGCATTTTAAAGATCTTATCTAGATCTAACAATCGCAACCCTATATTTTTTTTAGAATCATTAAAGGAAAAGAGAAGTTTATCTTTTATAACATAATAGAAGTTAGATCAAATATAATTATGGATCAAAACCGGAACAACTACATCATCCACACACAACCATAATTATTCTATTCTAAAGAACAGTAACTTATATATAAATCAGCAGTGAAATTCCCAGACCAAGTAGTGCTCTGTTAATACTCTCGTGCTTATCAAAATTCACTTTCGCATGGCACAGGCGAAGGATGGGAATAAAACCCAACATGAACTGCTGAGCATTGTTTTTAATATTGAAAGGTGCAACTATCTAAGAAAAACTATGCTTGAAACTACTGTGGCTGGGAAGTGATTCAGTTTTACCTATCAGCTCCAACTTTTCTGTGAGAAAATGTACCACCTAATTTAGCATTTAGTCTTTCCATTCCCGTAGCCTATTGTTTTCTGTTTTTTGATTTTGAAACCAACTCTCATATGTGAATACTTGCAGGAATGGGAATATACTAAAATGAACCAAAAAGACAAACAATAATGCCCTCCCTCGAGCCTCTACTTTGTAACCAAAAAACAAGAACAGTTATGGGAGTTTTCGCTAATATACCTGGCTATTGACATTGGTTGAAAGTAAAATAAACTGCACTGAAGATAGGTTGGTGTCAGCAATGGGTTAGGCTTCGTTTGTTAACCCAGCCAACAGTTAACAACAGCGGTTTCAGAACAGTAAGTTGAGATAAAGGACAATCCATCCAGCCATTGAGATAGTAGCAAAAATATGAACCCAGAATAGAACAGCAGCAGCTTCCCTTCCACAACCTCTTAGATTGGCCACGGCACCTACAGACAGGGAGCTAATTAAGTAAAGAGATGCTAACCTTCAATATCAACCCAATAATAATAACATTGATTTCTAATCCCTGCTTTCAAATGAATTATTTGGCTTTCTGACATTTGAATGGAAGAATCTTCCATATTTCACCTTTGCCCCACTTCCTAACCAAGTTAACTATAGCCTTCATATACCAGAACAGAAAAATATTAATTGTGTATTCTTTTCCTTTTTCTCTTGCATGTCACGAAAAGTTTCAATGAAGTAATGTGAAATGCTGTTCCGAACAACAAGATTGATTATGAAATGCTAATTTTCTTACTTGAAAGTTTGTGTTTTGATTGAAAATTCATAGGTGAATCTTACCAGAAAGGACAGATGTAGGCATTGTATGTTGCAGAAGCAGGACAAACTTGAACATCTTATCACCAGCAGGGAGGAAGCCAAGCTTATCAGCCAATGTAACTATGCCAAGTCCAACAGGAGGCACCAAAACTAACCGACCAAAAATAATAGCAGCAGTTGTCCGAAAACCAAGTTTAGAACTTCCTGGTCCTGCAGTGAAACAAAGAGCTTTCACTTGAAATCCACTAAGTGCTTAAGCTGATAATCTATTTTTTCAACAAAATTAAGAGGCCATTACTTCGAATACAGATAATGAGACGGCACAATAAAGTAAAAAAAAATTGTTAGAAAATTAACTCACCATCAATGAGATTTCCTCCTAGTGCCAACAAAATGCATGGAATCATGGCCTCCCTGGGAACCAGAAGCAGTACAAGGCATCAGCAAAACCAATTAGATGCATCTTCATCATGCAATGCAGAAGTAACTTGGAAAGAATAAATCATTACTCATGTCTCATTTCTATAAATAAATTCACCTTGACTGCATGAAGAGAAACCAAACACCAGACATGCAAGTCAAGCTTCGTTTTCTAAATATACAGAAGCAAATTTGTGCAAGATGTTTTTATTTCTATCAAATCAGCAAGGATTGTAAGGTAACTCTGAACCGTTTGTGGAGTTTGTATCTATTAAATATTACCCATGCCGTTCAGAATGCATCAACATGACTAATTACACAAGCCTTTCAGTTCCAAGAAGATCCAATTTGATGTTCATGCCAGTTAGGATAGCAAAACTTTTGTTCCGTTTATCTCAAAAGTTGAGTATCAATACTACTTTCATTTCTAGTTCTTGAATCAATTCACAAGTGATTTGGCATACATGATAAATCAGACGTGGGCCTGTTCAGAGCATAGGCAAATGATTTGAATCCCAGGTAACCAAATCTCCAAGAGCTTTCAAAATCTTTCTATTTACATGCTATACAAGTTTCTACTCCATTTAAATTATATTGATTCATTAATTCACATAATAACAAGAACTGTTCTTCTTTCCTTTGTTCTCCCTTTCTAAAGAAGCTTATCAGTGAATCTGGACCGCATAGGCAGCCAACTTGACATGATCCAATATACTCACGAATCAGGAAAATGAGCAACCACAAATAATAAGAAACGCTTTGGTATAAGAGGCAGGCATACCCGAGAATAATACAGCTGTCAGTGAAAAAGAAAAGTGGAGCATCAGTTGTAAAGATCAATCGCTTCAAGAATGGTATTGCACCAAGGAACATAGCTAGGATCTGCAGAAAACAAGCGCATATCAATTAAAAGAGGAAGAAAAATAAAAATTGTATTCTCTCTGTTGTGTTCTTTCCTTTCCTTTATTTATTTAATATAATGCACCCTGTGGTTTTAAGGGGTAAATCCAAGGCTTTTGATAAGAACCAGGTAAATTTACTGACCCAGCTGTCATCTACAACGACAATTGAGTTAAAATGTGTGAGCTTAGAACTTTGCCCAGTGAACAGAAAGGATGGTGGATTATAAAGGTGATAGTAGTCTGCATCGTTTGACCATCATAGTTCCAACAAGTGCAAGAATAAAGGTATCAACACAATCATGTTCGGGCTTAGTTCCTTGTCCATCCATATAAGATACTTCAACACAAAATTCTATGAAACCAAGTCCCAGCTCAGTTTTCACCAGCATTCTTACAGTCAAAGAACAGATTTTGCAATTCTAATATGTATCCGGAATCTCATGTTACAGTTTAACATCACTTAAGAGTTCACCAAAAGTATACCAAAACAAAATGTTAAAGACAAAAGTGAACTTACTGAAGCAATGATTGGGGGCTGAAGAATTTGCTTGAGATTCAGCTTGAAATGGAGAAAGACTAGAAATTGTTTAATCTGCAAAACACGAGATAATAAAACCCAAGTCTATGCAGAGGAAATAAAAATACGACAAAACACCACCATTAAGTGAATTATGAAAAAATAGGTTTTCTGTGTTGTCTTCAAAATGTATGGTGTTGGGTCACAACTTTGAGAAATCTCTAACAAAAACCAAGAGTGGTGATAATGTCTTAAAACCACTTCACAACTCCATAAAAAGTCATAAATAGATACCATTGACACAGCATGACTATTTATCAATAAGATAATCATGACCTGGAAATTTAAATGCCAGCTATTCATAGCATGCATGCATAACTTGATTCTTACCTTCCCTCTCTTTAGCGCATCCAATTCTTCTGGTGCATCCTCCTGGAGAAGCAATGGGACTTGCTCAAGGGGAGCATCTTTTGCTGGGCTCTTGAGGGGAAGATTTGCATCCTCGATATAGAAGGTACCTTCCGGTGGAGGCGCCAACATGTTAAATACATATGTGTATAAAATGATTGCACCAACCTGGCATTCATCAACCAGAGCCTAACCAGTCAACTTCATGAAAATAAAAAAAGACATGTTTAACGGTTAAAAAACTTCGTGCCTTTATTTTTAACTTCAAGTTTGTTGGGTGAGATAGTCAAAAGAAAGAGTAAACAATCACAGAATGTATGAGCTAGTAATGAGAGAAACCCAAGCTTATTTCAGCAAGAAAACTATATTTATCCTGAAGGATAGTGTGTGTGTGTGTGTAAGAGGGAAAAGTGTATACATGCTAATTCATTGGCAACAAAAGTACCATAAAGTTATGCAACCCTGATCGTCAAGTAGAGGCGATAACAATAGACTAATAGATGCTTGAGACTTACCCACTGGCCAAATGAGATGTAGGCAGTCCCATCTGTGCTACATTTTTCTGAGTCGCCAAAAGGGTTGGATGTGTCTCTACATAAAGCTGCAATCAAGACAAGAGGCACATTCCCAATATTCCCTGCATGGAAGGACGCATTTCACCGTTAAAAACCATGGTTTGAAAAGCATGGACTCCAGAAGAAATATAAAGAGACTAGAATTTAGAATACACATCTGTTTAGCAACTTGCAGATGCATTTGACTGCCCAGGTAGCAGACAAAATAACGAGCAAATATTCGATATCAGAATTTGGAAAATGAAGTGGCTCACCAATTCCGATTTGTATGATTGAAAACTTGAAGAATGGGTAAGGTGGCCGGACAATGGATGCAACAATAAAACCAATTATTGAGCCAGATATGGAGCCAAGAACAACATTCATGGGAATAAACCACCTGAAATACAGAATAGGTAGCTATAAGAAGAACAAAAACCCTATTACCATTTTGCAGATACAGGAAAAGAAAAAAAAACAGGCAACAATTACCACTCCAACATTTTCTCTAAAGTTACAGCTTGCCCAAGTTGAGAAAATATCAAACAAGGTAGCAGAAGCGAAAAAACCAACTGCATATTTAATTAGAGCAACCAGTTAGCACTATGTGCATTCCCCAGAGCACCACTTTAATTATATAAAATCAAATCAAACAATACCAAAGGTGGTTTAAATTACCCCATTCAAGAGTTTCCTTCCACTAGCCGGCAAGATGTTAACAAACTTGGAGGCCATAAGAAATCCCAAGAAGCACATGGTAAAAACTTTGGCTATAGGCAGAACAGCGATTTTGATGGTGCCTAAGAGCGACTGTCCTCCGGCTGGATTTCCCACGGGGACCATAGCTGATAAAACACTCTCCATGGCCTCTTTCTTGAAAGAAGCCAATCTCTCCACTCATTCACCAAGTCTTCCCTGCAGTCCTTCAACAGGATAATATGAAAATCATTTACACTAGTTGTTAACAAGGCAATGAATAAATAAAGAACTAAATTCCAGACATATTCATAAGAAGAATCCTCTGCAAAATTCAAATCATCAAAATGAAGTGTACTCCATTGCATCATCAACAAACTTAATTGAAACGGTAACTCTAACAGTGAAAGAGAGAGATTGAAGACGACGAAACCTCAGGAATTTAAAACGATCGAAGAATGATTTCACAATTCAAGAAGAATATGAAAATGAAGTGGAAAACACAATTGACAGTTCCACTTCCAAATATTAGAAAAGATAGCAGGAAGAGAGGGAGCTTGGTGCGGTGTCTGTCTCTGTACATAGAAAGCTGAAAAGGTAGTCCATCAAATCAATGAAATTTGTTGCAGTTTTTCAAGATGAATGAAGAGAGGACAGGACAGGATGCAATGCCTAAAGGAGAGGCAAACCAAAAGCTTGCAATGCCCACTACGTCCGCCCTTGAATTCCGTTTCTTTCAAACGAACACGCTACTTCGGCAGTTTCGGCTATGTTACGCTGCGTATCAAATATATATAATTTCTAAGGCATTTTGAGCCGGTTGTTTTCTTGATTTTTAAAATAATTTTTATTTAAAAATATATTAAAATAATATTTTTACAGCATGAAATAGCGTAATTTGTTGTTTTTCTTTTAAATGGGGGGAAGTATACAAATTTTTGTGGAGCTTCCACCCTCTTGCCTACGAATTTTCGTTTCTTTTGTCTCTATACATATTTCACGGATCTACATAACGTCCGTCCAAAATTATTGTATTTTTTGTTTTTATTTTCCTTTTCCTTTATCAAAGATTTTACTGATAGGTTAATATAGTGATAAAAATCTTTAATTTAAATGTACTTTTTTCTTAAAGTTCAGTTTGAATTTTACTGATTATAAGTTTTTTTGGGATAATTTTTTCTGGTATAAAAAATAATAATTTAAAAAATATTTGTTTGTAGATTGAAGGGATTGAATGTTTGTAGATTATTTGATATGTAATAATTTTTAAAAAATAAAAAAATATTATTTTAATATATTTTTGAATGAAAAGTAATTTAAAAAATAACACCAAACCATACTCTCGTATATGCCATCTAATTACTTATTTAAGTATAAAAAAAACAATAAATACAAGGGAAGATGAGAGATCACAGCCGAAAGCTTGGCTTTTCACTTTAGGGTATTAGAAATGTGATAAATATTATTTTTTAAGGTGTTTTTTTAATTTAAAAAAAAACAATATATATATATATTAAAATTATTTTTAATATTGACGTATCAAAACAATATAAAAATAAAAAAATAATAATTTTGAGCTAAAAATAAAACAAAAAATATTTTTTTTATAAAAATATTTTAAAACACATTATGTCTTTAAAGTTTAAACAGCCATGGGATGCTACCACCAAACAAACCCCTTTAATATTATATATTTAGACACTTCACCCTGTTTTACCTATTTGAATTGAATAATGAAATTTTAGTGGAATTTTATGTTTGGAATCTTAAAAAATAAACTCTAAAAATAATTTAATCTTTAAAAATACAATAAAAATAATTATTAATATAAAATCAAACACTCTAATTAAATTTAATTCAATAAAAAAAATAATTCCAAACATTATATTAATATAAAATTAAAAGTTTTCAGGGGGCGTAGACAATTATACACTTGAGCTGGATTATCAAACCTATTGGTAGTTTCAGCTTGAAAATCATGCTATGAGCCCTTGTCGAATCTCTTGTATAAATAAACAATTGAAAGGTTAATAAAGAAGGTTCATGATTTTGTATTTTAATATATAAAAAATATTAATGCAATAATTCAGGATTGAAAATTGAATAAAATTGAGTAAAGAAAATTGACAGGTATTTTAGACCTTTTGCTATTAGTTATTTCTATTTGATTTTTATGGTGTGATGCGTGGTAATAGTTAATAAACGGTGGGTTGTCGCTGATGATTTTTCTTTCTTTCTCTCTTTCAACAAAAGTGTTTTCTTTATTCCTTTTGTTTTTCAATTTTAGTCCTTATATTTTTTATTGCTTATTTTAGTCCTTGGACATTTTGGAAAAAGTTTTTATGTTTTAAGCTTCATTCTTGAATTATAATCTGTCATGTATGATTGTTTCTGATCTGGTCCTAATTCTTTTATTTCTGTTTTTTTTCTCCTTTGTTAAAGTTTTATTGTTTTCAATTTTATCATTGAATCAATTTTTATGTTATGTTATTTTTTTAATTTAGTCCCTATTCTTTTGATTTTGTTCTTTTTGTTAAAGTTTATTTGATTTTTAAAATGTTTTAAATTAATGGAAGCATTTTTAATATCATATGAAAAAGAGACTTAATCTTTATTGATACTCCTATCTCGATAATGCTTCCTATTTTAAAATCAAGTTAAAATTTTCATATTTTTATATCAGCAAAAACATAGTTATATTTTTTTTCTTTCTAAATTTGATTTAGATTACAAATTTAAAAATAAAATTCTATCCTGAAATTAGTTACTAATTCAAATCACTTTTCTGTGTAGATCAAAACCAAGAACTTAAATCACGGTTTTTTTTTTTAAAAAAAATTAAAATAATGTTTGGTATTGCGATAATGTTTCTTTTTAAATTGTTTTTTTGATTGAAATATATTAAAATAATATATATTTTTTATTTGTTTTTAACATAAATATATCAAAACGATATAAAGCTGGCCTCTCCCCCTTCACTTTCAAAGCTGAGCTGCAAATCCAGTGAATCTTTTCCGTACTCTTTTTTATCATGACAGCACTGTATACAATATGAGCAAAGTTGTAGCCAATCACAGGATCCCGTGTATGCATAGCGTATGAGCGCTGTCATAATCGGAAGTTGCATGGGAGTCATGATGACATTTGTCGATTGGAATAATCCACGCATTTCCTAGTCACTGCCAGCCTGAGGAAACTGCGAGGAAACAGCTAAATAAAAATGTCTGTAACTCTATATACTATACGCTATATAGGTACTACGGATGACTTACCATCTCTATACTGTAGGCTTCAAATTTGAGAAAGATAGATTGAGATAATTAGAATTTTATTTGTTTATTTAAATTTATAAGAGCTTTTTTTGTATTGTATTTCAAAAATACTTTTAAATTTTATTTTTTAATATTTTTAAATTATTTTTATTTATTGATATAAAAAATAATTTTATATAATTAATTCTAAAGATTTTTTTTCTTGTCCAAGTATGACATCATTAATTTATATTTTTATAGTTAATTATTGATTTTTTATATTTGATTAATACATTAACTCAATCTATTGGATTCGATCACGTTAATGATATGAGCCTCGAGTTTTTCATGCTTCTTAAAAACACCACTATTGCCTAAGCATTTTTTTTTATGTTATAAGTAATTTGGTTTGTCATTTGCATAATGCAGACCATTAATCTAAGTTAATTTGATTAATTGTTTTAAAGTTTTTTTAATTGAATATTTTTTTATCTTTAATATTTGGTTGACTAGAATTGGACTTCAATTTCCAACCTTCAATATTTTAGGTCAAGTCAATACTTCGTAATCTTAATAATTTTTTAAAAAATATATCATCTTAATGTTTTAAAAATGTTTTGTCCAATATGCATCATTTTTTTAAAATTCTTAATTCTTTTAAAATTTCTTAAGTTTATAAAAAAAATGATGTGCGGATAATGTTATTTATATTGTTCACCACATTAATATTCTCTACTCTTCACATAAATAAAATAAAAATATGATGTTGGGAGTATTCCTCGCCTGTTTACACGACTCATTAATAATTAGAAAATTTGTCTTTTTAATTTTTAAAACACGGTAAAATGATGAATTTACCATTGAGATAAAAAAAAATTAAAATGTGTCTAGGGATTTTTTGGTTTCTTACTATGTTTTTTCTATTATTATCAAGTTTTATATTGGACAATTTAGTCTTTTGTCTTATATTAAATATTATTGAACATCTAGAAGCATGTGGCACAAGATTTGGTGTGGTGGAGGCGAGCACACACTTTAGGAGCGCGTCCGGCCCCCCTAGCAGCTAACAATGCCCTTTTGTTGTGTATTTGAATGTATGGTTGTGTTATTCTTTTTTTTTTCTAATTAATTTTGGGTATCCGAATCAGTTTTTGTATCTCGACTAATTTCACAAGTTTTGAAGATAATGATCATGTAAATTTTTAGTGACCATCATATTAACAATTATAGGGCTCGAACTTGATACCACTTAAGAGCAAACTCTTTAATCTCAAACTTTTACTACTAGACCTTCTACTAAATAGTTAGTTGTATTTTTTTTTTGTTGGTGTGGAGCGTGCCGCTAGTAGTGTGGTGATTTGACGCTAATTGAGTATTTTTTTTTTAATCATTTTCTATAATTGAATTTTTTTATTAATTTTTATCCTTCAATATTTTAATTGATTGAAAATTTAGTTTCATGGTTTTTTTTCAAATAAAGTCCTTTCAATTAATGACTCGGGTCATAATTTGACATTGGACTTTTTAAAAAATTGGCCTTGTGATTTTCATCGTTTTTCTTTTTTAACTGGCTAGCTCGATCATGATTTAAGTCGCATATTTGACAAAATAATCCGGTCGGCTCAACCTTGACTCTGGACCTTGTTTTTATTTCTTAACCTGATTTTCTGTATTTAATAGAATAAAAATAGAGTTAAATCATTTATCATCCTCTAAAAAATAATTTCTCAGATTATAAGAATCATATTTTATGTGGCTCATCTATTGTCGTTGCCAGTTTTTTTTTTTTATCGTTTAATTAAAATAACACTAACTTATTATACCTAGTCAGATTTATAGGCCAAGTCAAATGTATTTTGCACCATATGAATATTATTATTTTTTATGAAAAACAAATTGAGATCACGTTATAGTTCATGTCCACTGCTAATATTTTCTACTCAATTTTACGCATCAAAATTAGATTTTTATTTATTTACGTCACAAGCAAGCTCATCCATGCTAAAATTAAACGGTTTATGAGAATTTTATTTATTACATCCGAGTCGGAAAATTGAATTAAAGTTAAGGATTAACTATTAATCCAGCTTTAGTCATACATTGGTCATGTAATTATAAAATCCAAATAAATAATTAATGTTTGCAACATTAAGATATGCAACTTGTGATAACCTGCCCCGACCCCATTGCAAATCGAGCCATAGTAGACAAGAAAAAAACAAACAAAAGAGTTTTTCTAGGTGTAATTGGTCACTTATTTTAATAAATACCTCAGATTTATTATATTCAATAAATTTTGGTCTGCGTTTATCTAGAATTAGAATCCGGGAGTTTTCACGAAATTATTTTCACTTTAAGAGTTATTTTAGAAATTTACCCTGTAAACCCTCTAAAATTCCTTTATCAAATATAATTATTCATAAATTTCGAAGTTGTTAACTAACAATATTTGTTAACTAGCTCGATTGGTGATATTATCAAATTATTTTTCATATAAGAAATTATTTTAAAAAACCATCTTGCAAGTTAGAGAATAATATAAATTATATATTTGGGGGTCTTAGCTAACAGTTTAACCTTTTAGGTGAGATTCTTTTTTTACGTAGTAGTGGAACCTTGTTGACTTAACTGCCACAAGTTTGAATCTCATCACCTTCATTTTATTTGATAAAAATTAAGTATAAGATAGTGTAGACTTGTATGCAAGTTTCAAGCTCAAAGAGCTTTCACTTGAGGGGGGTGTTAAAGAGTAATATAAATTATATATTGGGGCCTCACCTATGACCTTACATCTTAAGTTTTTAGGTAAGATGGTTCATTGACATTGCAAATCTTCTAAAATTATGTTTTTTTTTTAAATTATAGAATTAATTATGAATGTTAAAATCAGTTAATTAAACTTAGAATGCGATGGTACAATGAATAACAAGCATGGGAATAATAAGAAATGAATGAATAAATACAAAAAAATGAAAACATATAATACGGGTACAAAGTGGAAGAATGAAAGTTGATTAATTAACAATATTATCATAGCATAAACTAATAAATAAGGGAATAAAATAGAAGAGATAAAATGTTAGGTTAGAAGTTATGGTTAAGAAAAGTTACTTAATTCGAACCACAATTATATTCTTATAAGCACAAACATACAAATAAGGTAAGAAAATAACAATAATTAAACAAAGCATAGGAGATCAAAAACAAATTAGTAGCTTATAGTGATCATCGTTGCTATGCCGGGATGGGATGAGTTCAAACCCTAGCACCATTATTCCACTTCGTTCCTTCTTCTTTCATCCATCAACAGACAACTTTAAGCCCCAGGTTCTTGTGCTAACACAAAAACTATAAATTATCTCCAGAGTTAAAATAATAATAATAATAATAACAACAACAACAACAACAACATACGAAACTTTAATTCCATCTCATGGGAGATCGAGCATTAACGTTGGGAGGTCAAAATAAGGGTATATACGAAACTCTCACAGAGATATATTCCAACATGCAGAGAGAGTACGTATTTTAAAGACAAAATCAGACAGTTTTTGGACTAAACGATCTCTTACAATGAGCAATAGCAGCCTGAATTGAGTTATCTTTAGCACATATTTTATGATTCTGATTATCATCACCTGAGAAACCATGGTGAATTGGGGAGGATTTTGTGGTGCATGGGCAGCTTTGAAATTTTCTATCATCGCGACCAGTGCTATTTCCAGTCCTTATTGCTTCCAAAACTCCTCTAACTGTATCCATTTTCATCTCCAGCACTCTTGACCTCTCACCGTTTCCAAAGAGGTTATTTGAGTGGACATTGCTGCTGCTGCTGCTGCGGCTGGTGGTGGTGGTGGTGGTGGTGGTTCCTTGTTCTTTCAGCGCATTCCATTTATCAAATGGATTCGTTAGCTTCCGATGTGTCCCCATATTCATCATTTCTTGGGGGGAGTTAATTACTTGGCAGGACTTCATTAATGATGCAAGCAAAGTTCGAATCTTCAAGGATCGAAATTTGATCAAGAACTTCATCATGATCCCATTGCTGCTCATGGCCGTGGACTTTGATCCTTTCGTTGTACTATGATAGATTTGAAACAGGAAATCAACACGGCAAGTCAGGGATAATTATTATATTCGATGCCTAGAGTAATCACATATAAATAGATGTAAAATATTTGTCAATACAATCAATACCCATCATATATTAATTAGTTTCATGTGTTTCAGCTATTTAAAATTGGTTTTACCAATGGATGGAAGATATATATCTAGATTTTCTAGCATCAGTACTTACGGGGATAAGTAAATTCTTACATCTGTTGTAAGTAAATTTTCCATCATGAGGTTTAGAGGTACCATTACAGCCTGATAAGATCCAAGAATCAAACATAAACATGAAACTAAAGGGGCAAACCTACACTTTAGTACCTTGCTGTTTCCAGCAGTCTAGCAGCTTTAGGATTTCTAACGTTGGAAATTGTAATAGAAGAGATCTTGGCATCAGTTAGGACATGTATTGATTGATACCACCCAATCGAGGTCCATCCTCATAAAATTAGTAATCGTGGGCCATTTTGTTTTCTAAATTCTGATATTGATGGAACACGGCCGTTTCTTGAAAATGACAGATGAAAATGAGAAAATATAGAAAATACCTGCTGCGTACAAGCTCCAAATGATTGTTGTTAGCAGGACGGCCATTTCCATCATCGGCCACTGATGATACCGTCAAACTGGGCTTTAACATATTGAGAAATCTGTTCACTTTAGGGAACTGCACCTTCCTTTTAATGGCCTTTTCGACTCTACAAGTAGAAGAAGCCTTGGACCCCATTTGCGCATCCCATTGATCACTCTCCATGGAAGGAGAAGAAGAACTCATTGTGAATGTTGTTGCTGCCGATGACGGAGACGATGACATTGTGGCCGCAGACTCACACTCATTACTGATTTTTGTGGTGGAGACTACTTCTTGGAAGGGGACAGTAGATGAAAACGATACACGCAGTTCCATTTCCTCACCAGCCCGGTAATCAAAATCTCCATGACCATTTTTCTTGGAGGGTTCAAGGGCAATTTCAATGTACGACTCGTCGTCGCTCTCATCGAAGAAGATTGATTGCAGCGGTGAGTTGAAGTCATAGCAGCCACAGAAGGAGAAACTCTCTTCTAGCTCTGGATCTCTGCATGTGATATTTGCCATGTTACCGATCAGCTAAACTCCTAGGCCTAAAATTAACTAGAGCTGAACATACAAGATTTTTGAGTTATTTGTGATGCATAAGATTCTTTACAGAAATTTATGATGATAATAGCCTTGAGGATAAAATAGAAAACAAATCACAGATCATAAAGATCAGAGGTTGATGGTATGGAGGACGGAAGCCCATGTGCATGGAGGTAACCAGGCTAAGGTAGATTTGACCTAATCAAGAAATCTGTCTGATTAGCTATAAGCTTTAACCTTCCTGGTATGGGTTTTGGCTGAAGAGTGAATTCCTAAATATATCCCTGGTCCAAATCAGACAACGCCAGTGGTTAGTTAATTATATCATCATTTTAGACTCTGTTATTTTAATAAATCATTCGTTAAAAGTTGGGACGCTCGGACTTGTATTTTTCTGGTTAAAAAAACCTCAAAATCCCAAAACCTCCGTGATACAATATTCTCTTCAAAGAAGAGCCCAACTCGTCTTACGTTTGCAGGTTTGGTGGTCTCTTGTCTGCCAACGACGTCGTTATAGATCGATAATGACCTCCTAACCCATCTATTACTCCTCTTGTTGTATCTTCTATATGGTTATATCTTCCATTTTTTATATTGAATTCAGTCTCTTCTGGAAGAACAAGCACTTACAGTAGTAGATCTGTCAGGCTAGGCACGTAAACGTTAATTACCTTAAGTTATTTTCAATTACAGGAAATAACCAGGCAATTACTGAATAAAAATCAGTAATTTTAAGCACTTAACATATCAATTTCAGCATTTAATTATCGAAAACTCAGTCATAACAAGCAACAAATAATCCGATTCTCATAATATATAGGTATAAATTTTCAATCTCTCAGTGACATATCATAGCAGCAGGTTACAAGTAAGGACACAAGGGGTTCTCATCAAGTCCAGTTTACGTCATCTAGCATTGACACGCGGCAGCATATCATCATGTTTCATCTGAATGTGAGACTATGATGCTGATTGAAGATGGTTTGTATGCTGAAACCAAGGTACCATGTCGTCGGAAAATTTCCAAGAGATGGCGGATCCCACCCCTTGTGCTTGGTGCAGAATATATCGTTTGAAAAAGGGTAATAAAACAGCGCTGAATTCAACTGCCCCATTTGCTGTTTTGTGATGTTGGAAGCTTTGAGGCTGCCCAATGTGGACCTGATCATAACTCTTTGTTGACTGTCTTATTTGCTCCTTGATCTAACCAGATTGACCGGAGAAATTAATTAATAAAATGAACCCTGGAATTGAGGTAGTTTGATGACGTCTTCCAAGTGGAGCTAGCACAGACGCATGGCTCCATCCTGTTGTTTTATTCCTGGCATCTTCTCATATTTGCTTCAGGAATCTTACCTTTTGTGTCCTAGAAACCATGGACAATCACCTCGATTTTCCCCTGCAGTCCAGCATGCATTTGCTTCATATTTTTCTGAAAACATAAGCAAGCCCGCCCAGCACGAGCACACAAATCTGGACCCGTGATTTTGTCTCACCTGATATAGCTGCTGCTAGCAAAGTCAAGTTGAATCTCAAAGTTGAAAGGGATTTCTTATCTACCTCGAATCCTTTTCCATGCTTAAAATTCTTCTAGAACGAAAAAAAAATTTCGAGAACTTTTCTTGTGTTCCCAATTAGCCATTCAAAAAGATCAAGTTAGAACAGTCAAACTGCCGTGCGAGCTAAATTAACAACTTAATTTAATTTTTGATTATTGTTTCGACTTTATCAAGCTACCGTTCGCTGTCTGATAATTAATATATACTAAGGTCAGAAACTATGATAAAAACAATATCGGATTGCTTAACGAGAAAGTGGTCTAAATTTGAAGGTCGCTGTTGCGGACGTATCCCCTTCTGGAAATATCCCTTCTCTTCTTTTTTTTCCAACAGGAACTGTACGAATTAATGCATGAATGTGATCGGTTGTATATCTTTATTGACAATGTCGTCGTCCAGGAGCTAGGTAAACTGAAAGCTGCATTTTGAACAAGATCCGATGATCTGGGCATTAAACAAATAAGACTCGGCTGTCTCACAACATGTTTTATCTTAGAAAATTCAAGGCCACAAGAATCAATGCTTGGGGATGATGGGATCTGAAAGATAATTAAGGAGCATAGAAATAGTGAAATTCTGTATATAGAGAGAGTGAAATCCTGAAACATCAAAAACATCCATGGCGCATTCGGAAATCATAAGACTAATTAACCACAGGAAGGGAAGCAAAAGGAGAGAAGTAAAATCGTGAAGATTAATCATCAAGAACTCCTAACAAGAACGCTCCTCATCATGTCCTTAAATTCAAAGAAATCAACACGACCATCTTGGTTTCGGTCGACAGAGGTGATCATCTGATGAATTCTGTCAATCTCCTGTGCTTCAGGCAATCCCAACTTCCTCAACACGACTTGCAATTCGCGAGCTGATATGTAACCATCCCCATCCTCGTCGAAAACCTTGAACGCCTCTGACAAGTCAGACTCCTCCTGTCTCATCCTAGCCTGATCTCCGGTATCATTTGCAGCCTCCTCCTCGGATGCAGTGTCATCGTAACCAAAGAAACTGTCGTCCAGTGATTGATGAAGGGAGACAAAATTGTCGAAAGAAAGGCCAACGCTGTCAGGCTTGATGTGAGATTTGATGGTGGACTCGAGCTCAGAGAAGTCGGCCTCGAGGCCAAGAAGGCTGAGTGCCTGGCTAATTTCCTGGATGGTGATCATGCCATCGCCATTCTTGTCGAAAAGATCAAAAATGCGGCGGAGGCGAAGGAAATTGAGACTGGGGCAACGGAGACTAAAGGAGGAGGTTCTTTTCTGACCAGTGAAGGCTGCTGCTGCTTCCATGGTTGGTTTTATATATTCTTTGCTTGTTTCTGTCGCAGCAGCAGAACTCGAGGGCCTGAGGCGGGGAAAGAAAGGATGGGCCGGAGAGGATAGCTCTACTGGTTTGTGTTGGTTATGCGTTTGTTATCGAACGCTTTTATTCTCAAAATGGCGAGCGACGAAGCGCGTTTGGCGGCGGCGACTTTTTGCGGCCAACCAGCAATGACTCATGACCACTTCCTTGAACTTCAATTCCAACCATTAAATTGTTCTTTATACCTGGAAATAATTCAAGTCAACTTTCTTTTTTCTTTTTAGTTTTTCAATAGGCAAGACTCGGCAACCCTTTATATACTTGACCCGTTTTTCGCCCGAGTTACATAACAGATAAAAAAATTATATACATGTGTTTTTCGACATCTTTTTGTAGTTAAAAAGATTTTAAATAAAAATAAAAAACTTTACGTGAATATTTGATTAAATAATCGATAACTATACATGTTAATGAATAAAAGAGAACATAAATGATTGCAGAAAAAAAGAGCTATATATTATATTTGAAAAAAAAAGAACTTTACGTGGATATTCTATGTGATGTATTTATATATCTTTGATATATTTACTTAAAATCTCAAAATTAAAAGGGTTAAAGATACAGTGATAAGCTGACGTATATATACTTGTCAGAACATCAAACTCAAATGATTTGAATTATATATTATTTTTCCATCCAATATCATTAGATTTAACTACACAATAAGTCCAAACATATATATATATATATATATATGTTAAATTCACATATTATTGGCCACATCTATGTGCCATTGACCGTCAACCATTGATTTTGGCATGGGAAAATTAAAAGACAACGAGCCTTCAAGTCACGATAAGAGCTCTTCGTTCGCATTCGGTGGATGCTTTGCTAACACGTGGGCTGTTGTGGTGCACACACAATAAATATCCTCACTGCAAATTGCTTCTCTTTGCAAAAAAAAATGAGAAGAAGAAGAAAGCCTCAGCCATTAATTTTGGAAAAAAGATTTTAATCTCAAATCATCAAGCAAACCAGTGAACTGTTTCGTGGGGCGGGTCGATCTTTGAATGGTCCAGCATCGTGCGGTAGTTATGGGTCATAGCAGCTAAAAGCAGACCATTTCTCATCTGGCCTGGGCCTACCACTTGCGCATTGACAAAGCCGTACGTCCGCGCACGTGCTCTCTTTTATCTGGCTCTTCGTGCCTATTTCAGGACACGGTTTCCATAATAAAATAAGTATTTATACAGAAAAATATATTTGATTTCCTTAAGAAATATATATATTTATTAGATGAATTTTCTTCTTCTTATTTTTGCATTTTATTTATCAAAATAGTTTTTATTGGTGTCATGTTTTTTTGGAAATAAAAATCAAGGTAATTAAAATGGTTTTTGTATGGATTTCTATAGCTTTTAAACATGAATGCATATCTTTAATCTAAATTTCTTTTTCTATTTTTTTTTTGTTTCAATGAAAAAAAAATATTTTTTTTTATCAAAACATTGTCTTTTTAAACAATGAAAACTTATTATGATTTATAAGCCAAGTTTCAATAAATAAATAAATCATGCCTCGATTTTGAATACATTTACAAAATAATAATTAATTTAGAGAGATTATGTAAAAATATATAACAAAAATTAAAAAATATATGTCTGCATTGAATATTCACGAGCACAATATTTAAAAAAAAAATGCACATTAGGTTTATATATACGAATTAGCAAAATTATTGACTATAAAAATCTATAGTCTTATTTAAAAAAACACACATAAAATTTAATGATATTTAATAGCATAATATTTTAATTAAAATCTTAGAAAAAAAGGGGTGTACGAGAAGAGGTCAAGCTTGCATACCTGCCCCTGTTTTTTTCTCTTCTTCTTTTTCTATCCTGTTTAAATAAACACACACGAACATACCTGTCCATGAACGGGTTCGAGTTTAAGGATTTGAAAAACATATTTTTAAAACCAAATCATCCCAAAAAGCACCTAAATAATCTTAATAAATCCATTTCTAACCTTAAACACCATGTAATAAATGAACAAACCCAAAATTAAACTGAATTATAAAAATAATCCCGAGTCGAGATCTACTTTTATGGATGGATGAAAGTTTTAAAACACGTCAATCTGGAAGAAAACTCCATTTTCCCTCGGAAAGCACTCGTTTTTCCATCCTTTGAAGAACATGAGGAGCTCGCTTTTGCCGCTTTCGATCTCTCTTGTACTCGAAGGTTTTCGACATGGTGACTCATCTGGTTAAACCGCGTTTGTTGTACATGAACAAAGAGTATTCAATATTGATTTGAGATTGACACGCGCTTTCTGATCGCGTCAGGGAGCTCGAGACAAAGAACAATCTGTTTAATTAGTATAAATAACTAGATTAAGGTATAATAATGGAGTGTTGAGACGGAGGAGATGATGACGCAATGAATAGTATAATAAATTAATAATGATAGCACGCACCAACACGGGAGCTTCTCCTAGATATCTTCCTGTTCAATTCCCACACGCACACGCACACGTTCACGCGCACGCTCAACCCCTGCTTGTTTTTTTCATTTCAAAGATTAGTCAAAGCCCTAGGAACGCGAAAACGACCGACTCAGTGAAGCTGTAGTGACCTCCTCTTCAACCTGCTACACTCCCTCACTCTCTCGCAGCCGCCGCCGGTGCTACAAAGAGTCACACAATTTTCTCTTTCAATCGAACCCAGGTAAGCCCTTATTTCAATTTCTAATCTCTATCATATTCTACACATTTCTTTGTTTCTATCTCTGCTGGAAAATAACCGACATTGGTGCATGTGAAGGCATGGTTTAATGGATAATTATTTAGGGTTTTAATTAGGTTTTCTTTACGAGCTGTGAAGCAACCTTCTCTCTCTCTCTCTCTTATTATTATTCTTGAATAATTAGCTAATTAGTGGTTCACAGATTTTTATTTTTGCTCTTCTTAGACAGATATTTTCATGGATTCTGAATCTTGTACGGACAAATCCCAAGATGAGCGAGCTAACAGGTCCAATGTTGAGCCATCTCTAGGTCCAATCACTCCTGATTCTAGCAAAGAGAGTGGGGATTTCCCTCTCTTTTCTTCAGTCGCTTTAATTAAAAAACTGCCCAGAGTTCTCTCCTTCACTTCTAAAACCAACAAAAGTGAGGACCTTTTTGACAATTTTAGCAGTCCACGAACACCAGAGGATGGTGTTTTTGACCCATTTGCTCCGGGTCATGAAGACAATGTCTTGGCTCCTCGGTGTAAGAAATACTACGATGAAGCTAGGGCCAGTGTTGGATGCCGGCTTAATTTTACTTCTTCCTCCAGAGCCTTGCGAAATGGGAGTTTTGGTGATGATGCGGAGTTCTTATCGGATGAAGAGATGTTTGAATCTGTGTATGAAAGTCTTTTGGAAGCTATTGTTTTGAAGCAAACTGAGGGTGCTCTTGAAGAAATGTCAAAATTGCAAGGGGGTTCTGATGATTGCACAACCCCTCCTGCAGCTCCTAAACTAACCAGAATTCCTGACACTTGTCCCGGCGCTCCCCTGAAGCAAAAAGGTAAATCGAGGATTATTGATTTGGGATTATGCAGAAAGCTTGAATTCTAAAAGTGATTCAGTTGTGCGTATCTGATCTGCTGATAGTAGGATGCTGTGCTGCCAACTAATTTTAGAAGAATTCATTTTGTATTTTGTATTTTGTATGAAAGCTGTTAACATATGTGCCTCTAAGTCATAACTTGTGGTCTATACAGATATTATTTAACTAGGGATGATTTTGTCTGACCAAGATCACAGTGTAGTAGTAGCTTTGTATAGGAATTCCTAGCGCTCATTTACTTTTGGAAATAAGCAACTGTTCTTTTCTTAGACAGCAACAGGTGTACTTCTTTATATTTCTCTACCCACGCAGGTCCATTGCATGTATCTCATTATGTTGCTTGTTGAATTAATAAAAATGAATGCCTTCATCTGCCTTTGTTGGCTGGCATTTTGCTGGACTTAGTTTAACCTTGTGCCAAAATGAATGGCGCAAACGCATTACATGATAGTTCAGATGTCGTTTTTCAGGCAAGATATAAAATGCCTCACATTTTGGTACTTTATTTTTATTTAGTACAGATTGACGAAGGTGAGACTTGTATCTGAGATCTAATCGCTCTTGCTTTTACAACATTACCACTGAAATACTGGCTCATTAGCATACTTTTTTCACACCTGTGCATTGATAAGCTACTCTGCTAATTTACTCTTTCCATGTCATTCAAGTTTCTAAGGGTTTTAGCATTTTGTGCTCCACAATAGTTTACATACTATGTACTTTGCTAATTTGTATTTCATTGGATAGAGAGATCAACTTGTACCTATTCTGCGTAGTCCTGCATCTTGAGTATTATCTTTAGAAAGGTTTTTGCATTTTGTGCTCCACGATAAACAAATGAGATCCAGTCTTAGCTTCTCTGATTCTCAAAGTAGATATGAAATCGCATCAAAATGTTAGAAAGTAGGAAACACAAGTGCTATCATGTTGCTGGGTACTTTCCATAGTGATTGCAATATCCTTCCACCTTTTGTATTTCTCCAGATTTATGCGTTCACCTCTTAGTAGAATGAACTATGATGAAACAAGGCAGTGTTCAGTGTTCACTACTATTTAGAATGGGATGGGATACTTTTTCTGATCAAGTATTGATTATGTGATATGACTTTGAGATATATTATTTTGTGATTGAATTGGTTAGTTTGCATGCTAATAACAATTACTAAATAATAGACATGGCTGTTGGTTCGTTTTCTTTCACTCGAGAATGTGGGTTCTTTGTCAGGGTTGAAAGTAAACACTGAAGTAATGGAACATAGGGCATGCTATACATGCCCTCGTTATAGGAAATCCGGATCAAGATTTTCGATTGAAATCTAATCTTTAGGTGGTCATAGTCGGAAACTAAAGGAGACGCAGACAGTATTGCACGCCCTAATAGTAAGTAATATGCAGTGATTAGAATGCAGGACAAGGGTGGATTGGACAAGACAAATATTCTGTGAAGTAGTTTGAACAATATAAAAATTATTTCTGTCCTGTCCATGCTTGTTTCAGTGTAGAAATTTTTGTATAGCTAAAAGAGTGGAGAAGCTTTTCCTTTTTTTATACACAAAGGTTAATTCGAGTTAATTTGATTAATGTAAAGATAAAAATTATTATTATTATTAATCTACCTGAGTTTTTAATCAACTGAGATCAAATTAATTCTTTTTTCCCCTTAAATTTGGATTGATTGAAGCCACAAGTCAAGTCAATAGTGGATACCATACACAAAAAAATAAATTGTTCAATTTGTTCCAATATACTATAATACAAAAACAAGATAATTATTTGTCCAAGTCTTCCCCCGTTGAATAATATTATTCAAAACATTACAATACAATTTCTTTCGGATCTTTATCTGAAAGAGACTGATAAATAGTGAGAGCAAAGAAATTATTTGCATGTGGCAGGAGCAAAAGTGTTCCAGATGCCAAGATGAAATGAAGAAAGTTCTAGTTAAGGACAAATATGAGTTGTTTTTTTGGTAGGTTCGAGGAAACACAATTTTTTGGATTTTTTTTTTGTATCCAGGTTAAGCGAGTAATATCCCTATTGTTTTAAATTTTTACAAGGTAAGCACGTTCTAATTTGAACCCAAGATCTATTTTTTAAAATTAGGAGTATCCTTGTAAAAATCTAAAAAAGGAATTTAACCCGGATCCTTTTTTAAAGGAATTTAACCCGGATCCTTTTTTAAATTCAATGAAAATCGACTTTTGTTAGAATATTATTTGTGGATCCGGATTAAGTGAATAAAATTTTAGTTGTTTTAGATTTTTACAAAATAAATAAATCTTAACTCGAATTCAAAACATGTAATACAGAACTCAAACTCTTTCATACCATGACATGTTCCTAGGAACCAAATATGAGTAGCTGCTTCACCCATTACGACCTTCCTTTTCTACATGGATTTTGCCTCGGAATTGCATCTTCATATAATCTGTATAGCAAGCTAAGTGATAGAATATTCAACTTTCCTTTTAATAATTTCCAAACTTGATGCCTTGAGATTTTGAAAGAGAAGTGTTTGTACGGACAGCTGAGGAGGTGGTATGAATGGAGGGATGTGCCTGCTCTGCTATATCTAACCCTCATTAATAATACTCTGCTTTTTTACAGCTGGGAGGGGTTGCTGGGCTTTTATTAATTCTCACCGCCCTACGTCATCATTTTCCAGAATATATTAAAAATATTTTTTTAAAAATAAAAAATAATTTTTTAACATATTTCTGAATTAAAATCATTTTAAAAAAATAACCACAACTATATTTATTTATATTTTTTTAAAATATAATACTTTTTTTATTATTTAAAATATTAAAAAATATTATTTTAATAAACTCTTAAATAAAAAATAGTTTCGTCTACATGGCTCATATAGCCTCCGCTAATCTCTACCAGCTACTGAATTATCCATTAGCACACCCAAAAGGTTAAAATACAAAAACAATTATTTTAAAATAAAGAAAAAAGTGATTTTTTAGAATGATTTCGTCTGCTGGGAGGGGTTGCTGGGCTTTTATTAATTCTCACCGCCCTACGTAATCATTTTCTAGAATATATTAAAAATATTTTTTAAAAAATAAAGAATAATTTTTTAACATATTTCTGAATTAAAATCATTTTAAAAAAATAACCACAACTATATTTATTTAT
Source organism: Salix caprea (assembly GCA_964035475.1). Classification (NCBI taxonomy): domain Eukaryota; kingdom Viridiplantae; phylum Streptophyta; class Magnoliopsida; order Malpighiales; family Salicaceae; genus Salix; species Salix caprea. The sequence continues at coordinate 6,784,553 of OZ037751.1, forward strand.
ATTTTTTTAAAAATATATTACTTAAAAATATTATTTTAATAAACTCTTAAATAAAAAATAGTTTCGTCTACATGGCTCACATAGCCTCCGCTAATCTCTACCAGCTACTGAACTATCCATTAGCACACCCAAAAGGTTAAAATACAAAAACAATTATTTTAAAATGTTCTTACAAAAAAATCATTTTTTTGTAAGAACACAGAAACTTTGTAAAATGGAATCCTTGTTCTAATCTTTGCGTATGAATTTATCTATCTGGTTCAATCAAATAGGGCGGAACTTTTTTGTTTCATTTAATCTCAATCGATGGACTTGTCTTTGCCCACCATGCCGTTGTTTTAGTTATCGCTGCTCCATCATCCTCCAGGGCCCTTCCACAGGAGGTCTTGCTTGACGAAGAAGCGGAAGAACCGAACAAGTAAACAAGATTCAACCTTTTCAATTCCAAATGAAATAAATTAAGGATTCATCTGGTCGCAGCAGGTGGACTGTGCTCTGTAATCAAATTCTCTTACGAACATGGCCGATTCAGCTTCTAACCAGCTCTTGATTGGCAATAATTAAGCACAGGAGACGATTAAAATGATAAAATCTCGACTGAAATATAGAAACAGAACGAGATTCTCACGTATGGCATTCAATAACCTGAGAAATTGAACAGAATTTGGAATGCTAGAGGTCCCGGTGGCCAATCGGTCAAAAGATTATTATCCGATCATTATGCACAACAAAGCTCCATCTCAGCCTTCCAAAGACACCCAGAAACGAGCAATCCATGGCCACCATAACATCAATCAATCATTAATTATGTTATGCTGACACACCACAATGAACCAAAAAACTGAGCCTAACACAGAGCATTGGCCAGCAGCATGGAAGAATTATCCATTAGTTTAGACCCAAAACGAAGGGAGCAGGCTGGTCAAAAGAGTAGCTGTTGAAACTTTTGCAGTAGAATAGACTCAGTGATACTGCTGAAGTTCCATTTATCAATTATCTCAATGGTAGATCATATTGCACCAGTTATACAAAAGAATTACCAAGACTGCTTCGCTTGATACCATCTTGTCAGAATTGTAAATCAGAATTCTCGGGAGTAGTCTCTTTCATTACTATCCCCGGCTGTGTAGTTGATAGAACGGATTAGATGATCAAGTTTCATTTTTCTAAAAGCAAATCATAATGAGCTGATAATACCATGGAAGTTGCACCAAGGCTCATTTTTTTTTTTTTTTTGGTATCCTGCTATTGCAAGCAAAATGTTCAAATCCCTCTTCTTCTTCTTCTTTTTTCCCACTGGTATTAATCAATTCTCTTAGTTGGTTACCACTCCTTCCTTCAGAAATGGTGAAGGTCTGGTAAACATGGCACAATCAGGCATCCTTGTTGAGTGCAACCAAATTGATTTGACTAGAATACTACACGTTATACTGAATTTTAGGCCACAAGTTGTGTCCATTTAAAAAGTAAGGGACAACATTTTGCAATAGAAAGGGAAAAGACGGTAGCATGAGATTAGAAGTCAGTGAAATCAGAGAATCTGATATCAGAAACCAACTTGAAGAAGAATTTGCTTCAATTAGCTGGAGAAACAGAACATATCCCTAATTTTAGCTTCATAAATTTACAGTAATTGAGCAATTTTGAAGGCTTGCAAGTTATGAATCTACACAAAACACAATTTTTATTTTTTATTTTTTTTGGGGTGGGTGGGTAAGGAACAAGGCTTCTCCAGAAAGCTGCAGATAGGTGTGGGTGTGTAAAGAGAAACAATTGCTTTCAATGCTTTGCCATAAACAAACATAAAACACAATCAAGAACTATGTCTGCATCTGGCCAATCCAACAGCAATCAGAATCACAGTAACATGTTCCTCTATTAAGACAGAATCATCTCTATCGATCAACAAGAAATGTATCAGATACATCTGAGAATAAGTAATACAAAGAAACATAAAACCTACCACTATAATCTAAATTAGGAATCCTAAGAAACAAGAGAGAGAAAAGAAAGAACAAAAGGGCCCCTACAATTTTGTCTTATACTTGCACATTTGATCCCCGGTAGTTCTATTAGAAACAAAAACAACAAGATCACAACTAGTGGTAGAAGTGAAATGAACTTTAAACAGATTAAAAATGCTTACTTTACCAGAAATCTTGGTCAAGGTATTAAAGGGAATAGCACCAGCCATGGCATCAGAAAAAAGCTGTGAATCGGTCAACAACCGATCTGCCAAAAGCGTAAGGGTTACGTTCATGGGTTGTGTTGTGTCTGCTGAAATCTTACCTGCAGGAATTGGAACTTCACCAACAACTTGACCTCTATAATTCAAGGAAGCAGAGCTGTTCTTGTACTTGGCACTCACTTTGTTTGGATTCTTGATTGAGAGATTCACGTCAAGACTCAAGTTTACATGGACACTTAGCCTGGCTATATCCAAAGAAACCTTCAGGTCACTTATGGAGGCGGAATCCACGGTGGTTGTCGTTTGTTTGGGCTTGAACACCGTTAATCCCAAGATCAGCAAAATCAGAAAGATGACGAGGATCGCAGCAGCAGTCACCCCTAAACAAACGTTTCTGCGTTTGTGTTTCTTTGGAGATTCAGGTTTCATTGCAGTAGCTTTTGATGATTCCACATCCATCTTTTGTTTTTCCTTAATAAATTTCTCCTTTTATTCCCTTGCGCTGTGGATTTGTATTTCCAGGGGGGTGGGTATGCCGTGTCTATTTATAGCTGCTAGAGGTCATTTTATTTTATTTTATTTTTTTCTAAATGTGCAATGACTTGTTTATTTATTATTTCTGTCTATTTTGGTTTTGTTTTATATAGCAAAATGGCTAAAACAAAAAAAAACAAAAAAAAAGGAAATTTGATGGATGCATAATTTTGTGGAGTTTTTGTATGTTCATAGTTTCTAAATTAAATCAATCTCATAGTTGGTTTTGAATTTAGCATGAAAGGTACTATTGAAAAATAAAATAAAATAATTTTAAATTGAAGGACAAGCGAGGTATCCCCACTTTGCTAAAAAAGGACAACCTTTTTTAGATGCGAGAGAATTTTATTATCTGAAAAATATATTTTATAGACTTAGGTGAGCGAGTAAAATTCTGGTTATCACATATTTTTACAAGAGGTGCTCGTCCTAACTTGAAATCGAGATCTACTGTGTAGATCGTAAATCCTCTGTCATCACATCATGTCTCTCGATGAAGAAAAAAAAAGACAACTCTCCGCTTAAGAGACGAGAAAAATAAAAATAAATACACTTTGAAAATAATATAAACGATAATACGAGAAGAATATGTGCACATGCTTGCATATCCCTTATATAGGGAATGATATATGTGAGTCAGCCACATGCTACTGGATTCTAATTTAATTAATAGGTTCAATTGTATCTTTGAAAAAAAATGATTTGTTTTTATTTTAAGTTATTTTTTATATTATTTGGATAGTTTTAATGTGCTTATATAAAAAAAAAATAGAGTTTAAGAAATAAAAAAATATATATTTTCAGCCAAAATTAACTTTTAAAAAACAATATTTATCAGCCTCTTAACACAAGCTATTAATACTAAACATTATCATATTGTCTTTTATTTTATATTTCTCACACGCCAACACCACACCTTAACCACCCGCATGCTTTGCTTTCTAAAAATAATATCTCTAGTTTATTTTTAGCTATATGTTAGTTTAAAAAAAAAAATATTATTTTAATATTTTTTTTTAAAATAAACTATTACAACAATAGAAATTAAGCTGGCTGTAAGTAATGGTGCTCTCAATGGTCAAACTAGACCACCTCCTGTCATTTTCCTATATGCTACTTATTCATTGGTGGTTGAAAACTGCAAGACCGTCGAGGTATTCTGAGCGATTTTTTATATATATATAATAGTTTGATTCATTTGTAATAACCGATTATCATTTCATATAAAATCATAATTTGATGAAGATATATATATGGACTTATAAAATTTTATTTTTTTTAAATAAATTTTATAACTCAATATATATATATATATATGGACTTATAAAATTTTATTTTTTTTAAATAAATTTTATAACTCAATATATATATATATATATATATATATATATATATATATATATATATCTTTATCCAATTTGTAAACTCAAAAAAAAATTTAAGTTAAAAATTTATTATTCATCCAATATTTGTCATTTATTTTTCAATATAAATGATGTAATCACACTTGTGCTAACAAATGATTATGAATAATCAAATGTAGGTATGCTATAATTAAATGAGGGTATATCCCAAATAAAATTATGTGAATGATCTAATATTTGTATTTATAAACCAATAAAATATGTCTAAATTCAAAAGAGTTATAATTTTTTATTCGATTGTTGGATCACACTCAATTTGTTACGAGAGCTTCTGTATTTGTCCCAAGTAAATTAAGTAAATAAATATAGTATAGGATTCTTTTATATTTTTGTATTTTTTAAATATAATTTATAATTTTATATTTCAATATCTAGTTGGTTGGAAATTGATTTTGTAAATTCTTTTAATTTGATGTCTTTAGGGTTAGCTTGTTTTCATGACCCGTGTCACGGATTCAGAGAAATAAAACGAATTGATTTAGTTTTTTTTATATATATATATATATATTAGTTTTTTCATCATCTAATATGAGGATGGTTCATAAATGATACAAGTAGATTTGTTTTTGGTTTATTTTTTATGAAATTATTTCATTCTCATTACCCCGTTATGCTAATTCGATTGCATTTGAAGTTATCTTGATTCATAGTTGTTTTTTTTAAATGATTTTTTTTATTTTGCTCTCTAACACTAGTTGTTTCAAATTTAAATTTTAGAATTTTTTTCTTCTTTATATAGGTTATTATACTTTTATAACCCAAAGTTATAAATCTCACTTTTTATTCAAGTTAATCTAAATTAATTTAATATATAATTTTCTTATTATTTCTTTTTTAAAATATTATTTATTATATTATTATCTCATTATTCACAGTGTTGTCAAATATACATTATTTTTTTAATTTTAAAATTAAATAATTTTTTTATTAAAGATATTTTTTTTTAAAAAAAGACATCCGATGTTTGTCAAAAAATGTTTTTGAAAAAATATTTTTTTTTAATTTAAATTAATTCAGTGTTTTTAAATGATTTTTTATATGATGATATAAAAATATTTTAAATAAATAAATATTATTTTAATATATTTTTAAATAAAAAGTAATTTTAAAATAAATTACCAAACCGTCACATTGAAATTCGATTTCCGATCCATCCTCCGTCTTTTTCCTCGTACTCACAATCTTTCCTTTCACGCGTTTATATTATTATTATTATTATTATTATTATTATTATTAGAGATCAATTTCTATTTCTTCTTTTATTACCATTGTTGTTGCTGTTGCTAATACTCATTCTCCAGGGCTTGTTGTCCAGTTCAGAAGCAAGATACTGGAGGAGGAGGAGGAGGAGGAGGAGGAGGAGAAACAGAGCTAGCTGACTAGCCTGTAAATCAGGGTTTTGTTATTCTTCTTCTTAATATTATTATTATTATTAAAACCAATTCGAATTTGAAAAGAGAGACTGGTAAAACTGTTGCGAACTTGAATCTCTCTGTGCGCGCGCGCGCGCTTGGAAAATAAAAATAAAGAAAGAGTAGATGATGGAAGGGAGGAGGATATCAGCTGCGAATCCAAGGCCGTGTTCAGGGAGAAGGATATTAGCAGCGAAGAAACGGGGTCGTTCTGATGGGTTCTTAAACAGTGTTAAAAAGCTTCAAAGAAGAGAGATTTCTTCTAAACCCGATCGTTCTTTCAGTATCACCAATGCCCAAGAGAGATTTCGCAATATGCGTTTGATGGTACCACTACTTTTATTATTCAACTTATTTTCCAATTTAATTTGCTCCTTTTGGGATTTATTTTGCATTATTTTTTTCCCCTTTTCAATTGAGCTTAAATTTATTTTTCTTAGTTTGCTGATGAAAATGGTTGGCGGATCGTTTCTAGGGTTCTTAATTAATATTGTTAGTGCTACAACTTTGGTATTTAGTATGGGCATGTAGGAGACGAGGAAAAAAAGGAAAAGAAGAAGCTCTTCCGGCTTTGGATTTTCTTTTATTTATTGATTTATTTTTCTTCTAAAAGAAATGAAAACCCATAGAATAACAATGGCATAAATTTTAGAAAACCCAAGTGAGCAAATGGCCGGATTATGTTCTTTTTGAAGTTGTTTTCTACTTAATCATCCGCTACCTGGTTAGGTCTGACAGGTGTGAATTTTTATATATTGCACCGAATTCTTTGATGGATACGCTGATTCATCATTTCTCAGGCATACAAAGCAAGTTTTAAATGATAAAATGTTATGTAACATCTTTTAGCCTTATTTTAACATCAAAGCGGATTTTAACATCTTGTAGTCTTCTTCTTTTCTTTTTAAATACTTGGTATGGTGGTTGTAGTAGCATGCTCTGTGTTTTCCTTTTTTCCAAAAAGGATTTTAAATGTTTGATTTATTCTTCTTCAGGAAGAATATGATACTCATGATCTGAAGGGCCATTGCTCAGTGGTACTACCATTTTTGATGAAGAGAACAAAAGTTATTGAGATTGTCGCTGCACAAGACATCATCTTTGCTCTTGCACAGTCTGGTGTATGTGCTGCTTTTAGTAGAGGTAGTGACAGACATAGCTCTGATATTAGAAAGAATTCTTGACCTTTATTTTAAGAAATTCATCTGCACTCGAGATCTTTTTTTTGGTGCTAGACTATGATTGCATCAAACCTTATCTGCTGACTGTTAAAATGCAGAGACAAATCGTAGGATATGTTTTTTGAATGTGAGTCCTGATGAAGTCATTCGAAGCTTGTTCTACAATAAAAACAATGATTCTCTCATCACTGTTTCGGTCTATGCATCAGACAACTTCAGCTCCTTGAAATGCAGATCAACAAGAATTGAGTGCGTCTACACTTCTATTTTTCACTTTTCTTTGTCAAGTTCAAGCCTTACATAATCGATGTATCCTAATTGTGTGATGATGCCTTGTATTTAAATGGTTAGGTACATTCGGAGGGGTAATCCAGATGCAGGTTTTGCTATTTTTGAGTCTGAATCTTTGAAGTGGCCAGGTTTTGTAGAGTTTGATGATGTCAATGGAAAGGTGCTAACATACTCAGCACAAGATAGGTAGGTACCTTTTCAGTCCATCTGCTATGAGATCACCAAATGTGTGTTCCAATTATCACCTCTTACATTTTGTTTCATTGGTTTTTATTTTCAGTATATACAAGGTCTTTGACCTAAAAAACTACACTATGCTGTACTCTATATCAGATAAAGATGTACAAGAAATCAAGATCAGGTACTTTCTCCTCTCTCATTGCATGCACACATGCTCAAGACCTGTCATTACCTTATTAATTATAAGATGCTGTCATTATGATGGAAGCCTTTTCCTTTTAGCCTTTTGTTAATGTAGATGCATGACAATATAAATCATGGAAGTCGATTTGTATGGTCATTCATGAAAGTTTCACATATAATACCATGCATCTTGTCTACCTTTACTTCTGAAAGGTGACCAGCATGCTGGCCCTTGATTTGTTTGTTCTGCTTCATAAGTGTTCTAAATTTGCTTGTCTGTCTGGCTTCTTCTGCATCAGTCCAGGAATCATGCTATTGATTTTGAATAGATCAAGTGGCTTTGTTCCTCTTAAGATTTTGTCAATTGAAGATGGCACAATTCTCAAAGATTTCCATCATCTGCTTCATCGGAATAAGAAGGTGGACTTCATTGAGCAATTTAATGAAAAGCTTCTTGTCAAGCAGGAAAATGAGAATCTCCAGATTCTTGATGTGAGTTATCTGTGTTTTTTCAGTGTCTATCTTTCAGCTTGGCTTGTAATCTGCTCCAGTAATTGTATCTTCCTTGTGCAGGTCCGACATGCCGGTATTAGGGAAGTTAGCAGAACTGAGTTCATGACACCATCAGCATTTATCTTTCTGTACGAAAACCAGTTGTTCTTAACATTCAGAAATAGAACTGTTGCTGTTTGGAATTTTCGTGGAGAGCTTGTTACTTCATTTGAGGATCATCTCTTATGGCATCCTGACTGTAACACAAATAACATATACATAACAAGTGACCAGGATCTTATCATTTCATACTGCAAGGCTGAGTCTGATGATCAGTGGATGGAAGGAAATGGTAATTTTTTCATCAACCTTTTGGTTCGCAAATACTAACTAATGCTTAAATACTTATTGCTGATGCTGGATGTGGTATTGAATCCTTCTAAGAAGAACTTCACATGTTTTACCTCTTAGAGTTTTGTTCTCTTCTCATTCCTGGAGAAAAAAAACAATCTTAATTCTATAGGATGCAATTACTAAACATAAAACTGAACGTATTATACTGGAGTTTGCCCGAAGAACATTTAGGTTTTTAATTTTTCAATTTTAAGCAGATAGTTTTTTACAGTTGTCTCTGTCAATTCTAGCTGTAATGCCTATTAACAGCTAGAAGGCTGTCAGATAATTTCAGGCTGTCCACAAGGAATAAAACGTGTTCTCAAACAGTGGTGGGGCCAAACAGTTCAAACAAGTTTACTATAATTTAGAATTCCACGTGAATTCCGTGCTTTCAGTTTGTGTTTAAATAAATAAGCTGCTTAGAACTGACCCAAGAGATTATGCGAAATGGTATAATTTAGTTTGATAAACTTTGTTTGAGTTGGGACGTTGGCTAACTGTACTGAAGTGACTTTTCTGAACTGCTGTCTGGTTTCCAGCCATTCAATTTACGTTGTTATTTCTGACACTGTTTCGAGTGGCTTGATACTTTTACAAGTCCATATTAACCATGGAATTTAATTGACTTGGTTAAGTGTTAGATCTGATTTCATCAAGATCTTTGATATACTCTAAAGAACAAATCCTGATTATAAAAGCATGTATAGATGGCACGATGCTATATCAACTTTTGATTTTTGGACGAGATGAAACCTGCTAGCACACTGCTGGCAAGAGGAACAAAAAATCATGAAGATATAGGAATAGTGTGTTCCTGACACTTAAATGTAAATTTTTTGGTCTGCGTGGTGTCCTTGAGGACACCCAAGGGGTCTACCTATGCCCTTTGATGGTGTTTCTGCATGAACTGCTTTTGTGGAAAGACCAACAAGCTGTTGTACCTTTGTTTGCTTAAAATCTTTTGGCAGTTGCCTTAATTGTGATGCTGTGAAGAGAATACCTGATTGGGCAATTATTAAATCTCACTGTCTGATTCTTGACGCAGCTGGTTCTATCAATATCAGCAATATCCTGACAGGAAAATGCCTTGCTAAAATAAATGCCACCAATGGCAGTCCCAAAGATGAGGATTGCAGCAGCAGTGCTGGAAACTCAAAGCAGAGCTGCTCTTTGATGAAAAGCACAGCTGCAGAGGCTTTGGAAGACATCACTGCCCTTTTCTACGACGAAGAGCGCAATGAAATCTACACCGGTAATAGGCATGGTCTATTTCATGTGTGGTCAAACTAATGATAAATTTTTCATTATTTTGATTTAGGAGCTTGGAAACCTCTAGTAGAGGATACTGTCATGACCGCGCTGCATATCTCAGTGCACTGTATCATTAGATTGCACCAGAATTATTGATTCCTTAGATATTCATGGATTGTCATGTAGCAGTTTGTACACTAGTAAATAGGCTACATGATTGAGATTCATAGGAGTTTAAAATGCCCGGACAAGATTTTTTGTAACATTCATCTGTCCTGCCGAGTAAACAAAATGTTTGCTCGTTGATTATTAGTTTCAGCTACTGATGCTGGTAATACTGGGACGAATGGCATTGAATGAGAAAAGCTTATGATGGTTATATTGATGCGTAGTATATCTTGTTAGCAGGGGGAAAGGTTTTGCTTAGCTTGTTAGAACCAAACCAAAGGAGTTGCCATCTTTTTGATATCTCTGGCGTTCTTTCATTCCGAAAAAACCATCTAAGCCTAATAATAGCTGGGCGAGAAGGATGTTCAGGGAAGAGGACTACGAGTGCACTGAGAGGTTTGAGGAAGGGCGGGGCAAGAGCGTGGAGGCTTTTTTTGTTTTTAAAAAAAAGAAGTTATTGTGAATTATTAGTGACTTTAAAAACATTACATGATAACTGCACTGTATATGAAATACGCAAGTAATTGTATTAGATATTTGTAAAATACAGTACTAGAGATAACCAATTTCTTAAAAATTAATATATATATTTCTTAATTACATTAAGTATTTGTGTTGGGTAATTAATCAATTGAATGAATGTAACTTCATTTTATATATATATGTGTCAATTTTATATGAGAAATATTAAAGACTCAAATTTACCCTTATATTTTGATTGCATATTTTAATCCATTTAATATGTATTTTTTATTTAACTATCTAAATTAAAAAAGATTATTTGAAAGAAAAAAACTTAATTTAACGAACACATTAATTAAAATACTTTGAAAATCTCCGATTATAATTCCCCTGTAAGATTTCATTGGTAGTTTAGTAGTTCATAGAGGGACGATTTCATTGACAAGAAAAATCTGTCTCTACTCAAGAAA